>ML681973.1:24213587-24431573 GCA_007922195.1 Podocnemis expansa
ACCCCAACACCTCCTACATCTCCCCCTGTACCCACCCTAAATTTCCCAGCACCCCTAGTTGTCAGCTAGTGTTACACCAATTTAGTGAGCACCCCAACATCCCCTATGTCTCCCCCTGCACCCATCCTAAATTTCCCAGCACCTCCCAGTTGTCAGCTAGTAACAGGGTTACATCAATTTAGTGAGTGCCCCAACACCTCCTACATTTCCCCCTGTACCCACCCAAAATTTCCCAGCACCCCACCAGTTGTCAGCTAGTAACAAGGTTATGCCAATTTTGTGAGCACCCCCAATATTCCCCTTATATCTCTCCCTAAACTCCTCCTAAGTTTCACAGCCCCCCCCCCCCGGTGGCAGGGAGTAAGAGTAATTTATGCCAGTTTCGTGAGTACCCCTTCACCCCCCTAATTGCAAGTCCCGGGGAAGCTGCTGCAGGCTGCTGTTCCCCCTGCCCCCCGGTATTTAGTGTCACAGGGTTGTAACCTCAGTTCAGTTCTCCTGTGGAGTTGGGTTATCCCCAAGCCCCTGCCACACTACCTCCACTCATTTGGACATAGTTGCTCCCCAGCCTGCTTTGAGGCAAGGCGTGACAGGTCACAGGTGTGTTAAGTTCCCAGGGGGCAGCCATGTTAGTCTAGTGCAGCAAAACAAACAAGGAGTCCTGCTGTTCCACTTCTAAAGACTAACATTTGTTTACTGCATGGGCTTTTGTGGGAGAAAATACCACTTTGTGTCTCATGTGGCTTGAGTCAGGGGTCTCAAACTCAAATCACCACAAGGGCTGCATGAGGACTAGTACAGAGGGCCACACTGCTGAAACCTTTTTGTACAACACCGTTGCAAATATTGGTAACAGTAATGTCATTGCAGGCTGCAGGAAATAGCTTTAAGGGCTGCATGCGGCCTGTGGGCCACATGTTTGAGACCCCTGGCTTGAGTGGGTACAGACCAACACCTGTATTTGCAAATGCTGCTTCTGTCTTGTTCTGGGAGTTAGCCTATTTTCTGAGTGGCATGCTTGTGTGTAAGAATGCCTTTTAACCCTGTTTTGACATGGTTTGTAAATGTGCTGCTTTATACTGCAAGAATTCAAAATCCCTTTGCAAGCATACTTCTAGCTAACCAGAGCTGTTTCCTGGAAGGACATGTTGGCCTATGGCAATATGCTATTTTCCCCCAGAAATATGATTCTCAAAAGGCCCTTTTATAACTCTCTGAATAAAGCATCTTGACCCTAAGAACAGTATTTGAGCAGTTCCTGCAGAATTTTGGGTATCCATGTTAAAAAAATGGGTATCAGAGATATGTAGTACTCATAGATTAGCTAAAGAAAAATATCCTTTTTTGGTTCAATTTCATTCATAGACAGGAAAAAATGTGTGTGACGTGAAATACAGCACAAATATACATTCAAAAAGGATAGTGATAGCAAAAGCAAGGAAATAAAATACATTCAAAAGTGTAAAATAAACTTAATTTTAAAAAGAAATTACTTGATATTATTTTTAAAAAAACCACAAGAGCTTTTGATAGAAAACCATTAATGTTTGGGTAAATTGCTTGTTATTAACAGGTAAGAAGAGAAAGGAAAATGCTTCCCTTTCTCAGAGAAAGAGAATTTGGCAGGCAGGAACAGAAATGTTGGAGAATTGCCAATGTTAAAGTTGGTGACTACAGTATAAAGTAAAGTTAGAAAGTGTGATTAGTCTGTTAGGGGAGCAAATGATTAACTAATGTGCAGTATTTTCATTGTGATAAACATTTGTTTTATCATTATTTATATAAGATTTAATATTTTTAAAAAATTGATAAAGATGTAGGCATTACATTGTGAAACTCTTGGAACCTCTTAAGAGGATATGTTGTGTAGTGCTTGAGGAACTGATTCAGTTGGTTTAATCTCCAGTTTAGCCACTGATTTGTTGCATGTGGCATGTCACTTAACCTGTTTCCTTGGCTGTAATATGTGACTAAAAATTGATGCCTGTCTCACAGAGACATGTGGATTAAGAGTCATAGTAGATGTGTGGTTAAATTAAGATTAGATTAATTGAATTGATCTGGATATACCATACACTAAATTCACAGTCTGTGTCACAGATGCCTTTCCTCTTTTTTTTTTTTTTTTTTTGTTAAGTCAGTCAACTGTTAAAGTAGCTGTCAGATCATAATGATACTTCTTCCTGGAGGCATTTTGCATTGTCTGTATGGCTGAAGACGTAGACAATAGCAAGTGGGTTTTAGGAAGTTGAGTTTCCTGAGCTTCTCTGATCTGTTCACTTCTTTAGACAACATTAGTATTCTTGTAGTTGCCATGAACTGAGAATTATACATTCTTAAATTGGTGCTAGAGTGGAAGTGTATTACAACAAAATCACAACAGACTTGAGACGAAAATGTGGAACTTTGACTTGCAATGCAGAATACTCCCAGCAGGCACATGATACAGAGTTTGTTGCTGCTGTTAAAGTTAGCAGTAAAACTCCAATTGTCTTAAGTCCTTTTTTTCTATTACTCGGTTCAACAGAAGATTACTTGCTTACCTTTTGTTGAACAAGTTTGGGAACCTACGACCACTAGATGGCAGTATTACTTTAGCAAAACAAACAAGGAGTCCTATTCCAAAGGAAAAACAAACAAGGAGTCCTGTGGTACTTAGACTAACAAGGATATTTATTGCATGAGCTTTGAGGAAGTGGGATTTTCTCCCATGAAAGCTCATGTAATAAATATATTTGTTAGTCTTTAAGTGCCAAAGGACTCCTTGTTTGTTTGTTTGGCTAAACTAGACTAACACAGCTGCCCCTTTATATATATTGCAAAGGGCCAGCCTTGTTATTTTAGTTCAGTAAAACAAGCAAGGAGTCCTGTGGCACTTAAAGATTAAGAAATTTATTACATGAGCTTTTGTGGGTAAAACAGTTCTTCAAACACCGAATAAATTCGACAAGTTTCAAGGACTGACTATTGGCCTACTTTTGTGAAAGTGCTCTTTTGGAGCTACCAAATCAGCTTTCTTCCTTGACAAGGCCATTAAAGAGCAAGTCCTGCAAGTTGCTGAGGGCATCCTAGAGGAGGTCCTCCTTACCTGAGTTCCAAGGGGGTAGCCATGTTAGTCTAGTTCAGTAAAACTAGCGAGGAGTCCTGTGGCACTTTTAAAGACTTACTGATTTATATGTCACATGAGCTTTCATGGGAGAAACTCCCACTTCTTCAAAGCATCTGACAAAGTGGGAGTTTCTCCCATGACAGCTCATGCAATAAATAAATCTGTTAGTTTTTAAAAGTGCCACAGGACTCTTTACTTCTCATTACCTAAGTTGCAGGTTCAAACTCAAAAGGACTGAAATAACTATGCAATTACTTTTGGGGGGATAAAATGTATATAAGAAATGGTTGTCTTTTCATTATTGACCCTTACATTTCTCTAAAGTTTTTAGTAGCCTTTAAAGAGAGAGAAAGCTACTTCGTGTTATTTATTTTTATAAAGCCAATACTTATATGTTGGACTTACAATGCATATTTCTAAGACTGCCTCATTAAGTCAGCATTGTAAATGAGATATTTACTTCAATGTGTGTCTTTGTCCATGTTTTTAACTTGCCATAGGTTCTAAGTAATGGGCTATGTTTGAAGATCAGACACTATTTGTGTTATAGTCATTAATGGCTTTCTGTACTAGGAAAAAAATCTGGCCCTTAATTCTCCATGGGCGCAATTTATGATTATTTTTTGGTCACACTGACATATTGTGCTTCCTACTACATCTTTTGTACTGTACTATATTTTAAAAAGAATACCAGTGCCTTTTGTAGTAGTAGGCAGTGTTGTGAACTCCTGAGATCTTTTTTTACCCCAAGTCTCAAGATATTTCGTGATATTCTTAACTCTCCATTTCCCAGAGTCATGAGGTTACATGAAAATCTCAGCTTTAATTTTTTTTAAAAAGCAAATTTCTAGCCTTTAAGATTGTGGAGAAGAGCTTGAATCCTGAAGAATCAAACAACAAGACAAATTAAAAGAACCCAGTTTTGCTTGTATTTTTTTAATATTGCATAATTTTTAAGTCATTCTCATGATTTTTCAGCTCTAGGCTCTAGTAAACTCTGTGATGATTCTAATCCTATCACTATAATTGAACTGTACTTACAAAATCATGAAAAATGTTCTCCTTGTAGCATTACTGTTTCATAGCTCTCTGGAGTGCTTATTCATGCCGTTTTATTCAGCAGAAATAAAATTCATTTTTGTGTAGAGCAGTGGTTCTCAACCCACTAATGTCTTGAAATATGCAGCTAAGTGTTTCGCTAGGAGCCAGCCTCCATGAAAAGCTGGAGCACTTCAGCAGCTTTCTGTGACTGCCACTTGGCAGTGGGGGGCACTGTGTCATACACAGTTACTCATACCACCAGCCGTGTTGGGACACAAAAAAAGCTTGAGAATCACTGGTGTAGAGAGCCAGTAGAAGGTCTGACTCAAATCCAGTGTAAGCACTCAAAGCTGAACTGTGTGCTCAAAGGGTCATGTATTGTGGGATAAATGAAACTCCATCCTGAATGTATTTTTTCTTGAAAGATTTATGTTCATCATCTATTGTAATAGGTACACTGTAATTAGCATGGATGATTTGTGTGCCTTGCATCTTTATTTTAATCAGGGGTCTCAAACACATGGCCCAAGGGCCACATGCAGCCCCTAAAGCTATTTCCTGTGGCCTGCAACAATGCTCTTGTTACCCATATTTGCAATATTGTTTTTTGAAAAGGTTTCACTGGTGCAGCCCTCAGGCTAACATACTAGTCTTCATGCGGCCCTCTATTAGTCCTCATGCGCCCCTTGTGGTGGTTTGAGCTTGAGACCCCTGATTTTAATTTTTATTAAACTTTCAGCATGTGCTTTCTGTGTTTATATGCATGCTTCCATGCGCTGTGTCATCAGCTCCTGTCTCATCTCTCAAGTTTAGCAGGATCTGGCTGGATCAGTCCTTGGATAGGCCAGACCTTTATTTAGTAGGTAACATGGTTGATGGTATTGGGATTGGTGGCTCCATACATTTGGAATTCTAGCTTGAGTTAATACTTATCATGCTGGAATAGCTGAACTCTTAAAGTTATGACATTGCAAAGGGCAATAAGATGAATATGTAGTGCATGAATGATTTTTGCAGATATGCTTAAAGTGAATGGTGTATAATACAGATCCTTCATTTTCCATAATTTTATTAAAACAAACAAGCAGTCCTGTGGCACTTAAAGACTAACACATCTGCTGAAGTGGGATTTTCTCCCACGAAAGCCCATGCAATAAATAAATTTGTTAGTCTTTGAGTACCACAGGACTCCTTGTTTCTTTTGCTGAACTAGACTAACACAACTGCCCCTTTTGAACTTGGCAACATAATTTTATAGTCTCCTTAACTGTATCAGAGTGGCAGTTGCATGTTTCCTTAAGGTAGACATTTTATTTAAGCTAAATTGTGGCAATGGGTTAATATCCAGCTATAGGTCTGTAGAGGAAGGCAAGAGAGCAGGGAAGAATGCCAAAAAGAAGTCCAGATTATTTTGCCTTGTATGGACATAGCCACATGGCCCCAGCTGGTGATCTGAATTCTGAATCATCCTACCCTGACATTTAAAATTCTGTTTAATTTTTGCATCTTCTTTCAAATAAAGTTTTCTCTAGAAAGAGATTGTCCTGAACCAAAACCTTGATCCTAATTGCTTGATACGGAGGCTGATGGTAACTGAGACCTGAATTTTGTATATGACACCTTCTTTAATGGAGCAAACGACAATGCTGCATTCAAGCAAACTTTGGCTATGTCCACACGATGCTTTTAAATCGAAGCAATGACCATTGTTTGTATTTAAAAGTTGTCATGTCCGAACGACATTTCATTATTTTGAAATGATGAGCCCCGTCATTTCAAAATAACAGACCTTATTTTGAAATAGTAAAACCTAGGCTGAAATTGAAATAGCCGTTATTTTGAAACAGTTGTTTTGAAATAACGATGTTTGGACGTGTTATTTCAAAATAACCATTATTTTGATTTAATACTTTTGCCCTTCTCCTTCCCAGGGTGCCTTATTTTTTCTATATATTGGCTGGCAACATGGCTCTGCCAGGGGGCCATGTTACCACACCTCCCATGCTGCCCTTCTCCTGATTCGAAATAGCAAGTCCTGTGTCTGGACTTGCTATTTTGATTTGAGGTTTTTGCCTATTTCAATTGAAGTTAATTTGAAATAACCATTTTATTTTGAATTAACTTATTTCGAATTAATTTATTTCAGAATTAGTGTCTGCGTGTGGACACAGCCTTCAACTTTGTAAAAGGGCTTGGACTCATCTCTAATTCTCTCTTTTTGGTTATTTAGACATTAGCAATGATGACTGAAATAAACACCTGCTGGTTTAAAACAAATAAACAAGAGGTTATAAGAAAGACAGATAGTAAAAACATGTTCTAATTTTAATAAAGAAATTAAAATACAGTGATTCCATTGCTTTTAAAATATGCAAATATTTTAAAGAATGTGCTGATATTTTCACTTTGAAAGCTTTTGAGAAAGCTGCAGAATTATTTTAGTGGAAAAATGAAGCAAATCAGTGCATGAATTATTTAGTTAAATACTTGGTGCAACTGTTCCTGTCAACTAATCCAGGCACTTGGAAAGCAATTACACTGAGCTTTGACAACATTGCCAACCTGCTGCAGCATGCCTTATGCCAAACACTATTGTTGTTTTATTGACCACGTTCACTATTACATATGCATATGAAAAAACAGAGGCATTTTCATCAGGATTACCCTAATAGCATTAAGAGATTATTTTTTTTTTAAATTTCCTTGGAAGAAAATTCACTTAAATGAGATTACTTATTACTTGACTGGTTTCCTATCATGCTTCTATGTTTAGGTAAGTGCAGTCTGTTAGAATATAAAGTTTTTTAAGAACTGATTTTATACATTAATGATTTCAAATAAAAGGGAATTACGATATTTGTGCATAGCTTCTTTTGAGAAAGTTAAGTCGATGTTCTGGTTAGGAGAGATAACACTTTTTGTCCCTGTTGGTGGCCCCCCTAGTGTTGCCATTAGTTGCTAATTACTTGCAAACAAATAAACAATTAACTCCTCATGCCTCTTGGTGAAAGAGTCTTCATTGACATGCTAAAACTTTCTAATAAAAGATTTTAATTAATGACGTTGCAAATCCAACCCCCTTGCTAGCTCATCTATAAGGAGGACCTGTAAGAAAATGCAAGCGCAATGCATGTTCTGTACAGACAGAGGGTGAAAGAATGGCAAGTACATCATTATGTGCTGGTAATAAGGCAATGTCTCAGAATCTTCAGAAAGTATCCAGTTTTGTGGGGGAAAAGCCCACACATTGCTCATTTTCCATTGAAAGCATTTTGGGATTAGAACAGAAAAAAGATGGCACTCCAACTGCGAAACCTCACAGACCATGGATGGAGACATGCAGCAACTTAGGTATGTCATTAGTTTCAGTTGTGCATTGTCTTAACTTTTTATCCCATGTTAAGTTTTTATATATTACCAATGACATGTTTCCTTAACACTGTGGTGAAATTAGATGTATGCAGAATCATTAGATTACCACTCATCTTGTAATAGGATTGCTTTTCAGTATAACTGTCTCATTCAGAATTTACAGAGTCATTCATGGGTTTAAATTATGTGTTTGTATATTTTCAGGAGAAGATGCTAATCAGTGTCTGCAGACCCCTGTCATTTCCTGTGAAAGGCCATTCTTTCATGGTAACAGTTATCCAGTGCTGGAAGAAAGAGTTTTGAAATGTGAAAAATATTTTTCAGCTACTGAAAGGCTTACTTACAAAAGGGAACTGAGCTGGTACAGGGGTAGGAGACCAAGAACTGCTTTTACTAGAAACCAGGTGGGGGTTCTGTTACCCATTTATAACTAAAGTAGTGTATCTTTTGCTATATTCATTTGTTTAGTAAAATGCATTAAACAATAGGGAGCATATAATGATTAATGGATAAAATACTGTGTACCTACTTCATAAAGAGAGACAGAAATCTACATATTCTGTTAAAGACCAGTGTTAGTCCATAGTGATTTCACTGATTTCATTTGACCTATGCTGATATAAATGAAATTAGAATCTGTCTCAGAAATTGTTGAGAAAGCTTTTACCTGAACTGACCAAATTTCTCCTTTCCCTGCACTGTAAACTTTAAAATTGTTTAATGGTTTGTTTGCTTATTCTCCTCAGATTGAAGTACTGGAAAATGTTTTTAGCGTGAACTCCTATCCTGGCATTGATGTTAGAGAAGAATTAGCTCATAAACTAGATTTGGATGAAGACAGAATCCAGGTAACTTATTTAGAAAAAAAAAATATCTATATATATAGATATAGATATAGATATAGATATAGATATGTAGATATACATATATTTGCAGTCAAATACATGATGTCTGCTCAACAGTGATGTAAGTGGGAGGATGGAGATAACCACCTGAAAGTTGCATTTATGTTTGATTCTTAGTAATTAGTTTACCATTAAATATGAACTATATTTGCAATAATTTGTAGCGGGGAAACCAGTGAAACTTCTCCCTCCTTCTCATGTACCCTTCTCTCTGGCTCTGTTATAACATTCATTTCAATACTTCAGTCATCCTCCTTGCCTGCCACAAAGCTTCCCCTGCAGAACTCTGAGTAAAATCCTGTTCCCATTGAAGTCAATGGGAATTTTGTCATTAATTTCAGTGGAGCCAGGATTTCATCCTTTGATTCCAGGTTTTCTACAACGGTTTTGGAATCATGTTTGAAAACTAATTAAATACAAGTAAGTAAACATTTCAAGCAGGGTTTGTCTGGCCAGTTGAGAAAGGACAAAACTGTTTTAAAGTCACATTTGAGTCTCTGTCTCTCATGGTTCAAAGGGATTTTCGGACCTGACCCAGAGTCTGTCAAACTCGGTAGAACAGAATAGCTTCCTTTTGACTTTATTGGACTTTGGATCAGGCTCTTAATGTTCACTAAGGGTTTCCACTGAAGTCAGTAGGAGGCTTTTTCATTTGTATGAGTTGGATGCTAAACTTAAACTGCAAGGGTTTAAGCATTTCTGTGAGTTACTGAGCATCCTGAACTTCCACTGTCTTCTCTGGGAGTTCAGATCCACAACATATCCCTGTTTCAAACCTTAAAGAGCCAGTCCTGTTCTGTTGAAGTTAATGAAAGTTTTACTGCTAACTTCAGTGGGAGCAGAGCAGGTCCTGACTTTCCAGTGCAGCTAGAAAATGTAATGAATCCTTTGTCTGTAATTTTCTCTGTCTTACATTACCATTTGTTATAATTATTACATAATGAGTCCTTTGTCTATAATTTTCTCTGTCTTACATTACTATTTGTTAAAATTATTACAGTTCACTGTGTGCCTTTTATCTGTAGCTTTGAAACTTCCAAGCTACCTCAGCTTCCAAGCTATCAGAATTTCAAAAACTATTTTACTATATGGTTGTACTGAATTTTTTTATAAATTTCAAACCTGTCCTACATAAAGTACTGCCTTAAAAGGAAAAATAAGCCATTTCTAAGAAATGTGCCTTTTATTTTAATTTTAGATCTGGTTCCAGAATCGCCGTGCAAAGCTGAAAAGATCCCACAGAGAATCTCAGTTTCTAATGGTGAAAAACACTTTAACTTCCAACATGCTGGAATAGGAAGAAGCCAGTTAGTTCACCTTTCTTCTACCACAGAAGAACACAAAGAATTTTTTGATACTTCATAATTTGAAGTATTAAGCAGTGATAATTTAATGTTTTTACTTTGATGTTTGCATCTAGTTTTGAAAACTTATAATTTGATTAAAATAAACTGTAAATACTTAATTATGACAGGCTTCATATTATAACTTGTGCACTTTTTGTAAAAACTACAAATGTTTTCCATCTATTTTAATAAATATTTTCAGAACCGTGTACATTATTTTTGCAGTTAACAAACTAAGTATGATGCTCCAGGACGCTTCTGAGCTGATGTAAAGCTGAATATTTTATTGAAGACAGTGTAGCTGTGCTAGTTTATATTAGTTGGAGACCTGATCCTATGTGGTTACTGATTTCAGAAAAATGGGCTGGAGTGCCTGGAAAACGTGACTGATTTAAAAAAAAAAAAAAAAAAAACATTCAAAATTTTAAAAGTAAAAAGTCATCTCAAACACACAATTTTTCAAAAATGCTAGCATTTTTGAAGCAAACTTGGATTATGGATTTTACTGGAGTTTAATTAAATAGCTTTTCAATGTTTCAGTATAAATACGATAAACAAGGAGTCCTGTGACACTTAAAGACTAACAATTTTATTTATTTATTTATTTATTTATTAATTATCCCTTTTGTGGGAGAAAATCCCCATTTGTCAAACGCTTTGAAGATTAGTCTTTAGGTGCCACAGGACTCCTTGTTTGTTTTACTGAACTAGACTAACATGGCTGTCCCTTTGGAACTTGGCAGTATAAATAAGAGTTTTTTAAAAATAGCACAATATACTTGTTTTTATAAGAAATATGTGCTAGCTGTTTATAAGTAGAACCCTGCACGAATACAAATACATGGATCCGTATCTGCCCTGCATCCACAAGAAATGGTCCGCGGATGCAGATATAATGCAGATATCCATGTATATCTGCATGTTTGCAGGGCTCTAGCTCTGCAGATAAAAATATGTGGATCCGTATCCGATCTGCATCCACAAGAAATGGTCCGCAGATATCCGTGTTGTATCTGCAGCTGAGGATATAATGCGGGTATCTGTGGATTTTCAGGGCTCTATTTATAAGTGAAAAGCCTAGATGAACAGTAATGATGTGTGGTATTTGTATAATTTGTATTTTAGCTAAACCAATTATACTAACAAAGTTTAAAATGTCATTCTTATGAACTATATATTTTCTCATGTTTCAATTAATGTAAGTTTAGCTATTGTTTGCCTAGTTAATATTGCCAGTTTAACTATGTCCAATCAAAAATCTTTCCAAATGATTTTGTCAGTATTAATGATCCTGTGACATGCTGAGTGTCCTTAGCCACTCATGAGAAAATTCAATACCTCACAGGGTCAAACCAGTTGAAATTACTTACTATTTCCTTTGTTTGTTCGTTCTTGTATCCGGTAATACTGTGAATTATTTTCCATTAAGATTGATAGTGGTGAAGATTTTTATCATGTGTGAAAACCAAGCATCCTGACATTTTATATAGAATCAACACAAATCAGTGTGGATAGTCCCATCTACAGAAAAACTTTTCATTTATGTCAAATGGCCCAGATTCAGGAAATCCAAGTTCATCTCTGTTGAACAAACCATTTAAGTGTGAAGTCTTATTATTTTCAGTGGAATGTCAGCTGATGCTTTGCTGAATACAGGTGCTTTCCTGAATTGGAGCCTAATATAAACAAGGAAATTCCATATCAGATGGCAAAGTTCAATGTCTTCTGTTGTTACGTGTGGCTTTCTAAGCATGTCACTCCAAAGGTATTAGAGAGACAAGGTGGGTGAGGTAATATTTTGTATTAGAACAACTGTGGGTAAGAGAGATGCTTACAAGATTTCTTGTCTGGGTGGTGAGATAAACTGGAAAACCCAAGAGGACTGTCTGTGGCTCCATGGTAAAATTATTATAGTAACACTAGACACTGGATTGGTGAAATTGAATTATACAACATGTAACCAGTTTAGGGTCCCAGTCTTGCTTCTTGTCAGAACCAATCTGTTTAAGTTTAAAAGCTTACCTTTTTCACCAACAGAAGTTGGTCCAATGAAAGTTACTTTCCCATTTACCTTGTCTATCTACAAGGAAAATGATTTTCTGATTTTAGTGGTGCAGCCCTTAGCCCAATGAAAGTCCCAGTTCCTTTAACTGGCCTTTTCCATTTTTCTTAACTGCATAGATCTTTTGCCTTCAGGCAGGAAGCTTCCACATATTATATGTAGTCAAAAAATTTCTCAAGGTAGTTATCTAAGAGCATGTATTCTAATTTTGAAGCCTTTGTTGTGTGCTGAATTATATTTAAAAAGCTGCATACACACATAGAATCTTTGAAAAGTGCAGTATCATAGCTGATATGCCTTAATGTAGCTGACTTTTATGAATTTAGTAGATGAAATGATTATTCTAGCCAGTTGGTATGATGACAGTAGTCTTCCAACTTCATTTGTATCTACAGAGCCTAGAAACTCTTGCTCTTAAATCAGTATTCTTCCTGTGTTCTTAAAAGTGAGTGTTGTTTATAATACAAACTATAACCATAGTAGGAGCTAAGACGTCTTCCTGGACTAAAGCTGCAATTGCCAAAAACTATTTGCATGCATTTAAACTATACTTTTCCCCCACTCTAGGTACATTGATTATTTTATTGCATTTTGCTGATCCAGGGACCAATCTCTCAAACATTTATTCTCTCTCAAGTAGTTTGACTGAAACATATGAGGCAATTTATGAAGATTTGACATACTGGCCTCTTATTTTTAAGTGGTATGTTCATTAAAGTAACTTGTCTGGTTATGCACTAACACTCATGTTGAATTCAGTGGGCACTGTATGATGACTACACCTCTGAAAAAAAACTGCATACTTCAGTGACTCAGAACAGATTTTGTTCATTACAGCCATAGTACAATGGGAAGAAATAAAACTAAGCAATGTTTATTTTATGGGGAAACTCAGTGCAACAGCATTGTATTGACACAATTCTTGTTAGGACACTGCAAAAGGAGTTAAAAAATACTAATTCCCTGAAATTCTGTAATTAACAGTGTATGGGTTTGGTGGTTTTTGTTTGTTTTTTTTAAAGCAAAACCATCAGATTTATTACTTGAGTTTAAATAATCATGTTTCTCTTTTCATTATTGGATCAGTATAAACAAAAAAAAAATCTCAAAAAAAGAATTGTTGTTCCTTGTTTCCTTTATCAGTGTCTTTGAAGATATGGAAGAGGGACACTTGAGAGTCAGCTTCGTGTGTCCCAATCTATGAGGCAACTAACTTTAGTAAGGTTACTCATATGTTCAGGTATTTATAGGATCAATCCCTTAGGGTATGTCTACACTTACAATTTAATTGTAATTAATGAGGATTAATTCAAATTAAATTAATGCATGGCTACACTGGTTTTCATTAATTTGAACTAAGGACTTCCTTATTTTGAATTAATGAAGGCTTATTTCAAAGTTATAAAACCTCACTTAACTTCAAAGTAGAGGTTAATTTGAACCTATTAGTTCGAATTAGCCCAGTGTAGCCATGTTAGTTTGAACTAGCCATTAGTTTGAATTAACACTTTTTCACCTTTTTCCTCCCAGGGTGCCTTCCTGTTTCTATATATGGGGTGGGGGCATGGCCCTTCTTGGGGGCTATCTTGCCATACCTCCCATGGTGCCCTTTCCTAATTTGAACTGGTAAGTCCTGTCCATGGACATGCTAGTTTGAATTGATGTTCCTAGTGGGGCCATGTTAGTTCAAATTAACTTAATTTGAACTAATCATTGTTAGTTCAAATTAAGTTAATTCAAACAAAACATCTAAGTGTAGACATAGCCTTAGTTACTCCGTTGTTGCAGGCACATAGATACTCAGAGGGTTGTATCACTAGCTGGTGAAAACTGATGTGTTTATCACACTAGTTTACACTAGTTGAGCATCTGTTCCAAAATCTTTGTTCTTTACTATTTCTAATGCTCATTTCATATGGAACTAGATGGTAAAACTGCATAATACAGTGTATTGTTAGTAACGTTGGTCAGCTGTAAATAGCTAAAATATGAGAGAACTGAAGTAAAATGGAGAAATTCTACAGTCTTCTCTACTGGCAATATGTTTTATTTTTATTTAAATATTCTCTATTTTTTTGGTTTAATAAATAATTATAATATGCATGGATAAACATGTAACCTTACAGGTGCATTATTTTCAATAGAGTATATTCTTAAAAGAGCTATGGTTGCATTTTCAAGCCTTGTTGCTTGCTGTTTCTGGAGAGGGACTGATTCTTGGTGAGCTTATTATCTGCATTATGTTAATTAACACTTCTTGAGGAAGGATTTTCTTTCAATGATAGGAAGTGCTGACTTCACAAATATAGTGAATAGAAAAGATGTCATAGCTGGTGGCTGTACTTGATACTGCCAATTATGTTAATGGAGAATTCATTGAATCTGAGCCTTTTGTTTGATTTTTTGGAATCTCTTTGGGAACCCAGCTGATTCAGAAATTTACTAGATTTGTTTTCCTAGTAGCTTCATGGACAAAGAACTCAACTGTCTTCATTGCTGGAAGTTGTACACATGCTACCACTGGTCTGCAGAATGGAAGGTAAGTATTTATTTTTATGCTTTTTTGGTTGCTAAGGAGTAGGTTTTATAGTGCTTGTCATTTGCAAGGAATCTGCAGTAGGTACACTGGGAATTAATTGTGTCTTCAAATATCAGCTTTGAGAATTCAGTTGAGAGTGCGGAGGCACAAGAGATTAAATGAAACACACCCACCCGGTAATTGCTTGCCACACACACACACAAGCCTCTTTAACTTGGTGTATGTAGATACTTCTCCTTAACATACACATATTTACAGCTTCATTGATGAATTATCTGTAATCTCCATGGATTCCATACAAAATGGAAGTTTTTAAACTGATTTTTTTCATAACAGTGAAGTCAATATGGAAAGTATAGGAGAGAGGTTATCAAAATTAATAAATCATTCAGATTTCAGTAAAAGGAAAGGAATCTAAAGAAAGATATAGTGTCTTGCTACCATTAAATTGTTAAGATTAAAATATTCATAATCATGAAATCGTTAATGCTCCATAATTCTAGATGTGGAATATATTGATATACAATAAGGCAGCAATCAAAGCAAACCTTGCGAATAACAGGATTAACTAAGGAAAACCAACAAAATTGGAAAGCCTGGTGAATTTACCCACTAGCAGAAAAATATCTAGAATGGAGGTGCATTCAGAGAATGAAAGAATTGAATTCACATTCTTGTCTGTTTTGGCTAGTGAAGATGGTAATAACATGTGGAGTTGATTTTTTTTCTCTGTCCCAACATACAAGATCTATTCCACAGCTTAACCCTGTTCCAGGCAATTTCAAGCTATTGTCTGCCTTAATGCTGGAAACAAGGTTTACATCAGCAATAAATCAGACTAAGCCAGTCAGGTTAATGCCTACAAGCCTCACCCTATTATCTGACAAAACACCTAAATAAGGTTACTCGCTCTCATAATAGAATTTTTCTCTCTCAAGAGAAGACTGACAAAGCGATTTACAATACAGAGCTAGTAACATAAGAATAGCACCAGCTCTGGTGGCCAGTTCTCAATTAATGAATGTTAACAGTGGGAAGCCTCCCATTCATGTGATATCAGTGGTATTGCACAGTCTCTTTAGCACAATTATCAGCTTTTTCTCTGTTGCAGTGCTGGTGGCTTAATGTGATGTCAACAGTACAGGAGGGCCACTAACTTCACATTCGTTTCATGATACACTTTTTTTTTACATGAGGGACCTATTATCAAGAATACTAAGGCAGACCCCGTTCTCATCCTAAAATATTAGTCTGCTCTTTACAGGACACTTGCAGCATCTTAGACTTCATTGCTCCTGACTCCTTGTGTTACATCAGCAGCATACAGAATTTAGCATGCTGCATTCAACTGTCGACGCATAAACAACCCAGATAAAATAAGTGGACAGTGCGTGTCAGGTGTTTAGTTCCAATTATAACTAACGCTGTTTTTATCTGCCGCTGATACAGTAATTTAATCCTGTACCAATTCTACATCTTTTGAGTCTTAGTCATATAAGGGTTTTGTTCATATATCACCCACTTGAGTATTATGAGAAAAGTACGGGTAATAAATTAGGTGTACATGTTCCCATCTATAAAATGTAGATAATAAATGTAGACCACAAAGCAATGTTGAAGAGCAGTTGCCATTGCAACTGCTATTTCAACCCATTGGAGTTGCAGGGAGTCTTGATTTCAGTGGTTAAGTTTGTCTAGAAGTGCTGTCCTGGTTAGTGATGCTTTCCTGACTTGGGATCTAGTTGACCTGCTAGAAAATTAAAAATGCTGGGTCGTTTTCAACTGTCATATCTCCATTAACTTTTTCCTTAAATATTCTAAGAACCTCCTCCACTCACAACCCTTAGCTGTCCCCAAATGCCCATAGAAAAAGATGGCCTTTGCGCTATGGCCTAAGGTTACCAGATTTCCAAAAAGTCTTGAATAAAATTCAAAATTCTAGAGGAGGGACTCTTGTGGGGAATTTGCTGCCACCAGCGTCCTCACTTATAAACCAAGGAAGCTAAAGAGCTATGTGTGGTCATAGTTTTTCATTGTATGATTTTAAACACAGTTAATTCCCTGTCAATATTAGTACGTAGTCAGCCAGTGTACCAGATTACCAAAGAAACCTGCTGTAAAGAATGGTCTAAGAGATAAAGCTATGTAAATAAAACATATAGTTGATAACTATTACTTTGTAAAAGTTTATCCATGCACACGAGATTTTGATGTAATAACTTAGTGGTTCCCAACCTGTGGCCTGTGGGCCACTTTTGGCCTACAGCAGTGGTTCCCAACCTGTGGGCTGTGAACCCCTGGTGAGCCACAGCGTGGCTCCAGGAGGTCTGGGGACAGGCAGGGAGCTTCCTCCTGGCTGGGAGTTTTTAAAACTCCTGCCCTGAGCACACAAAGTATGCTCAGAGTAGCCTGGGAGGTAGCCATGTGCCTGCAGCTCCAGTGGCCAGGTAAGGGGGGGGAGGGACTGTGGGGGGTTGTAGAGGGGAACCACCGAAGAGGGGGGCCATGGCTGTAGTGGCTCCTGGGTCCCCAGGAAGGTGGAGGGGGGGCCATGGCTGTGGCAGTGCCTGGCTCCCCAGGCAGGGGGAAGGGGGCCATGGCCACAGGGAGCAGCAGGCCACATTCTGCCCCTGCGTGGGCCACATTTACTGCATGGAGGTGCTGCTGCTGAGTGGCAGCACTCATCCACCCAAGAGGGTCATGGACTTCCTTCCCCCTGCAAAGGGGGTCCCCAGCCTTAAAAAGGTTGGGAACCCCTGGCCTACAGGGTCTTTCAAAGGGGCCTCTACCACTCCCTTCCCACGTACTACAGAAGGGAGCCATTGCCTAAGGACCCAGGTGGAGCATGTTGCTGCAGGGCTACAAGAGCAGTGCAGGCCCCTTGCTGCAGCCAAGAGGGCAGGAGATAAACTGTCCCCTTCTCCTGGATATAACAAGGAGCTCAGAAAAGCACTTTGTCTCGGTCCCTAGGCACTGGAATCCCTGCTGGAGCCAAAAGGTAGAGAGCTCTGATCTCCTGTCCCCCCTGGCTGCAGAAGGATGCCACTGTCTCTAGGGGCCCAGGTGAAGCAAACAGAAGTATAGGATGTGTGCAGTTTCCCTGCTGCAGCTAGGGGGACCAGAGATCAGCAAGAAGGCAACCTCCTCACTGAACTCATTCTGTCTCTAGCTGCAATAGAGTGGGGAAGACTTCTGGTGGAGACTGGTAGCCCTTCAGGGTTGTAAAAACTATCTGTGGCCTCTGAGCCAAAAAGGTTGGGATGGGAACCACTGATGTAACTAATAAAATCTTAACCCCTGTGTGTAACAGGTATTTTCCATATATATGTTAAACTAACATACATGGCATTAAAATATAAATAAAATATATTTGAATTTAGTTAAAATATAATGTAATGGGAATGTTGAGTTTGCATTATGGAGCAGTATTTGGGCATAGAAAGTTCTCTTGAGTGTACAGAGCTGAGAGATGGGGGGAGAAATGAAGAACAAATACTCCATATAATTATAAAATAATCAGTAGAAATATTTCTGTGACTCTTTTAAATGCAATGTAAGCAGTTTAAGACAAAAATAAATAATATTTGCAATATAGATATTGTAGCATGTTCTAGTTCCTAAGAAAGTTAAAGTAAAAATGAGCACACTGAGCATAAACTATAGTGAAACTTGCAAGTTTATTTTCATTTTCCCTCAAAGAAAAAATGTAAATGATACATAAAATAAAATAGCCCTTCAGTTTTAATAACATTAGCTGTTATATGTAAATATATATAATTTTCAGGCTTACAAATTGTTATGTACAACTTTACATGTACAATTATTTGAAGATGCAAAAGTCCATTTGTAAATGGCAAGGTAGCAGTCTTGTAAAATTCATATAGTTTTTTTTGTAATATCATAGAACAATTCAATAGCACACTTTAATGGGGTTGTTCAAAGCCTATAACAAATTTTCTGTAGCAATAATAATTAGAACAGAAATTTATTCTAAATCTATTGTACTGAGAAGCTTAATGCAGTGTTGATCTATTGCTCCACTAATACAAAGAAATGTGACTCCTAAATTCCAAAGTTTATTTTACTAATCTCAACAAAAGACATGCACAGAGACCCCAGGTAATGTCATCTGCAAACATCCTTATTTTGCCCAGTCTGGAATGAGATAAATCTAGGCCACTAATTTCCTACACTGGAGATTATTTTATGGATAGTTAAAGATCACCAGTCATGATTGCTTAGAAACCAGTTGTGTGGCAGCTCTTGTTTTGATTCAGTGGATTAACTTAGTTTTTTGTGACTATTGCTTGGTTGATCGTATTTGTGTTTGTCAATTTACAAGACTAATTACAGTGGGGAGCAGCAGGGATCTATTGGACTTGATGAACCAAAGCCTACACTATACTAAAATACTATATCTATTGCACTTAATGAACTATAGCCTATACTGTACTATACTATACTAAAATATCAATTGGACTTGATGAACTAAAGCCTATACTAAAATATTTATTACATGTAATGAATTAAAGCCTACACTAAAATACGTGCCCCGTGGCCGCTTCCAGGCTCATCCCTGGCTGGGGATGCAGGGCCTAGCCGTCCGTGGCGGCTCGGGAGCTTCTGGCCCTGTCCCTGGCCAGGGGGCGGGGCCTGTGGGCTGGGGATGGGGCCTGCAGGGCCTGGGCCCATGCCTCGGGTCCCTCCCCGGGCCAGCGATGCCTCTGGCTCTGAATATAGAATCATAGAATCATAGGGTTGGAAGGGACCCCACAAGGTCATCTAGTCCAACCCCCTGCCAAAAAAAGCAGGACCACTCCCATTAGATCATCCCAATATGCTATAATATAAAATAACAAATAAAGCACAAGAAGTGGTGCTATAGTATGAGACTATAGTATGTTTGTTCAGTATTATAAAACACAAAGCTCCAGGCCCAATTACTTTTACCATCTAATTCTAAGCAATAACCTTCTCTTGAATGATTAGAAAGCAGCCCAAGTAATGTGCCCAGTCATAATCCATAGTCTCAATAGGTTCCAGCAGGGCAGCCGTGTTAGTCTACTACTTTAGCAAAACAGATAAGGAGTCTGGAGGCACTTTTATAAAGATTAACAAATTTACTTATTGCATGGGCTTTCGTGAGAGAAAATCCACTTTGTCAGATGCCTGAAGATGAGAAACTGACAGAACTGAAGCAAAATAAATGCAGTGGAGTGGAAGTCATAGGATCAGGTCAGACTCTTAGAGCAAATCAAAGCAGTTGTTCGGATTCAAACAGTGAAGTACAGCAATTAGTAGGCAGGTACGGGGGGTGGAAATGCAAAATTTCATGTTGTAATGGGAAAGAAAGCATAGTCTATATTCAGCTCTAAGTTGAGAGTGTTGAATCTGCATATGAATTGAGATCTGCAGTTTCTCTTGGAAGTTTGAATTTGTTACCCATTTGCCTGATTATGGCTAGTAACAGATCCTTAATGGAGTGATCAGGGAGACTGAAGTATTTCCTTATTGGTTTTGAAAGTTATTTCTGATGTCAGGGTTGTGTCCATTTATTCTTTTGCACAGAGACTGTCTCGTTTGTCCAATGTGTGAGGCCGGAGGAGGGGAGAGGGAAATTCTGGCCCATAATGTCATAACTCACATTGGTGGATGAGCAGGGGAGTGACCTCTTCATGGAATAGCTGTCTTATTAGGACCAAAGATGGTGTATTTTGTGCAGATATATGGGCAAAGTTGGCAATGTGGTTTGTTGCAGGGATATGTGCCTGCTTTAATGGTTCTGTTGTTAGGTCTGTAGTTGCTGGCAGGGGTGTCGCTGGCTGGGGGAGGGACCCAGGGCACGGGCCAGGCCCTGCCACCAGCCTGTAGGCCTTGCCCCCAGCCGGCAGGCCCCGCCCCGTGGCCAGGGCCAGGTGCGGCCGCGCCACTGCGGGTGGCTAGGCCCCGCATCCCCAGCCAGGGATGGGGCTGCCGTGGCCGCGGACAGCCAGGCCCTGGATCCCTGGCCAGGGACGGGGCCGCCAGTGGCCGGGCCCCGAATCTCCAGCCCAATTGGGCAGGAGATCCGGGGCACTGGCGCTGGGGTGCCCAGCACCAGCAATGCCCCTGGTTGCTGGTAAGTATCTGCTTAAGGTTGGGGGGCTGTCTGTAAGCAAGGAGAGGTCTGTCTCCCAAGGCTTGAGAGAGTGAGGCATCATCTTGTAGAATAGACTGTAGATCCCTGATGATGTGCTGTAGAGGTCTGACATGGGGGGGTCGTAGGTGATGACTAGTAGTATTCTGTTGTTTTGTTTCTTGGGCTTCTCCTGTAGTAGTCGACTTTGGGGTGCCTGCCTGCCTCTGTGAATCTGTTTCTTTACTCCTCGCTTAGAGACAGCCTCCCAACCTTAAGCAGATACTCACCAGTAACTACAGACCTAAGGAAATAATGATTAAAGCAGGCACATATCCCTGCAACAAACAATTCTGCCAACTTTGCACACATATCTTCACAAAAGACACCACAGGACACAAACAAACCAGCTACACCATCAAGGGCTCATTCACCTGCTCATCTACCAGTGTGATTTATACCATCATGTGCCAGAAGTGCCCTAGTTGCCTTACATATTGGACAAACAGGACAGTCTCTGTGCCAAAAAATAAATGGGCACAAATCTGACATCAGAAATCATAACATTGAGAAACCAGTAGCTTAGCACTTTAATCTTCCTGAACACTCCATTGATGATTTGCTAATAGCTGTGTTCAGACAAATGAGTAATAACTCAAGGCTTCAAAGAGAAACTGCAGAATAGGAATTCACATGCAAATTTGACAGTGTTGTTTTGGGGCTAAATAGGGGCTTTCGATTTTTTTTCTCATTACAACAGGTGTTTTGACCTCATCTTGCTTTATATGCCGTTCCCCTGGGTTTTAACCTTAACTGCTTTTATTTTCCGTTAGTATGACCTGATCCCCATGACTTACACTTCCCTGCATTTATTTTCCTCCCATTCTGTAGATTCCCCCATCTTCAAAGCATCTGACGAAGTGGGATTTTCTCCCATGAAAGCCCGTGTGATAAATAAATTGGTTAGTCTTTAAAAGTGCCACAGGACTTCTCGTTTGTTTCTCCAAAAATAGAATTTATCCACATATTCTATCGCCAACTGTCATGATTTTCTTGTGAATCGCACAGTATTTGGGGTTTTTCCCTTAATGCTCACAACTCTGGAATCATGTCATTATGTGAGAATCTCATATTTTTTAAAAAGTAAGTTTGGCTCTTGTAGCCATGAAGAAAAACTTGAAAATGTGACTGGAAAAGGCTAAACATCTGAAGCCAAATTATTAGATAACTGAAAACAGTCTTTAGAAAAATCTCATGATTTTTTGGGGGCATCAACCATGATTTTTGAGTGTCTGAGGTTAACAATGCTATATATGCACAACTCACTTTCCAAAACCTCAGTAACGATTCTCAAATTTCCTGATTATTTTTGGTCATTATGCTGAATGGTATGGAAATTCTCATTACCAATCAGTAACTTCCCTACAGTTCTGAGTTCTAAAGCCATTCAATATATTATTGAGAGATGTGTTCTTGATGCTAGATTGATTGGATTCTTTTCTATACATGAGTAAAGTGACTCTATGATCATGTAATTCTTCCTTGTGAAGAGGAATAGTCAGATAAAGCTGTTACTTCATCAGATAATGTACAGATACTCCCCTAGAAAAAGGTTTTTTCTTTTTCCTATTAAATATTTTAAGAACACTCTTAGGCCAAAGAAATATAGAACTCTTCTATCACTTCTCTACTCAGACTTTCTTTTTGCCTCTGTATAACCTTGGCATCTTCCCTCTTAAATCTTGTTCTCTTTCCTTTGGATATTTCCCTTTCCTGGGAAGGAGATTTCAGAGGGAAATCTACCATATGTGTAAATACACTCATCTCCAGCTTTACAATATTGTTACAAGATGTCACTACCAGAGCTCCATCTTTGCTGAAATCATCATTTGTATTCTTAATGTCCCTTATCTGCTCTTCTGCATACAGCTTTCCCAAGCCAAAACTGCTTGGACTGCAGGATGTGGGGATTGCTGCTGTTTGACTTCTCCCAAACATAAAGAACTACAGCCACCTCACTCTCTGTACAAACAACCACAGGAACTCCTCCATCCATTTTAATATTGCTCTCCTTGCTTTTAAAACCATCCATCAGTTGCCTTGTCCCAGCCTGTGTCTTGGACTTTACATCTTTCCACATAATTGCACAATATGAATGCAGCTTCCACTGTCTGGAAAAACTTTCCTGTGTCTTTCTGCAACATCACTTATGTTTCACTTCTATATTTCAGATGAAAATATATATTAACGACTTGTCTTTTTCTATTAATTTTTTTCTCCAGCTGTGACTATTTACCTTTCTTATTCTAGTATTTATAGTAACACAGTAAAGTGTTCTGAGATGCAATGCATATGAATTATGCTAAATAAAATCAAAGAAAATAAAAAGATAGGAAATAGAAAACTTTCTATTAAAGGAGATAATATTGGTGCTGTATTAAATTGACCAAATGTTAAACAATTTACTTTTCAAATTATATCAAAGTTTTTAAAGTCACATATGTCTCAAAGAGAAATCATTTTCCAATTTCAGTAAAAAAGATAAACAAGGAGTCTTATGGCACTTTTAAAGACTAACAAATTTTTTAATCAAAGTAAATTTGTTAGTCATTAAAAGCGTCAAAAGACTGCTTGTTTGTTTTGCTGAAGCAAACTAAGGTGGCTACCCCTTTGGAAAGTGTCAGTAAATGTTATTTTACCACGTGTAACTTGCTCCCCCTTGTGGCTGGCATGTGGATTTATAGTCTCATCTCTTAAAGCAAAACAAAAGACATTAAAAATAGTGAGTGAACATCTTGGCCACTTACTTAGCAGCTGATGTAGAAATTTAGGAACCCAACTTTAGGCAGCCATTTTAAAAAATCTTGACTTTGAAGCTTAGAGAACTACTCAGCTGAGTAAGCACTATTCACAAGTATATTTAGGGCTGGTTAGAGGTGGGGGCAAAAAGGCCAGTTTGCTCCATACCCCCCATTTGAGAAGGCTCCTAAACGAGGTGGCGCAATGACCTGGTACAAGCTACCATTCTGTCATGATGAGAGTGCTGCTGGGCAAATCTGGGTGGTGTTGCAGCAGGTCACAATGCGCAGAGCGTGGAGAGGGCCAAGATCCATGGGACAGGAGACAGGTGCTTGCTGTGCAAACCCTTCAGCTGCATCTGGGGCTTCTCTTCAGTCATAATGTTTTTGGAAAGGTAGGGAAGTCTCCATTTTACATTTTACTTAGTTTTTGCAAGCAGTTTATGCTAGCAGAATGTTTGTGCATGCAGTATTCAGTTCGAGAAAATAGAGTGTGTGATTTTTTTAACTGCCCATTTAAAAATCAAACATGAATTAATTTTGCTAATACATCTACTAATACAATTCTCCTTTGATAAGTATAATGTTGACAGCTCCAATATTTGTCGTACAGGACTTACTGGCGCCAGCCACTTCTTTTATCGTTAATAGTTTTATCATATTAATGGCATATGCATTACTTCGTGACATTTTAAATGTTGTACATTCATCGGCAGGTTCTGTCTTATATATCGTAATATCCACTGAGTATAAAATACTTGAAAATGTAAAGCCATGCTCACATTACAGTATCTTTTTTCCCCTAAGTTCTTTTTCCACTATTAAAATATTTACATATTGTCACTGGCCAAATTTTTGAGTGAGGGACCTTGACTTCAAAGTTAGAACAATATCTCATTTACTATTACAATACAAGGTCACCTCGCAATCTAATTTCTGGCTGCTTCAACTCTACGTAAAGATAAGTGAAAAATCAGCATGGGGAAACAGTATCAGCCTCACCATCAGAATGCAGCTGGCAGTGGATAGGTGCCCTTGTGAAAACATAGCCCTGAATAAGTGATAATGAAATGGAGTTTTATAGCAGTCGGGGACTTTTCCAGTGATTTTTACTATTATTAGCTAATAATTAATTAGCAATTAATTTCTCTAGGTTTTTAACTTTTTATTTATTATTATGTAGAACATGCATGAACTTTCTAAGTATTAACAAATTTTATGAATAATCCCTGTTTGTTGCATGCATTTTTCCTTGGTCAACCTTTTATCTTTTGTGAATTTATTTTCTTCATATTGCAAAAAGGCTAGTTTTTTTAAAAAATAAAATAAATATAATGTTTGCAATTTTTTCCAGCTGAAAGGCTTGCCCGTACTTTATTTCTCCATGCCACTGATGTTGAGAGATGTGTCATTTTCCAAAAACTAGCTATCAGACTTCTGGCGGTATTTTATCAAAGGATCTTTCACCAAGGTAATAAGCTCCAATGGACTTTATCCTAGTCAAATCACCATGGATTCTGTGGGTAGCCTGACTTTAATTAATGGAAAATTCTATTTATTTTCCTCCCAAATACTATTAAACTAGGGCCTTCCCACCATGTACTCTGAAAGATCCTATTCCTCCACATCCCCTCCAGTCAGGGGTTAAAGTATAATTTGGCAGCCCCCGGAATCCTCCTAAATTTCCAGGCCCCCCCTCATGCAGGTTCAAGTCCCCTTCCCACTGGTCCAAGCCCCCTTCTCCCACCCCAGCTACTGCCCCCCAAACACATGCCCCCCACCCCAGCTACTGCTCCCCACATGCCTACCCCCACCCCAGCTACTGCCCCCCCAGCTACTGCCCCCCAAATGCCTGCCCCCACACCCCAGCTACTGCTCTTCATCCCTGTCTCACTGCTGGTCCCTCAAACCTTTCCCCAACCCCCTCCTGAAACCCCCATCTCACCACTGGTCTTCCAACCCCCTGCAGTGCCGTGCTGTCTTCCCCCACTGCCCCAGGCTGACCCCCTTCCCCGCGCCTTTTCCCTGCTGGGCCAGCTTTTGTGTCCCCAAAACACCCCCCCCCAGAGCCCCCTTCCCTGGCTCACCATGTTTAGTGGCCCCAGCCTGGGCTGAAGCTCCCACCTGGAACCTGCTATGACTGAATCAGAGGGGGCTCAGGGCAGGAGATTTAAAATCTCCCAGCCCAGTGCAGCTCCCAGAACACAGCATTCTGGCTCCATTTTCTGTTTTTAGGGGGTCTGGAACACTGATCACCTAAAAATAGTGGGCCCAGGAAGACTGTTCTGGTGCATTCTGGCTTACTTCAACTTTGCATCCAATATGTATGAGTTTCCTCTATATATTTTCCTTGGCTTAAATGAAGTTAGCTAACATTAATATAATACTCTCTAATAATTTTTCTTAATGGTTATACAAGTTGATGAGATTTTTGCTCACCAGTGTTCCAGTTTTCAAAAATAATAACTGATTTTAGATTTCTATGATTTCTTTATAACATCTTCAAAACATTCCCCTTTTTCTAGTATTACCCTTAATTTCTGCCCCAAATGACAGATGATGTCACTTAAAGTGCTTGAGCTAATAGGTCCCTGAGTTAAACAGGAAAGAGCTGATGGACTCCATCTTTCGAGGAAGGGGAAGAGCGTATTTGGACGCAGACTGGCTGACCTAGTGAGGAGGGCTTTAAACTAGCTCTGAAGGGGGAAGGAGACCAAAGCCCACAGGTAAGTGACTATGTGGGAGACCAGGGGGATGGGATGGAACTTGGGGGATGCCGGGACTGTAACTCCAGGGATAGAAGAGAGGATAGTTGGAACATGTGGGGGGAATCAAATAACTTTCTTAGATGCTCTAATGAAGCCCTAATGCCTGAGGCAGGTGGGGGAGGTCAACACCAAAAGAAAATCCAGGGAGGTAGATACAATAGAATTGAAAATCAAAATGGGAAAGTAGGCAATCAGCTGGGTATCTTAGGTGCCTATACACAAATGCAAGGAGCCTGGGAAACAAGCAGGAGGAATTGGTAGTACTGGCGCAGACAAAGAACTATGACATGATTGGGATAACAGCGACGTGGTGGGATAGTTTGCATGACTGGAGCTCTGCAATAGATGGGTATAAACTGTTCAGGAAGGACAGGCAGGGAAGGAAATGGGGAGGAGTAGCACTATATGTAAAGGAGCTCTATAACTGCTCAGAGCTTCATTATGAAAGTGGAAACAAGCCAGTTGGAAGTCTGTGGGTTAAGTTTAGAGGGGAGAGCAACAAGGGGGATGTTGTGGTAGGTGTCTGCTACAGACCACCAGATCAGAAGGAGGAGGTGGATGAGGCATTCTGTGGACAACTGACAGAAGTTCTAGAGCACAGGCCCTGGTTCTCATGGGGGACTTCAATTACCCTGACATCTGCTGGAAGGCCAATACAGCAGTGCACAGGCAATCCAGGAAGTTTCTGGAGAGTGTTGAGGACAACTTCCTGGTACAAATGCTGGAGCAACCAACTAGGGGCCTTGCACCTCTCGATCTGCTGCTCACAAATAGAGAAGAATTTATCAGGGAAGTAGAAGTGAATGGCAGCCTGGGTAGCAGTGACCATGAAATGATTGAGTTCAAGTTGATGATTAAAGGAAAGAAGGAAAGAAGCAAAACGCAGACCCTGGACTTCAGAAAAGCAGATTTTGTCTCCCTCAGGGAACTGATGGGCAGGATCCCTTGGGAGGCTGATCTGAAGGGGAAAGGTGTCCAAGAGAGTTGGGTGCATTTTAAAGAAACCCTGCTAAGGGCACAGGAAGATACAATTCCGATAAGGAGAAAGCACAGCAAATGTGGAAGGCGCCCACTGTGGCTTAACAGAGAGCTCTGCACTGAGCTGAAGCATAAAAAGGACGCTTACAGGAAGTGGAAGCTAGGACAGATGACTAAGGAGGCATATAAAGACATTGCTTGGGATTGCAGGGATAAAATCAGAAAGGCCAAAGGACAAATGGAGTTGCGACTAGCAAGGGATGTGAAGGATAACAGGAAGGGGTTCTACAAGTATATCAATAACAAGAAGAGGATCAGGGATGGTGTAGGTCCCTTACTGAATGGGGCAGGCATCCTCGTGACAGAGGATGAGGAAAAAGCTGAAGTGCTCAATGCTTTTTTTTACTTCAGTTTTCACAGGCAGGGTCAGCTCCCAGCCCACTACACTAGGTACAGTAGACTGGGGAGAAGAAGAGAGGCCCTTGGTGACAGAAGGTCAGGTTAGGGACTGCTTAAAGAAACTAGATGTGTACAAGTCCATGGGACTGGATGAACTGCATCCGAGGGTGCTGAGGGAGCTGGCTGATGAGATAGCAGTACCATTGGCCATTATCTTTGAAAACTCGTGGCGAACAGGGGAGGTGCCAGAGGACTGGAAAAAAGCAAATATAGTACCTATCTTCAAGAAAGGCAAAAAGAAGGATCCAGGGAATTACAGACCTGTCAGCCTCACCTCAATCCCTGGAAAAATCATAGAGCAGCTTCTCAAAGAATCCATCCTGAAACACTTGGAGGAAAATAGAGTAATCAGGAACAGTCAGCATGGATTCACCAAGGGTAAATCATGCCTGACCAACCTCATCGCCTTCTATGATGAGATGACTGGATTTGTGGATGTGGGAAGAGCCGTTGATGTGATATACCTTGACTTTAGCAAGGCTTTTGATACAGTTTCCCACAGCATTCTCATTGGCAAATTAAGGAAGTATGGGTTAGATGCGTGGACTGTAAGGTGGATAGAAAACTGGCTAGATCAACGGTTTCAGCGTGTAGGAATCAATGGCTCCATGTCAAGTTGGCAAGCAGTAACGAGTGGTGTGCCCCAGGGGTCGGTCCTGGGGCCAGTTCTGTTCAATGTTTTCATTAATGATCTGGATGATGGGATAGATTGCACACTTAGTAAGTTTGCGGATGATACCAAACTGGGGGGAACGGTAGACACCCTAGAGGGCAGGGACAGGATTCAGGGAGACCTAGACAAATTGGAGCAGTGGGCCAAGAGGAATCTCATGAGGTTCAACAAGGACAAGTGTAAAATCCTGCACTTGGGATGAAAAAACCCCATGTACTGCTACAGGCTGGGGAGGGATCAGCCAAATAGCAGCACTGGAGAAAAGGACCTGGGAGTCATGGTGGATGGGAAGCTGGATATGAGTCAGCAGTGTGCGCTTGCTGCCAGAAAGGCCAATGGCATACTGGGCTGCATCAGAAGAAGTGTTGCCAGCAGATCGAGGGATGTGATCATTCCCCTCTATTCTGCACTAGTGAGGCCACATCTGGAATACTGTGTCCAGTTTTGGGCTCCCCACTACAAAAAGGACATGGACAAATTAGAGAGAGTCCAGAGGAGGGCAACCAAAATGATCAAAGGGCTGGAGCACAAGCCCTATGAAGAAAGACTGAAGGAACTAGGCTTATTTAGCCTGCAGAAGAGAAGACTGAGGGGGGATTTGATAGCAACCTTCAACTACTTGAAGGGTTGCTCCAAGGAGGAGGGAGCTCGACTGTTCTCGGTAGTAACAGAGGGCAGAACGAGAAGCAATGGTTTCAAGTTACAGCTGGGGCAGTGCAGGCTGGATATTAGGAGAAATTTCCTTACTAGGCGAGTGGTGAAGCATTGGAATAAGCTGCCTAGGGAGGTGGTGGAATCTCCATCTCTGGAGGTGTTCAAGGCCCAGCTGGACAAAACCCTGACTGGGATGATCTAATGGGAGTGGTCCTGCTTTTTTTGGCAGGGGGTTGGACTAGATGACCTCGTGGGGTCCCTTCCAACCCTATGATTCTATGGTTCTATGATTCTATGATTGTGTTCAGTGATGGGTCCTTGTCTTCAGGATTCACTTCTTAAGCATGTCCACCAGATTCTGGGTTCGTGATCTTCAGGATATGCTGTTAGACCTGGTTGGTTTTCCTAGATGTCCCTGAGGGGGGCAGATTGTGAGTTGTGTGTCTGTTTAACAGGATGGCTCAGCAGTGAAAGAAGTGGGCAGGATGGAATGAGAAGTGTTATCTGGAGCTGGGGAAAGTTTGTGAAAAATCCTGATTTTCTTACGTTCCAAAGGAGTAGCCATGTTAGTCTAGTTCAGCAAAACATAGAAGGAGTCTGGTGGCACTTTTAAAGATTAACAAATTTATTTATTGCATGAGCTTTCATGGGAGAAAATCCCATTTAATCAGACACTTGAAGATGGGGAATGTACAGAGTGGAAGGAAAATATGTGCAAGAAACTGTAAGTCATAGGATCAGGTCAGACTGTTATAGCAAATCACTGCAGTTGTTTAGATTCAAACAGTAGAGAACAGCATATAGGGGGAGGGGAAGAGGAGGGAAAGCAATATTGCCTGATGTAGTGGGGAAAAAAAAGCATTGTATTTTTTTCAAGCCTAAGCTGACAGTGTCAAATCTGCATATGAATTCTGGCTGTTGCAACCTCTGGTGTGGCCCTGGCCTCCAGGCCAGCTTAACAGCTGCTGGGTCCCTGGGCTGCCTATTTTGTGGCCCCCTCACCATGGGCCCCCTCTCTCTGGGGCCTCAGCCTCCCTCCATTGGCCTAGGAGTGGGATGGGGCCCCAAGGGCTGCAGTTGGCCTTGGTGCTGCAGTTGGCCTTGGCATTCCCCAGAAGTGCCGCTGGCCTGAGCAAAGACCCAGGGCTCAATGTGCTGTGACTTGGGGCTCAAGCCGTGTAAGTGCCCCACTGCTGCAGGTGGCCTGGTGGCAGAGCCGGGGCATGGGCTCTGGGACTTGAGGCTCAAGCCCTGTGAGCCCAGCACCAGCAACACCCCTGGCACTGCCAGCTTCGGACTGGCTGTTCTTCCCCTGAGAACAGGGCCAGCCAGTGCAAGGCTGCAGTGCTCCAGGGGTGGGGCTGGCCATGTATGGGGCAGCCTGCAATGGTGGCAGCCCTCCAGGTCTCGCAACATTGTTGGGCTGCCATACCAGGGCCCCTAGGAGGGGGCAGCCACGCCAGCCTGAGCCACAGGACACAAGAACAGCAGCCCGAAAGTGTGCTGTGGGCTGTGGAGGGGTGCCACCATTGGAGGCTGCTCTGTGCCGAGCTGGCCACAGCCCCAGGGGGCAGGGTGGAACATCCTGTCCAGGGCCGGGAGCACTGCAGCTCCTCCAAGGCCCCACCTGCTGTCCCTCTCCGCAGCCCTGGAAACCAGACCTGCTGGCAAAAAGCCGAAAAAGCAGGGCATAGAGGCTTCAGCTCAGGAATCCCTTCAGGCTGGGGCCCTGGGTCTGCAGTTCCTATAGCCCCTGCTGGCCAGAGCACTGATAGTCCACCACATCAGGGCCCCCCCCGTGGCAGGGCACTTGGGGACCCTGGCGCAGCAGCGCCCCAAGCCTTGGAGGACTGTGCTGGAGGCCGCACTGTGCACATGCAGCCTCACCCCTGGAGGGAGAATGAGCTGGTCCAGGGGCAGGGTGGGAGCACTCTTGCCTGATCCTCCTCCCCCCATCCAGCACAGGAGTCGTGACGTGGGAGCAGCGACCACATGCAAACCAGGGCATTACTCGGTCAGGCTCCCCTTGGGAAGAAAGGGGATGGAGTGGAGAGGGAGAAGAAGCGGCTGCAGCATTATGGCTGAAGTGCTGCAGGGTCCCCGCTGGAATGGGGGAGCAACTGCAGCAGCTGCGCTCTGCAAGCCATTGAGCCAGTGCAGCCCGTGAGCCGGAGGAAGGGCACTTGTGGACCGTTTCGGGCCCGTGGACCACAGTTTGACCATGTCTGAACTAGCAGCTGAGACAATATCAACTGACAGTCCTCCTGACCAGTAGCAGCACACAGTGAACAGAAACTCAAATAATAATAACTCCCTTAAATACCAGCCTTTCTCCCATTCCTTTGTTTGCTTCTTGATTTTTGACTGTAAGCTATTTGTGGCAGGGAACTACCCTTATGCCTTTGTAAATGATGTTGTTGACTCTTTGGTCAGTTTGCTTTTCTACAGCATTGTAATTTCCAATCTTGTTTTTTCCTTAAATTTACCTTAAAGAACTGCTAAAAGTTTGCAGAGCATCAGACTTACTGGATATTGAGCTAGATCTTCAGGTGGTGTAAATCAGCTTCATTAAAGGCACTACAGCAGGGGTCTCAAACTTGCGGCCTCTAAAGTTATTACCTGCGCAGGACTGGCTCAACCCATAAGCAAATCAGGCAGCAGCTGGGGGCACCACTACCTTATGGGCCCAGCAGCACCACGCTGGGAGCAAGGCAGACTGACTCAGACCCATGCCCCCACCTCTCCCGGGGCTGGCCACTCAGCCCCCAGGGGCGGAGTGGGCCAGCCCATGGGGCAGGCTCTGCTTTTTTGCCCTGCCTCTGGGCTAGCCCTCCCTTCCCTGAGGGAGGAACAACCAGCCGAGGGGAGGGGAGGGGTGGGAGAGGTTAGCCCCACCTCTGGGTTGGCCCATTTCACCCCTGTGCTGGTTGTTCCTTGCCCTGGGGGTGGGGTGAGCCGGCCAGAGTGGAGGCTGGGTTCCATGCCCCCCCAAGGGGGTTGGCGCAAAACCAAAAGCCAGCTTGGGGCGCCACAATCCCTAGAGCCAGCTCTGTATCTGCAGCCTGCAACGACACTTAGAACTTCTCTAATAATTGATAATGCAAAATGTAAAGTGTGTTTATTTACTTACTCTTTGTCTTCCTGATGATACCTCCATCCTGAACGGAAGTAATACTTACTTACTTACTCTTGGCATATATATATATATGTTAGTTTTCATTTTGACTATACTTTGTATTATTTTATGAAAAGGTTTCAGTGGTATGGCCCTTGGGCTAATGTACTAGTCCTCACGCTGTCCTTGTGGTGATTTGCATTTGAGATCCCTGCATTAGAGCTATGCTGATTTATACAGGCTGAAAGTTCAGCTGGTATAAAGCTGTATAGCTCCTTCAAAGGCAATGGATCTATGTCAATATTTATACGGACTGACCGTGTTCATCTATCTGTAGAAATAGTGTGGGGCCAGTCAGAGACATCTCTAAGGAGGTGCCGGGCCCCCAGTGAATCACCCTCTGCAGGGCCCCACTCACCCCCCTGGCACTGGGGGGGCAGGGCCAGCCAGCCAGGGCCAGTGCAACCCATTAAGCCGGGTAAGCGTTGCAGGGGGGTGCCAACATTTGAGGGGTGCCAAATTGGGGACCATGGCATTGCGCTCCCCTGTGACATCACTCGTCTGTGTCGGCATCTGCTGTGCTGCAGGGGGGCACCATAAATGCTAGAGCCATTCCTGCAGCTGACCCAGGGGAGGGGCAGGCTCCTGCTCTGGCCATCCCCTGCCAGAAAATGGGTGAGCCAGTCAAAAGGGCGTCCCAATTCAACGCGGCCGGTCCACCCCCTCCCCATGTGCGCTGCTTTCAGCTCTGTGCTGGAGCAGCGGGGAGGGGGCGGGAGGCAGCATGGCCAGGGGAGTAGCGATACACGCCCTGAGCTGCTTCCCGCCACCTCCCCACTGCTCTGGAACAGACCCAAAAGCAGCATGTGCGGGGAGGGGGTAGACTGCAGCGCTGAATGGGGCCACCCATTTGGCTGGCTTCCCCGGTCCCTGGCATGGGTGGGCAGCGGTGTGGGCCCCCCGGGACCTGCCCACAGCACGAGGCCCTGGGTGGCTGCCCCTCTCGCCCTACCCTAGAGACGGCCCTTGGGGATAGTCCAGCTGTCTGTTAAAAGCAAAACTTTCTACAATGCTGGGAATCTAAGTTTGGTCCTTCACTTGAAAAATTACAGGGGTTGAGATGCAGCATTCAAGAAACTGTGCAGAGCCCATGGAATAGAAAGCACACCTCTGCCTCTGACAGGCCCCAGCAGGAGATGTATCCAACGAGGTGGCCAAGAAGAATGTCGTCATAACAACAGAGTTTGATGGTAGGCAAAGGTAAATTTAAAAAAACAAACCAACAAAATAAAACAAACAAAACTGTGAGGGACTAGAAAAAAATCGAAATCTCCCAAAGTGGAAAAGAAGAAATAATGTGGAACAAAGAACATATAAAAACAAGGGTGACCTCATATGGAAAATACTGTAACTGCAAGCACTTATGGCTTGGATATGCACTGCTAACAAAAGATATGTGCTAAATACAGGTCTCATGCTGATTTCTGGGGCAAATTAAAATATTGTGTAAATGCTGTAAAATTACATCCTCTTACACCAGGTGTGACTTTGGCCCTAAATCTGTGTCACTCAGCTTAAAGATGTTTAGAACTGCAGCATTCCCTATTGTATCAAACTGATAAGAATTCGCATAAGACTAAGCAGACATGACACTTTAAGGACAGCTGTTATTTCTCAGTAACAGTATGTGTGACCACGTTGGATTGCACAGGTGTCTCTAAGCTGTATGCCATGGCTCTTTGGACCTTTGCAGCACTCAGATAATTGTAATCCAAAAGTACAAACTCCTGTTACTTGAAACAAAAGGGAGTTTCTGTTGCCTGTTAGCAGCAGAGGTCCTCTGCAACACACTTGAGCATTTCTGGTTCTGTTGATTAAAAGGCAGTGATAGACATTCCAGCCAGCTCATTGCAATATTATTTTATATTGTTGCATATATGTAATGTGATTGTCATGGCATGAGATACCTTATGTAATTCCTCCATGGAAGGTGTCAAAGTTAATTTTGCTATGAGAAGTTGAGCTCATTCCCTTTTTTTTTCCCTTGGGTCTATCCAGTTACATGTTCCAGTCTGAAGAGACATGCTAGAAATATGGTGCTGCACTTTCTTGTACCATGAAGTATTCCATTTACTCCAACCAAATCCCTATAAATAGTATATTACAGGTGTGGCCAAACTGCAGCTTGGGAGCCACATGTGGCTCTTGAATGAAAACTTGTGGCTCCCAGAACAATGTCACCAAGTCAATTTAGGAAAGCCTAGGAGTTCGGGTGGGCGGTGTCAGGACAGTGAGGAGAAGTGCGGTGTGGTCGGAAATAACTTTAGGGGCCATATGTGGCTCTCGGGCTGTGAGTTTGAGACCCCTGCTATATACTATTAAATTAAGACAGAACAGTATAAGGGTAACTGTATCTTGTTTATTTTTGAAAAATAATTGAAAGGAAATGTGAAACAACAAACTTGCCCAAACTTTTGGGTCATTCTGGCTGAGACTTGTTTACCTGCAGTTTTATTATGATCAGGTTGATCTTTGTAGTCCTTTATGGATCCTGTGGGGTTCATCCAGGCCATCATCAGGGTTACTTTTGTGACAGTATTTACAGCAGTAATATTATGAAAAGTATGTCACTGGAGATAAGTGACTTAGAAGCCTAAGTTCCACTTAGGTTTAATAAAATATAGATTTCTATCACACTTTGGAAAATCGTACCCAGTGCATTTGTCTATTTTAGGTGAGCCGTTTTGGGAACAGCAATCTCCAAGGTGTCCTTGACGGTGTTTTATTCTTCCCAAAAAGTTTGTCTTAGTATTTGGCAAGAATACATCAAAATACAAACCTGTTATAATTTACATTTATTAGAAACACTATGTCATTTTTAAAAGAAATGTAGTTTTTATCATAGTTTGCAGCATAGAGGAATGCCAATACAAAAAGGTAAAATAAACACAGAATCATAGGACTGGAGGAGAGGTCTTGTAATTCAGTCCCCTGCACTCAAGCACTTAAGTAATTTCTATTCCTTTTTCTACATTTATGTTTGTTGGACAAGGTTTACCTTCAGGGTCTTATTTTGAAATTTATGATTCATTCTTTCATTGCAAGTTTTCAGTGGTTTCCAAGCTGTAGGCCCAGCCTTCTATGTACATGTGAGTAACTTATGATTTCATAGGGGCTGTTCCTGTACATAGTTACGTGGTACTCACAAGTGTGCAGGAGTGGGGACAAAATCCATATTGCAACCCTGAAATATACCCACCCCCCGAATCAAAGTGTAGCAGAGAGGTGAACAGGAGCCTGCACGACAATGGGGAAAGATGCTTATAGGGATTTCCCTAACACCCCTTTACCCCCCTGAATTTCCCAACACCCCCCAGTTGTCAGCTAGTAACAGTTACACCAATGTAGTGAGCACCCCCAATACCCTCTCTAATTTTAAGTTGTGGGATGAATCCTGGATGGTTGGGCACCTGAGCAAACCCTTTACTGTTTGGAAACACGCCAGATGATCTAGACTGTGCAGGCCGAGCGGCCAGGCCGAGGGTTACCAGATGTCAGGCAAAAGGAGGACATGTCCTCCTTTTTACCTTCACATCCTCCATCCAGCAGGCATTTTAAAAACATGATTTTGTCTGGCTTTTTACTTACGGGGTTAAAGTATGCTGGAATGCCCCAGAACACCCTATTTTTAGGGGGGAAGCATTCCAGGGCCTGCTAAAAACAGAAGAATATTACATTAATACTGCATTTTCTCCATGTGTCCTCCTTTTTGTACTTCCCTGTCCTCCTTTCCATGCTTTGGTGTCTGGTAAACCTATCCTTTCCAGGCTTTGGTATCTGGTAAACCTAGCCATGCCCTGGGCCTGTCCAGGCCCACGCAGGGAAAGATGTGTGGTGGGCATAGAGAATTGCACCCAGACTCCTGCTATTTGGAGTTTTTGGAGTTGTTGCTCTCACCTCCCTGCAGTAGGCTCCCCAGAACTTGACATTAGGGGAGGTTTAAGGGGTGCTTCTTCAGGAGAGGATTTTCTCTAAACAGTTATTGGTCTCAGTTAACGGTTCTGATAATCCTCACAGCTGCAGTCTAATAGCTACATGACAAAGGACTTCCCAAGAACCAACTAAAGACTAACAAAATAGTGTAGTGGCTAGCACCTCTGCTTAATATGCAGACGGTCCTGGGTTTAAGCCCTAGGGGGTTGGTTGGACTTGGTGATCTCATGAGGTCCCTTCCAACCCTATGATTCCTTTCTATTCAAACTATGGAGCAATGAATTAATATATTGATGCTTTAGGGGATTTTACCGCATTCTGCATATTGGCAGCAAATGAGACTATTCAAATACTAGGTAGAAGGAACCTACATTTTAAACATACTTGGTTTGATTTCATTTAACAAATTGTTTATTTAATTCGACCAAGAAAATACAAACCATAAGGCTGTCAGTAACTAACAGTTGTGTTTAGGCTATTACAGTGCAGCTAATCCCCAAGGCCCCATCCCCTCTGCTTCTCTGCTGCGTTTTGATCCTTCTTCGGCTCATAATCTGGATCCTTTTCTTCATCTGCTAAGGGGTGCTAACTAATTTGGTAGAGCTGGTACTAGCTGACAACTGGGGGGAGGTTGGGAAATTCAGAGGGGTGATGCCTGGGGTGCACAGACTTTGCAGAAGCAGTGGCCGGGGGGCGGGCGGGCGTGCTGGGGGCGGAGGGGAGGCAGCGGCGGCGCTGGCGGCTCCGCCCTGTCCCCGGCTCGGCTCAGTCGGCGGGAGCATGGCACCCTGGCTGCGGCTCGCCTCCCTGCTCCTCGCCCTGCTCGCCCCTCGCCCGGCTCAGCCGCAGCCGCAGCCCAGGCGGGGGCCGGGCGGCGAGGCGTGCGGCTGGAGGGTGAGTTGCGCTTTGCAAGCCCGGGCGCGGGGAGGCAGCAGGCAGGTGCGGTGCGGTGCCCACCTGGCGCAGGGGAGGCTGTGAGTCTTGCAGCTCCGCGGATGGTCCAGTTTGCAGGCGGGAGGAAGGGATGGAAATGGTTTCTCGCCCCGGGGGCGGGGAGCAGCCTTGAAGCAGGGAGTGTGAAGGAGTCACTCACCAAACAGGTCCTTTATCTTAGCCTCTCTCCTTCCTTCCCTCGGCGGCCCCGCAGACGCTCCTCTGGGCTTTGTTCTTTAACTCGGCCGGCTTGGGTCTTAGCTTCAAGCCTGATCAGCAGACAGAGGGTGTAGAAAAAGTTGGTGGTGCGGGGGAGGACTGGAAGGTGTAGAAAAAGTTGGTGGTGGGAGGAGGAAGACCTGCTTGGTCTTTGCTTTTTGTTCCTGCTCCTGGTGTGTTAGCTTCAGACTTTTTGGGGGGTCCTTCTGTTGGTTTTTTCAAAAATCTCTTTTCACTGTTTATTCCCCCTAAATGCTAGGAAGAATTCTATACAAACGGTGGTGTCCCTTCAAGACAGGAGGAACAAACCCGACTTTCATGGCCTTGCCTTTTGTTAAACCCTCACTAATGACTTCCTTAGTTTGAGCTTAACATTTGAAAAGTTTGCTGCATGGTTCGTGTCGATGTGGAGGGGATAGGGCAGTTCACTGAAAGTTAGGAGAGGCTGGAAAAACGTGGAAGTGAAGGAAGAATAGATCTTGACCCTTATTAATGTTTAAAGATTTTTTTTCATATGTCTGCGTGGAAACTTTCAAACTCAATTCTCACATGTTGCATCTTTTTAAGTCACAGATAAGTAGCAAAATACATATTTTATGCCAGTGTTTATGTTTCACAATCTGTAAGTGGTGTGCTCCCCATATTTCAAGGTGCCAGGAAACATATTTCTGTCAGGTTCTGCAGCAGCTATTAAATATACTGTCACTACCTATTAGGAGTTATAATGGTTGATTGATTTTGATTATCTTGACATCAGAGGAATGTGCAATGCATATTGAATTGACTTTTTCTTATTTAATGAATTATATGTATATATTAAGGTGAGTATTTCTGGGTCTTTTTAATGTAATGATCTTAAAATGCTCTCCACTAAATCTGCTAAAGTACAAACTTTCAAGTTACTGTCAAGAAAACCTTTATTTCTTGTCTCCCACAATCAATTTAAGGTTTTAATTTCCTAAACAAACATTCCAATCATTTAGCCTGTTACCAATATATTATTTTTATTTTCAGTGAGCAAATTTGCCTTACCTTTTTTTTTTTTAAACAACAAACTGCAGCTGGTTATATAGTACAGTTTTTAATTGGGAAAACTCCTATTGATTTCAGTGGGAGTTTTGCCAGAGGAATTACTTCAGGAAAGGACCCATTGTCTTGGTTGTGTGGTATTTATCTTGGGCTACATGTAAGTTTTGAATAGACCTGACATACTATTAAATGACTGATGGCCCCTGTAACACATTGTCTGCTCTGGGGCAGGGTTGCCTTTGAAGTGCTACCCTGTAGGAAGTAAAGAGACTATTTGCTCTATTAAAATTCCTTGGTATTTCCTCTGTTTAACCACAGGCCACTTCCCCTCTGCCACTCTAAACACTGCAGGGACACTGACTGATTGAAAAGACACAAGCCTTGAAGTAATCCTTGTTTGTTCCTATTCAAATAGATATTCTTATTGTAGCTTATTTATAACTGGTTTCTAATCTGTTGGTTAAGGGCAGGAACAAATCTAAAAGCTTTATATAGAGTGATGAATAGTGAACATGTGTAATGTGTTTTCAGTAGAATGCTCATTAAGTTAATGTTCTTGAACACGTACTGTATTGAAGAAATATTGCTTAACTGTTGATGTTCTAGTCATTAAACAGGAGATAGAATATGGTTTGTGGGTGTGGGTGTTTTTCTTATCACAGGTACAACTGAGTGGACATACCAGACTTTTCTATCACTACCAGGGAGGGAAACCTAGATCTTAATTTTTCCCCTGTATTTGAGGACTTTTATTTATTTCCCTGTCCCTCCCATTCATTCTCATTTATCTCATATGTCAGTTTTTCATGTCACATTCTGTAATTTATTAGAAAAAAAAAATCTGAGTTTATATAAGAAACACTATAATTTTTTTTGCTTTTAATCTGAAGTGAATATTTTAATTTTGTCTTTGGCTTTGTGTAAAACCAAAGTAAAAACTTAACTTGGTAAAGGAACTGCATAGATTTGTACTGCTAAGAATTTAATATTTGCCGTTTCAATCCAGAGCTGCTTAGTTTATTCTTAAAAGTAATTTTAATTTGGAAATCAAAAGGTTATGGATCAGGTTCAGACAACTTTAGTTGCAACATATGTAAATTCTTGCAGTGTGTTCTTTAGTAGAAGTTTGGTCACAGTCCTGAAAAGACAAGCTTGTCCTGAATAAGCAAAACAGTTAGCATATGTATAACTTTAAGCACATGAGTAGTCTCACTGAGTGAAATCCTGGCCCCATCAATGGCAGAACTTCCTTTGAATTCAGTGGGGCCTTCGTTCAGTTCATTGACTTCAGTGAGTTTTAAGGCTTCTCTACACTTGAAAGTTTTAAAAGGTTGAAAAAAGATGGGAATTTAAAGCACAATAGCTATTCTGGAATATAGCTTTTTATGTGGACCCTATTCTAAAATTGCCAAGTTCCAAAGGGGCAGTCATGTTAGTCTAGTTCAATAAAACAAACAAGGAGTCCTGTGGCACTTAAAGACTAACAGATTTATTCTTATTTGTTCTTCAAAGCGTCTGATGAAGTGGGATTTTCTTCCACGAAAGGTCAAGTGGTAAATAAATTTGTTAGCCTTTAAGTACCACAGGACTCTCTTTGTTTTACTATTCTGAAATAGCAGCTATGGTTAATTTCCCCATGTAGGTTTGCAAGGAATGAAGGACTGAGCTCTAAAATTTAGTTATACGTATGTGGGGCCCAGTCCTGCAGAGTGAAGCACATGAGTGACTTTACTCTCAAAAATATTTGTATTGGCTCTAATGGAACTACTCGTGTGAGTAGTTTTCCACGTTCTTAACGGTGCAGGAGCAGGCACTTGACTCTATTTAATGTAAAACATAAGATTAGTGAGAATATTGAATGAAAGAGAATATAGAATTTAGCATATTTTAAAGAAAAAAGGACATTACTAGATACTAGGAATTGCACACTGAGGTTTCTATGGTCTAAGCACAATGCACACACTCTAGCCTGACATCCCTCCATTTTTCCCCATAAGTTCCCTGTGTGCCACCCTCTTATTCACTTCTATTTCAGAGATACTTTGTAGTCCCTGGTGATCCCTTCCTTCATGCCATGGGCTTTTGTGTGTGTTCCTTCTCTGACTCCCATGCTAGAAAAACAAACAAGGAGTCTGGTGGCAGTTATAAAGACTAATGAATTTATTTACCCATCATCAAGTACCTGATGAAGTTGGATTTTCTCTCTCAAAAGCTCATGTGATAAATAAATTTGTTATTTTTATAAGTGCCTCCAGGCTCCATGTTTGTTTTGCTGAACTAGACTAACACAGCTATCCCTGTGGAACTCCCCATGCTAGGGTTCCTCATTCCTGTTCTCACACCAGAGGTCCTCTGTATGTCTCATTCCACACATGCTTGCCCCCTCAGCTGTCTTTCTGAGCCTGTCAACTAAAAAAAAAAGTCTTGTGGCACTTAAAGACTAACAGATTTATCACATGAGCTTTTGTGGGAGAAAATCCCACTAGTCTTTAAGTGCCACAAGACTCCTTGCTTTTTTTGCTTTGCTAGACTAACACGGCTGCCCCTTTGGAACTTGTCAACATTTTAAAATTCTAGTAAGAGGAACTGCAGAGCTGAGATGGGCTGCTGTTTTGCTGGAAGATGTTAATGGCTGCCATCAGCCAGTTCTTCCATTTGTAGACAATTAGGGTATGTTTGTATTTGCAAGTTAGTTCGAATTAGTAAGACCTGCTGGTTAGTTTGAACTAAGCCCTTAGTTCGATCCTTAGTTTGAACTAAGGACAGTGTAGACTAGGATTAACCCTTAGTTCAAACTTAATAAGTTTAATTAAGGGTGGTTAGTTTGAATTAACAAAGTGGACTAATTTGACTTAACTTTAAGTTGAATCAGTCCACTTTGTTAATTCGAACTAATAAGTTGGAGTTAAGTTCAAACTAAACTCTAACAAATTCCGACTAACTTTTTCTGGTGTAGACATAGACATACAGAAGTGGTTAGAGGTGTTCACTCTACTAATTAGATGTCAGGGGTTCTATGCATCTCCTTTTCCCTGCTTTCAGTTTTCTAATATTTATCAAAATCAATGGGATCCTCCTGCGCATGGATGACTAGAACAGTGGTTCCCAACATTTTCTTTGCCGTGGCACACCTTGCTACCTTTAATGAATTTGAGGCACACCACCATATAATTTCCAAATAAACTCATGAATATGCATCAGCCAATGAGCCAATCCAGAGCTCTTCAAGTAATTTTTCAAAAAATTTTGTGACACACTTGCTCAGACCTGATGGCACACCTGTGTGCCATGGCACACTGGTTGGGAAATACTGGACTAGAACAATCCTTGAATTTTTGGAATTGATAGGCTGTGGTGTTAAAAAGTTACTGAGCGTAAGTGAAGTCTCACAAGTAAAATAGGTAACTGTTTGGAGATCTAACATTTCACTTACCAGCCAGTGTTCCAGAAAACATGACTCTTTTTTTCCTCTGGTTAAAGTAACTGTGTTTAGGGCTTGGTCTACACTTAAAAGTTACATTGGCATAGCTGTGATTATCAAGGATATGGAAGAAATTGGAGCCCTGACTGAAGCAGGTTGATTGACAAAACCCCCACAGTAGATGTGGACAAACAAAGTTGGTGTGGCTAATGCTCTGTTGGTATGGCTAACATTGTTTTGAATGCTATGTTTCTAGACTGAGGAGTTTGCAGCCTTAGCCTATCACCTAACTAAAATTCAATGGAAAATATACTAACTATAATCTGGCTATTGCCTCGCATATTTAAAAATTGAAAATACGGTAGAACCTTAGAGCAGTGTTTCCTAACCAGTGTGCCATGGCACACAGGTGTGCCGTCAGGTCTGACCAGTTGTGCCGTGAAATTTTTTTAAAAACTGCTCAAAGATCTCTGGATTGGCTCATCAGCTCATGAATATTCATGACTTCATTTGGAAACTGTATTGTGCGGTGCATCAAATTAATTAAAGGTAGCAAGGTGTGCCACGGCAGAGAAGAGGTTGGGAACGACTGCCTTAGAGTTATGAACACCTCAAGAATGAAGGTTGCTCGTAACTCTGAACAAAACGTTCTGATTTTTTCAAAAGCTACAGCTGAACATGGACTTTCATACAGCTTTGAAACTTTATTATGTAGAAGAAAAATAGTGCTTTTGGCTATTATAATTTAGGTGAAACAAGCACGGAAACAGTTTCCTTTACATATCTTTTGTTATAGTTCTATTTGTTTGGTAGTTTACATTTAACAAAGTACTGTATTGTATTTGCTTTTTTAATATTTGTTTCTGCTGTGGCTTGGTTGTGTACTTTCGGTTCCAAATGAGGTGTGTAGTTGATTGGTTAGTACAGCCCTGCAAATCTGCAGATATCTTCGTTATATGCAGAGGACCATTTCTTGCAAATGCAGATCAGATGCGGATCAACATATTTGTATCCATGCAAGGCTCTATTGGTCAGTTTGTAAGTCTGGTGTTTGTAACTCTAAGGTTCTAATGTGCAATTTAACTATCTACAATACTAGAACAGGAAGGTGAGATTTTTCATTACAATTTTTTTATGTTGGGTCTGAGCTGTTCTTCATAAGAAGCATTTGGTCTAAATCAGAGGTCCCCAAATTGTGGGGGGGAGGAATATTCAAGAAGGTGCAGCAGGGCCCAGTCCAGCCCAAACAGGGGTGTTGGGAAGGAGTGGAGGGAGTGCCACCCCTCTCTACTCTGCTCCCAATTCTGCTGTGGTCCTGCTCCCAGTCACAGCACTGCTTCTGCCCACAGGCTTAGCCACACCCCCAGCCTTGGCCCCAGCTGTGGTTCCATTTCTGGTGCTAGACCTGCCCCCAGTCTTGGGCCCTGTCTCCTAGCCCGGCCCATGGTCCACCTCTAGCTTGGGGAGGGGAAGAGGCAGATGGGTAAATTGGGAGCATAAAAAATTTGGGGATCACACATTGATCTAAATAGTGCAAGCAATTTTCAGTGCTGGCATTCAAATGCACAAAACACTCACAAGAAGAAACATGATTCAAGTTATTTATAATAAACTCATCCTGATCTTCACAACAAAAGTGCTTTTACACTTATTTAATTGTGTATTTTGGCTCTTCAGGCCACTTGTAAAGGCTCAGGATGATCTAACTAGCGTTTTTGTAGTTGAATGATTTAGGAATATTATAAGCTGGATTTGTTTCCTCTTTATAATGTAGGTTATTATACAGATTTCAAAGAACAAAAGTTTCTTAACAATCTGAAATATAATGAATAGAAGTCAGGCTAATGTAAAAGCTTAGATAATTTATTTAAGGGGTGAAAAAATATTGAATTCATTTAGTAGATTTAGATATTTTCTAATTCATTGGTGGATAAAAGTTAATCCATCATTAGATGATTCTAGTTTTTCATTAGTTTATTATTTGGTAATGTTAGTGTAATGTAGATGTTAGTTCATTAAAGCGGCAACATTTAAATTGGTGTTTAATAAGAACCAGCTGTCTTTTCCAACAGATCAGTCCAAAGACGGTGAACAAAGCTTTGATGTGAATTTGCCCATTTAATTCTGCTCAGAAGCTGAAGCTTGCCAATTAATTTGGGGTTTTATTGGGGCACTATAAAAATGACAGGAGTGCAAAGTTTTATTGGTGAACAATAAGACTAACATTGGTCTTCAAGTTCTAAATGTGAAAATATTTTCGCTTTACTCATGCTTGTGAAATATTAAGTATAATGCCCTCTATAATGTTAAATGGCGTGCAAAGGAGGAAGCACCAAATGTTTTGTTTTTATTTTTCTGAAACATTGACAGATCAACTTGAAGTTGTATGCTATCTTTATTATTTATCTTTTCAACATAAAACTGAACATTATATTTAGAGTGATAAAGCATACTACATTTTGCAAAAAAATTAATTTACATATCAGTGTATATATATATTTAATTTTTTTGAAGTTTCCTTGTTCTTCCCTCCCTGTGAAACTCTCTTAATTTTGACAAACAGTTCTGTGAAAGAAGGTCAGATCATAGTTGCTTAATCAGAATAACTCCTTTTTATTTCAAATGAACATTCAGATAGATTTATTTTAAATCCATATATTTTGGAACCCCATTTTGTGATTAGAATTTAAATATAAACAGTTGAACTGGAAGAAAAGATTTTACACATTGTATTTGCCATTATTTACCTTTCCAAGCCTTTTTACAATTATAGCCACCATAGACGACACTTGTACCTGGGTCTCTGTATGAGTTTTCACAAGAGATTAAAATCAGAGAGAACAATTACTAAATCTACACTACAATATGTAGCAGTTTAGTACAGTAATGGATGGTTTCCTGCAGGTATTCTATGTGCAAAGTGTATTTAACATAAATATATCCACTTTAAAACAAACAAACAGGGAGTCCTGTGGCATTTAAAGACTAACAAATTTATTTTTTGTGTGAGCTTTCATGGGAGAAGATCCCACTTCATCAGTGCCTCATGACCCCAGTTAAGATTAGTAGCCAAAATTTGCACTTGTTTGAGCAAGGAGTTTCCAAGATACAAGTTCCACCCACCCACCCTTCCAGTGGAATCCAAAAGATAAAATGTTCTTGTGACCTCATTGTGTTGATTAGGGATCTGATCTGCCCCAGACTGATAGCATCCACTCAAGATCAATCTGGGCTAGTGTCTGGCATCACTCCTTTATTATTCAAGGTGACAGTTGAGATCTACACTATGGCTTGAATTAAATTGGCCAGTCAGAGGAAGTAATTTGTTCATGTCTATCAGGAGTAGAATTTTGTTGCAAACCAGAAGGTTTGCAGATACCTGACATCAGATTAAGATGTTAAGGGCTAAAGATGACATCCTATGCTGGGAATTAGTTCAAGTCCTGCATATAGGAGTTTTCTGAAACTGTCTTGTGCATATTAGTTGTATTGTGCAGGATCTTCTTCTAGGAGTTTTGCATAAAGTCAATATGCATACTCAAATTTTACTTTGGAAGTATTGCCAAGAAAAATAACACTGATTAAATAGAGGAATGGTGAACGACTCCAGTAAGCTGCAGCATTAGGATAATGTAACCATGCCACAGGCTCCTCACCCATGTTGTGAACAATGGATCTGATGAGTCTGAGATGTGTAAGAGGATGTAGTTGTGGCTCTTGTAAATGTCAGTAAGGTCAGAATGATTGAGTATCTATAACAGAGAACCATGTCCTAAAAACTTGTATGAGATCAACATTAACTAATGCACTGCCAGGATACTGTTACATCAGTCTGTAACCTACGGTTTTCATTAAAAATAAACCCAGAAAACAAATTTAAACTTTCTACAATAAGTAATCCGCCTACACAAACCAAAGTTTCACATCTCTTGATTTTCCCCTTCAAAGGGTTGAGCTTCCTGGGAAAATGGAATTAAGGGGAAATACCAGACGCTAGAAAAACTGTAGTTACATGCACTTTCTAATGAAAAGTGAGAGCAAGCCTCAACAACATTCCCCCTCTACAAGCTGTTGTTAAAAAAAAAAAAAAAGGCAGTCCACAAATAGCAATAAATATTTTAAATGATAGTATAATGTAGTGGTTCTCAACCTTTTGCAGGTCACAACACATTTAGCAGCATGCATGACCCTATAGGAGGCACCAGCCCACCTGTCCCAAGCCAAATACAGCTTCCTATCTGGCTCTCCATGATATATTTACCCCCATGTGGCAGTACAGTAATGTGTCCTGCCACGGTGGTTGAGAACTGCTGGTCTAACCTAAAAAGCAGAATTTTTTAACAATCTTTTTTACTCTGTTAAAATGAAAATCTGGTGCAGTTTAAACTGTGGCAACATTGCTACTCCACTTTAATATTGCTGTGCCCCATTAGAGCCAGAGAGAGATTTAGTGTTACAAGTTGGGATAAATTTGTACAAGCGTTCCTCATATGCAGTCCCCAAATAAGGAGTTGATTTTAATAATTAAAGTGCTCTAAAGTGCACACACGTAAGGAGAGTGTCTTGAAAATATGTATGACTCCACAGAGCCTGGGATAGTCTCTGCACTGCAAATTTGGAGTCATATGAAAAAGGGATTCCCCATATATGGCACCTCCCACATGAGCTTCTTCTAAGTGCTCTAATATCTATGTGTACAGTATGGTTATCTTGAATATTGCATACCACAATAGAAACAGAAGTATGGTTCTGCATACATATTTGGAGTCATTTGGCTCCCAATAAAGAGATGATTTTATTGTGTTCTTAAACCAGCACTCATGGTGAGATTGTCTTGAAAAACTGATATTTCACAACAGGATAGACTTGGGAATAAGATCGCCCACTGAGATGAATAGGCCACATCACACAGAGGTTTGTGTGGGTCCCTTTCCCCCTATATTATCTCCTAAAGGAGTATGGGGTCTGGGTCTTCCCTCCATGCTTCCTTGCTGCCTTCAGCTGATAGATGTGTTTACCACCTTTCTTCTTCTTCACTGGCCTTCCAGGCGTAATGGGGAGATGCAGGGCCTAGGAGGAAGCCAGGGCTGGTAACAGAGTGCCAGTGAGGTGTTCCCAGGAAACTTTATGGCCCTACACAGGTGTTCCCTAGTTATGCCCCCACTCATTACCACCACTTACTCAAAAACAAGGATAATCCACTGTCCACAGACTTTATTAATACAGAGTTAAGGTTGACTGGCAGTGCCGCATGTACACTTCCAGAATGTCAACTGCACCATGTTTTAAACCTCTGAAAACCAGGAAGTAATGAGTTAGATACATAATAGTCCTACTGCATAACCTTAACTCTGCCCTCTTTGAATGATGCTACAAGCTGCTCTATCAGACATTATAGTATTCCATCTTTCCATATAATATGGGGTATTGCAGAGACCCACTATGATATATTATGGTAGGAGAAAGTGTTACACCATGTCTTGAGTAAGGTGGATATTTCATTTGGGACGGCTTTCATGAATACCAAGTAGCTAGGCTTAGCCTATGCTTGATGATTTCACATACTTTGCATAAACCACCTGTGAACATGCTCCCCTTTAAGCTACTTGAAACCCTTGCTGCTGAGCACTCTTTGTGAATTAAGAACCACCCAACAGATACCTCTACCAAGCACAGGTTTTACTCCTGCTTTGCCACAACGTAACAGCAGTTATCTGGAACACTCTTCTTTTGTTCCCTGGCTTAGCCTTTTATACGATTTGCTTTCTTCTCAGAGCTACAGAACCAGTGATCTAATTACTTCATTAGTTCATCAGGCTCCATACAGGTGCAAATGATTCCTTTCACTCTTTCAAACACTAATTAGCCAAGCTTCTCTTACTCTACACCCAGTATCCTGTATGTCCTAAGAGATGAGTGTGCTGGCTTCCAAAGGGCTCAATTTTATAACGGCTAATAGCACCTTCACACCAGATGCTCCTCTGTCTAGACAACCTGAATAATTCAGCACAGAAATGAGGGGTCCCAGACCTGTTTGGTGTACACACACAAATCTTTATATCACAGTGTGACCTACAGCAGTTCATAATTAATCCCAATACCAGTCAATATAGCTGCTCCTCATACAGTGTAGTGCAGCCCGATAAAGGAGAGAATGCAGTTCTATAGGGCACACTACACCAGATAAAATGGCACACTGTGTTTATTATGGGGCAGTCCTGGCCAAAACATACTATCCCCAGTGGTTATTGTGTTAATTCCAGGGTGCAGAGTTTAGGCTGTGGGGAGGACAGTTCCTGTAACAACAGGAAGTAAGAGGTTTAAGTGTAGTTGCACTTAGTCTTCTAAAATGGCATCCAGCATCTCTACTCACCCTTAATCTGTGTGCTAATGAAGTTTTGGGGTAGTGAATATTCTGTAAGGACTTCTAAATAGAGGGTACTCAACACCAGATCTTCGAAGGCGCTGAGCACACATATAGTTCAATGGGTGTCAGCACCTTGCCTGATGAAACTCAATGAGATAAGTTTCACACTTATTGGTAGTTTTAAATACTTTGATAAAATATAAGTTCTGCAGGAAAAATCATGTGAATACATTTTATGAATTGCACTGCATTTAAAAATGCACTGTACTGGACATTTTTTATGACTTTTTAAGACTAATTTCTAAAAATTTTCTAATTAATTTAATTTATTTGATTGAGTGATTTTCCCCAAATGATTTAAAGTTATGCTTAACATTTTACTGGGGTTCTAAATGCTAGTCAGTTTTGCTCATTCTTGGTGCCCAGACTTGGATTTTCACTTCTGACCCCCACCCACACCAGTGGGAGGAACTAGATATTTCTGATCTTACTTCTGACCATATTCAAATCCAACCAAGCAATCAGTGACTTCCCTGACTTTTTTTGTAGAAGGCTGTGGGAAAATTCCTGGTTGGCTGGCTATGAATTAATGAAAATCCTTAGAATGCTTCACTAATGATAGCTCCTGTGGCTTTAAAAAAAAATGCTATTCCCTTTTTTTAATTTGAGGGAGGTCATGGGGGCTTACAGAAACTGAGAAAAGAAAGCGTAACATCTGGTTGTGCTCTGCTGATGACTGCTTTTGTGTAAAGAAAAGTTATGGAGTCTTGTCAGTATCAAACGCATTCAAGGTGATCCTTCATAAGAATTCCTTGCAAGAATACATTTACCTCAAACTGTGTTTTCTAATTGCTTTTACCCTGTATTTTGAAGTGCCAGGTGTGTATTTTTTGGTCTGTTAACCAAGACACTGAAATCCTAAGTTTGTAAGATTTTCACTTGAATATATATCTTAACTTCGTTTTCTTCTGTATCAGTGCTCCTTTGCTTTAGTCATTTATGTTCCTGTTAGTTTTTGTAAAGGCTTTTGAGTCCAGTATTAAAAAAGGATCTTAGCTGAAATCCTGACCCTTGTGAAGCTGTTGAAAGTTTTGCTTTTAAAATTTATATTCATATAGATAGCTATGTTCAGCTTTTTGATTATCAAGTAGTTTTATTTTTTAGAATGTTTAAATTAATTGTGTGTGTGTGTGTGTGTGTGTGTGTGTGTGTAAAATAATTATTTTGAGTAATAATTACTTTATTCTGTTTTTATTATACTGCAGATTTTTTGGTACTTTTCAGTCCACCACATTTGATTAGTTGAAGAGCCTATCCTGTGAATGTTTGTTTTGGTCCAAACAGCCAATATTATAAATGTTCAGAACTAGAAACCACTAGCTATTCATTTACAGTTAATTGCATGTGAGTGTTCTGTGCATTGTTTATATGGCTATCAGAATACATAATAGGAAATATCTATAGTGTTTAACAATAACATTATCTGGTTTTGAAACATTTGGATTTTATATAGTGATTCAAATTAACAATCAGGGCCTGCGTTCATCACTTTTAAGTGGCCTAGTCTACATCTATAATTTATATTGGCATAGTTGTGTCAGCCAAGTGTGTGAGAAAGCCACATCTTACATAGAACTCACAGTATGGATGCAGTTCTGTTAACCTATTATTATTCGGGAAGGTGGGGTTCTTGTACCAGTAGAACTGCTCTCTCTCTTGCTGTATGCTTCATCCACACTAGGAGGCAAATCTATGCTGGCATCAGCTTTATAGTGTAGATAGACATAGCTAGTGAGTTAGACGCCAAGGTCAAGGTTTTGAAAAAGAGGAATCAGAATCCTGTCCCCCTGAAATCAATAGCAAAAATCATCATCTTAACTGAATTTTTCTTTTGGTGCTCATAGTTTGGCTTCTACATCTGTATTTAGGTGCTTAGATAAGAGGCCTAATTTTCAAAAGTGCCTAGCACTTAGTTGCTTGTCTTGGCTTTAGTGGGAGCACTGGCTTTGCAGCACTTTTGAAAATCAGGCCACTTACTTAAGCGTCTAAATGAGGATTTAGGGATGGGATTTTCAGAAGTGCCTGAGTGACTTAGGAGAAAAAGAGGGACCTTCCAAAGTACCTAAGAAGTTAGGCAACTAACTCTCATTCATATCCAATGGGACTCGTGCTTATAAATCACTTTGCTCTTTTGAAAATCTCACACAAAGGAAAGTAATTTTAGGCACTTGTTTTTTCACAATCCATCTGAAAAGGGTGGAGGGGCTCATTTATGCCTTTGAAAATCTTTGAATAAATTAGGGTATGCACTGTATGTAAAACTTCACCATTCTAAATGACTTACAATATTTAATGTATTGATTGTGCTTTTCATCAGATGAAATCCTTCACAAACATTAACTAAGACTTGCAACAATCTTGTAAGGAAGACAAAAGATATATAGAAATAACTTCAGCTTCCACTGAAAAGCAGTTACCTTTGTGGTGAACACAGCAGTTATTTAACTGTACATAGTAACGTGCATAACATTTTCTTACAGGAAATGAAGAATAGCATATCCAGTTGTAACTCTAGGGAGAATTTGCAGAGACTCACTACAATTTCTGAATGGAATTTGTCCAGGGCACTACTTAAAAGGGTCTTTAATGACCGTAAGTGGTCAAGGATCTTGGTTTCACATCTTATCCTAAAGATGACATCTCTAATGAGCACATAACAGATGAGCTAGGGTGGAGGTACCCTACAGACTTGCACTTTAGAGGCCGCCTGAATTTCTACAATCTTTCGTTTTGTTTTACAGCATAAAATCTTTGTCTGAAGACTCTTGATATTATAACACAGGAAGGCCTGCGTTATAGCTCAAGATGCACAGGAGTGGAGGGGCAGATCTTCAGCTGCATAAATTAGCATAGCTCCACTGAAGTCAATGGAACTACACTGATTTATACCAGTTGATAGTGTAGCTCTCACCGTTGATGTTTTTGGCATGAATTAGTTTTCAGTGTGAGACTTTTTTTGTTTAGAAATAGAAAAATGTTTAGTATGTGAAATAAATGTTGAAAATATCAGACCTGTAAAAGCTGTTCCATTATAGTTAAAGATCTCTTTTATTTCTGTCACTTAGCATGTCCATATATTAAAGTCTGAGTTTGTTAATATTCTATAATAATTTTTGTGGTTTAGCTTGCTTTGGACTGAAATTAAATGTTAATCTCATACACACACCACAAGCGTAAGTTAAAATATCAACAAAACTTGACCCTTAACAGGTGACAAGTTACTTTTGTATGCTGTTCCTGGACAGCAAAGGAAATAAAACCTCTATCTTTTATTCATAAATGAGGAATAATAAAAGCTGGTATAGCTTTGATTTCTCCATATAGTTGCATTTGTAAGAGTAATTCACTAATCATGCCATTCATTTTTAGAGTTCCTTTTGAGTAAGGACTGCTAGCCATGAAATGTCATGCAGAGATTTTAAAATGGGACATTCAGTTCACTAAAGAATAGGCGCAAAGAAAGAACTTTCTTTTTATTACTTTTTTGGCAGTAAATACAAGAATTGAAGCCACAAAATAAATGAGGCTAAAACACAGGATAATTCAGCAATGCTGAAGAATTACTTTTCAGTTTAGCTGTAGCATATTTGGTAGGAACATTTTGGTTGCTGGTTATTGTGTTCCACTCACATGCCAAACTTCACCTTTGCAAACTTGGTGTGATAGTTTGTTTACTTCTGCATAGAAAGTTAGCTTCATGAGTTTTGATTACAACAGACAAAATTGTTCAGTATTTATGTTTCAAATTCATTTCGAAGTGGCCTTGTTGTTGTGAGCTGTTGTTTACAGTGGAAGTGGAAGTTTTCAGCCGTGTTAGTCATGTCGTAAATTAGTACAATAATACGAAACTTTTTGTATAAATGGAGGCTTTAACTGGAGGTGTTTTATAGACCGTATGTATCTCCTTATAAAGACTGTGAGAAATACAAGCTTTAATTTAACTTTCTAATCTTTACAGTTGAATATTTAAACTCTTAAATCTTACACTGCAATTCTGGCTTCCTGTGTCTTGTTTAAATAAAATGATTGGCAGGAGAAAACCTGTGTACAGCATTAACTTTTTATCCAAAGTCTTGTTTATTAAGAATAATAGTTTCATATAGGAAAATGCTAGTGTAACATATGGGACTCACAACTTTTAAAAAAAAAAAAAAGCTTGCAAATCTTTTTCATGTATTGTTAAAATGAATTTTTTTTCATAATTTGATCAAAGTAGCATAACCTGTGCCTCTGTTTTTGTTACACACACTGAAGGTCTGTGGATAACATTACATTTTTTCAGCATGAAACTGAATACTTCAAATCCCTAAAGCAGTCTCAAATTTATGGTTAATAAAAGAATTTATTGTACTCAATGTCATCTGTTATATCACTCTGGGAGCAGAAACTGGCACTGAATGAACAGGAAATATTTCTATTTCAAATCGCTCCAATCTTATGGTCTAGGGCAAAAGTTTCTGATTTCAGCCTAGTCACTGTGAATAGCAATGTAATTAAGCCACTGTTCATTGATTAAATATGTATTATCTCTTTTGAAACACTATTAGTTTATTTTTATTATGGTATTTAACATATATGTATTATTTAAATAATAACATGTCTTGCATTTGGTGTGTTTCAGTATTGATTACTTTAAGCCTTTTTATTGGTAGAAGGAATAATAATAGTGTGTTCCAGATGAGTATCTGTACATGCCAAGAGAACAGCAGTAAGATGAGTTAGTGTACCATGCCCAAACTACTTCAAAGTTTCAGGCCTTTGTATTGGGAATCAGTTTTCTGAATAAAGAGAAAGGTCCTTTCTGGTGGTTAGGTCCTTCTAGCTTAATGGATTTTTACACTTGAAAAAGTTCAACAGTTTATTTTAAAATGTGAGATCCAAAGGGTGTGACTTTTTTTAATGGAAACTGCCTGGTGTCAGATTGGTGTTTCTATATGTTTCAAACATTTAATAGTTTTTAAAATGCTTTAAATAGTTTAAAACATAAAACTGCAAATAGTAAAACTGTTTTAAGTGGAAATGCATCTGTTGAGAAAGATAGTGACCAGTGGAAAGGAAACTTTTTTGTTTTTACTTTAGAGGTTAACAAATAAATTAACATACTAAAATGTCTTTTTATTGTTGCCTGTGAATGTGTATGTCACAAAATGTTGCAAAAATAGGGAGCCTGCTAGTCTGATTAATTATATATTTAATTTTTATAAAAAGCACAGAGCAAGACAAAGACATAAAATACACATCAAGCTTCTTGCAAAATCTATACTGACATTTTCCAAATGGGTGGCCATGTTAGTCTAGCAAAAGAAACAAGGAGTCTGGTGGCACTTTTAAAGACTAACATATTTATTTATTGAATGAGCTTTCATGGGAGAAAATCCCACTTCCTCAGATGCTTACCCCATCTTCAAGCAGCTGATGAAGTTGGATTTTCTTCCATGAAAGCTCAAACGATAAGTAAATTTGTTAGTCTTCAAAAGTGCCACCAGACTCCTTGTTTGTGTACTGACTTTAGCTTCCATTTATTGGGAAAGGTAAAAGAAATTAAACAAATGAAAACCAGATAAGTGCTTTGAAGTAAGTGTGACAGTTTAATTCTCCATTTTTCACTGCAGACCAGGTTGTTTCCCATTATTTTAAGGAACATTTTGTAGGGAGAATGTGTAGAAGAAAGGACTTCATCAGATGGTCTCCATGTGAATAATGTTTGTCACTTCAGATCTCCCTTCCCTGTTGAAGGTGAGAGAGCCCTTTCAGAAAAGTGAGTTCATGGCAGTATACAAAATAAAAGATAAAAGGGGTTGCTGTTATTTGAAAGAAGATGGCATGTTGCTGTCCTTTTGGGTCACAGCCATATAATACAGGGAAATAATTTATCATTTGTAAAACAGCCATTTGAAAATGTAACCTGGGATCCTGCTTGTCACACTAGATAAAAACCTAACACGGAGAGGTAAAGCCTAATTTAATAAGCTAGTTCTAAGTACTAAATTCCTAAAAAGGGAAGTAAAATGTTTTGTTTAAGAACACCCCACTATGCATATACAATTTAAAACCTAATTGCTGTGAAATACTGTAATTTATAGATTCCATTATAGGTTTGTATTAAAATATCACAGAATATGACAACTGAGATGGGTCCCATTGTGCTAGGAGTTATATATACACTATATAAGAACTAGCCTCTCTCTGAGGAGTTTACAGTCTACTTAGATCTCACAGACAAAAGTTTGGAGAAATGAAATATTATTATCCCATTTTACAGATGGCGAGGTCAGGCGCCTAGAGATGAAATGGTTTGCCCAAAGTCACAATGGGACTTTCTGGCCAAGTCAGAAAATGAACCCACATTTTCTACATCCCTTGTGTAGTATCTTAATCACAAGACTATCCTTTTTGAAAAATAGTGCAAAATGATTTGGTTTCTTCTTTTTAAACAGTTACATGAATTCATACAGAATATTGATCCTGTATCACAAAGGCTATGTCTACACTAGCAATGTAGTTCAAATTAAGGAGGCTTAATTTGAACTAAATGGGTCCCTGTCAACATCAGTCTTTCCTTAGAAATTCCTTGGTTCAAAATAAGGAACGCTTAGTTTGAACTAGTAAGTAACAATGATTAGTTCGAACTAAGCACGATGTGAACTCGAACTAACCATTAGTTCCAACTTACTAACTTTGAACAAAGGCTGTTAGTTTGAACTAACAACGTGGACTAGTTCGAACTAACTGTTAGTTAGAACTCATCCACAGTGTTAGTTTGAACTATGAAGTTCACGGCTAGTTTGAACTAAGCTTGAACTTATTAGTTTGAGCTAACAAGTTCGAACTAACTTTGGCTAGTGGAGACAAACAAAGAATTCAGATAAGATAGAGATTAAATACATGGACATTACATATATTGTAAGATCTTCAGGGCAGAGACCATCTTCCTGCTATGTATGTTTACAGCCCCTAGTGCAAGGGGACCCTGATCTCTGATTGACAACTGTAAGTGTCAACCCAATATAAAGAATAATAGCATTAATAAATATACAGCACTTAGCACATTGTGGCCTATAGGTGTGCTCACAATACAAATAATAAAAAGAGAGGAAATTAAAAAAAGGGAGGAATATGTTTCCGTCTGCACCATAGGTTCTTTTTCTAATAAACATTCAATTTTTACATACTCTCTTAAAAAAAATTTTTACGTCCATCACTTGTTTTTGAGATTGGTGATTCTCAGCATGAGACACCCTCAGTTTGTAGCCTTGAGGGGCTTTCAGGAACAGACAGATAGTTTTGTGTCTATTGGATGTGTCCTAGACTTTATTGTTGCTGATCTTAAATCAGTTACAGTGGTTGCTGCAGAGCAACACAAAAACCCTACTTCTCACCGTGAGTCTGGCTATACTTTGCAGCTCCAGCTTTCCTAGTCTTAGTCAGCCCAGAAAATGAGTGAGTGGACCTAGATGTGACAGGTGGTCCTCACTTGGGATGTTGGGTCAAATTCTTTTTGTTGTTGTTAGGTATTATTTCACACTGTAGATTGGGGTGGCCCAACTCACTGACCTTTCTGAAACCTGTCCTGCAGGACAGGATCTTTTAGCTTCACCATCCTGCCACAGAACAGAAACTCTGAACTCTCCACCTCAGCCGGGTAGGCGGGGTGTGTTGGGGAGGTGCATGTGGGGCTCTGTGAGCTGCACTTTAATTGTGAAAGAGCTGCAAGTGGACACTTCTGTTATAGATGAATGATAAATAACTGATTATTTTTATGAAAGTTGTTTTTAATTTAAAGATAATCTGACTAATATTTATAGCTTTTTATTTGCACCACTTCAGATTTTAAGCTGGCCCATCCAGTTTTAAGAAAATGCAGAATATAAGAAAAATTCTCTCCCAGATTGAGACCCTTATATACCAAGATTTGGGTCAGAGCAAGTTTTTATCAAGCAGGGGCTTATAGTGGAAATATGGCCCGACAGGAACTGTAGTTGTACAAGTGTCACTACTACAGTAACATAAGGTACTTGCAAGTTGATACAGTCTCTGTGAGATGGTGAATTTGACTGAAAATATCACATTTTATGTCAGGTAATAGAAAGATATGAAAACAACAATTACTGTATATACGCATGTATAAACCGAGATTTTTATGCCTGAAATTTGTCTTTAAAACAGGCACTCGGCTTACACACGCGTCATACAGCAGACAGCAGCTCCAGCCCAGGAGTTTTAAGTCTCCAGCCCTGAATGTGTACTGAGCATACTCAGGGCTGGAGCTGCAGCAGGTGGCCGGAGTGGCCACGTTAGGGAGTCAGCACTGCCTGGGGTTAGAGTAAGGAGTGGGACCCTGGCATCTGGAGCAGCCAGGTAAGGGGGCCCTGGGGAGAAGAAAGCAGGGCCAGGGGTTGGTGGGTGTGTTGGGGAAGCTGAGAAAAGTGGCAGCAGGGCCTGGGGGTTGGGGGGGGTTGGGGAGGCGGGAGACAGTGGCAACAGTGCCTAGGGGTTAGGGAGGGTGTTGGGGAGGCTGGGGAAAAGTGGTAGCAGGCCCGGGAGTTAGGGAGGATGTCAGGGACTCTGAGAGAAGCCAGCAGTGCAGAGTAGGGGAGCTAGGGGCCTGAGGTCATGGGTGGACCTTGGCTTGTATGTGGGTCACCCATTTTTGTCTATTCTTGGGGCTCAGAACTGGGGGGTCAGCTTATGCACGGATTGGCTGATACATGAGTATATATGGTATGAACCAGTGTCTTACTTTATGGCCAGAACAGGTAGTTCACGTGGAATATTGTGTGCAGTTCTGGTCCCCCATGTTTGAAAAAGATGAATTCAAATGGGAAGAGGTGCTTCAGGATGGTCTGTGGAATGGAAAACCTGCCTTATGAGAGGAGACTAAAGGAGCTTGGCTTGTTTAACCTAACAACCAAAAGAAGGTTGAGGGGTGATATGGTTGCTCTCTATAAGTACATCAGAGGGGTAAATATCAGGGAGGGAGAGCAATTATTTGAGTACAGCACCAATGTGGACATAAGAACAAATGAATACCAACTGTCCATCAGGAAATTTAGGCTAAATTAGAAGGAAGTTTCTAACTATCAGTGGAGTAAAGTTCTGGAATAGCCTTCCAAGGGCAGCTGTGGGGGCAAAAACCATAACTGCCTTCAAAACTGAGCTTGATAAGTTTATGGTGGAGATGGTATGATGGGAGGGCTACTTTGGAAATTGACTGATCTTTGACTACTGGTGGTGGATGTGCCAGTGGCTTGAGAAGAGAGGGTAGATGTTGTGGGTTCTGAGTTATTACTGAGAATTGTTTCTTTGGTGACTGCCTTGTGAGACTTGCCCACATGCTTTGGGTTTAACTGATTGCTGTATTTGGGGTCAGGAAGGAATTTTTCCCGAGGGCAGATTTGCTGGGGTTTTGGGGGGTTTTCACCTTCCTTTGTAACATGGGGCATGGTTCAGTTGCTGGTGAATTCTCTGTCTTAAAGTCCTTAAATCATGGATTTGAGGACTTAAATCACACAGTCATAGGTTAGAGAGTTACTGCTGGAGTGGGTGGGTGAGGTTTTGTGACCTGTATTGTGCAGGAGATCACATTAGATGATCATACTGGTCCCTTCTGACCTTAGAGTCTTTGAGTCTGTGTAACCTTTGTTCTGGCATGCTTTCAAATGTGCGTAACATGATATTTGTAAGAAAAATGGATTGCTTAAGCTGTTTCACTTGTCCTAGTGTCTTATAAAGTGTGATACTGACATAGTGTAACTTACAAAGCACTTCTCTGCTGCCACCCTTCTATTCCCCTGGCTCCACATTGGACTAGACTCAAGCACACATCTCAGCAGGCTCTGTCAAAAACAGTCCTTTCAGCTGTCACTTGTATATGCCCCTGGACTCCACAGGCGGGGTCAAACCAGCACTTTTCAGCGGTCACCCATGTGTACCACAGGTTTGGCATGTTGGTGACCCCCTTATTGAGCAAACCTGAGAGGATTTTTGGGCTTTTCAGGGATGGTTGGCTAGGTGAAAGAAGTGTTGCTGCAGAGCAATATAGGGAAGCCAAGAGCACACAGGAGTAAATGAAGTTTGGAGAGAGTCTGGCAAACAGCTCTATTACAAAAGGTACTTTATTGCCGGAGAGAAAGAGTGGTGTTGAGGAGTGCAGTTTTGCATGCTTAGCACTCCGTGGTGCCGCAAGAGTGCCTTAGTATTTCAAGTTATTGTATGTACGGCCCACTTGAAGTATGTATAAGTCGAATCTGGCCCACCATAGAAAATGCATTTGACACCCCTGGACAGTGTTATTAGGCCCCCTAGTGGACAAGTCACACGTCTGAGTCAGTTGACCCAGGCTCTGAGGCTTGCTGTCATGGTTTTTTTTTGCCATGTAGATGTGACCTAAAAGAGTGCCTGTGGCATGAGCATCGAGAATAGGTCAGGAATGGCAGCAAGAGCATTCTTCAGAGTTGAGATATGAGTAATTCCTGGCAGGCCAGGGGTGGTGGTGGTGGATTTTTCTGGAATGATCCTACCTTGTTGACTAGCTTTCCACCTAGAAATTACTTTCATGGATAAGAACAGCTGGGTGTTTTTAAATCCCTGCAAAGAGGGCTATATGCTGGACATAATTACATAACTGGAAACGAACAGTCAAGGTTGAGTTATCCCAAATCTGGTCTACCTTAAAAATTACATATTACGTTTTATATCGTCCTGATCTCTACAATGATGTAATCTCTAATAATCTACCTTCCCCCATACCCCACAAAAGAAGACTGTGACCTTATGAAAACAAAGCTTTGTGCACAATCATGAGCTCATGTGTGTACATAATGCTTTTCCCATCTGTGCCTGTGTGTTTCATTCCTCTTAGCAGGGACTGTATAGCAATTTACAATTTGCAGGGCTCTTAACAGCCTTCCTCCAAAGAATGTAGCAGAGAGGCTAGGTTTGGGGGAAGAATTACGCAAAAACACACACTATAAATGGATAGATTATGTCACATTTCTGACATACCAGCCTTTGCATAAAGCTATCTCTATCTCTTCCACAACTGCAGGGCAAGCAGCTGTTCTTAACATTTTCAAAACCTATGGCATGAAAGATAAACTTGTCTCAGAATGGTAGACTCAAGTCACAAGTTTCTTTCTGCACAACTTTTGTTTGGAGAATGTGGTAGTAGCTCCTCCCCATATCCTATTATAATCAATTTAAATTCCAACTTTATAAACCAAAATTCAGCTTTGAAATTACTCTGGCAGAACTATTATAAACAAAGCAGTTAAGCCACAGGTAATGAAATCTTTACTCTAAAACCTGTTAGTTTGTTTTGTGCATTCTAGCATTAGTGAGACTAGAAACTAAAATGAAGGATGGTATAGATTAGGGTGATAGCAAAATGCAGGCATTAGTTTATTTTCTATTAGAATGTAACATAAATGAAAGCACACAGATTTTAACAGGCAGACGTCTGGTTATTGAATGATTGTATAATGTTCTTATACTGTATGCCCACAAAGAACATGTTGGTTTCTGTGTATGTGCTCAGAACTGGCAAACTATTGCCTCTTCCTTTTATTTTAAATAAATACTCCTTTAAAATAAAAGCTTTTGATGTTATCTGATCAGCATGTATCCACAATTCAAGTTAATAGCAAGGAATACTCATGTTACAGCATGCAGAAATCAGTCCACCAAACCAATTTAAAAATCACATTTAAAAATCAGACTCTGATCTTTTCTCTTGTCTGCCAGGCATAAGCATGAAGTTTTCAGAGCTCTGCAGGTGGTTATTTGGATGTAATGGGATATTCTCATATTGAAACAAGGAAGAATGCCTGCAACTCCTATGCTAGCATAAGAAAAATATATTACAATGAAAGAATTTCCAACTTTAATTAGTAGCGTTGAATGCACCCTGCCTTCTCTACAAAAAAAAGTTATGGGAAAGATTTGCAGCTTGCTATTCATTGGGGTCCTTTATTTCAGTTTTTTTCCCTTTTGCTTTTTTGAGCTTTGCAAATAAAAAATTGCAAGATCAGAGGCTTTAAACTCAGATATTGCAAATAGTTAATAATGCAGTTTTCCTTGTAGTGTCATTTATTGTAGCTAGAGCTGTATTCAGAAGAGGTATCAAGCATAGTTATTCTGGTATGTAAGGGTCCTGTACTCATCTTACATGCATCAAATTCCGAAGATTACAACATTTTAATATGTGCAGCGTTTGTATACTTTAAGGTAATAAATCTTCATTTTATTTGCAAAACTGTCCATATAATATAAATGGAAACAGAATGATGGTCATGCTGTTATAATCTCTTATTAAATTTCAACATTTAATAATAGCTTTGAAAAAAATGGCTTTCATATTTAGAAAATGATAGCCCTTACAGTGAAGGATTTTACTTGATTAATATCGCAAACTTTTAGTCACCAAGATTCATATTACCGTATATCATTGTGTATAAGCTGAAAAATTTGTGCCTGAAAGTTGGCTTCAAAAGAGGCTCTCGGCTTATACTCAAGAGAATACGGTAGACAGCCCCTCCCAGGAGTTTCCCAGACCATGTGGCAGGCCGGAGCCCCAGTGTTGCTGGGCGGCCATCTTGGGCAGACGGCCGGGGCTGGGGCTGGAGTGAGGAGGGGACCCCGGCATCTGGAGCGGCCACGTAAGGGGGCCCGGGGGTGATCGGCCTGGACATTGAGGGGGGGGATTCAGGGAGGCCAGGGAAGCGGTGGCAGGGGGGTTGGGGAGGGGGTCGGGGAGTTGGGGAAAGTGATGGGATGGCCGGGAGGGTTTTGGGGGGGGGTGTTCAGGGAGACCAGGGAAGGGGCGGCAGGGCTCGGGCATTGGGGGGGGGGGTCGGGGAGTCCAGGAAAGCAGCAGGAGGACCCAGGGTTTTTGGGGAGCCCAGGGAAGCAGCAACAGGGACCGGGGTTTGGGGGGGTGCCTGGCAGGCTGTGAAGAGCGGCAGCAGGGGTTGGGGAACAGGGGAGCAACAGCACCGAGCTGAGAAGGGAGCAGGGGGGCGGCAGTGAAGAGCCAGGGGGCAGCAGGAGGAGCAGTGGGGCAGCAGTGAGGAAAGGTCAGAGCAGGGGGACAGCAGTGGGGAAGGGGCAGAGAAGGGGGGCAGCAGTGAGGAACCAGGGGGCACCAGTGGGGAAGGAGCAGAGGAGGGGGGCAGCAGTGAGGAAAGGGCAGAGCGGGGGGGCAGCAGTGGGGAAGTGGCAGAGCAGGGGGCAGCAGCAGGTAGCAGTGAGGGAAGGGTGGAGGAGGGGGCAGTAGGAGGAGCAGGGGGCAGCAGTGAGAAAGGGGTGGAGGAGGGGGCAACAGCAGGAAACTGAAGTGAGCAGAGGGGTAGCAGTGAGGAAAGGGCAGAGCAGGGGGCAGCAGGGGTGACGGCAGTGAGGAAAAAGCAGAGCAGGTGGGAGCAAGGGGGCAACAGTGAGGAAAGGTGCAGCATGGGGCAACAGTGAGGTAAATGAGAAGTGAGTGGGGGGGCAGCAGGGGTGACAGCAGTGAGGAAAGGGCAGAGCAGGGTGGTAACAGTGAGGAAAGAGTGGCACAGGGGGCAGCAGCAGGAAACTGAGAAGTGAGCAGGGGTGTAGCAGTGAGTAAAGGTCAGAGGAGGGGGCAGCAGGAGTGAGGAATGGACAGCAAGGGACAAGGGAAAAGCAGCAGCAGAGATTTTGGGGTAGGGAAGCTGTCAGAAACTCCAGAGGAAGCCAGCAGCAGTGGGTGGGGGGTTAGGGGCCAAGACCAAAAGGGGACCGCAGCTTATACCTGGGTCACCAATTTTAGCTTCTTTTTTGGGCTCAGAATTGGGGGGTTGGCTTGTGCCCAGATTGGTTATACCCAAGTATATACGGTAAGCCTTTGGGTTGTTGGGTTAAATATGAAATGTAATGGTGAGTGGCTGACACTTTCTGGTTACAAATGTTAATAACCTGGACAGTATTTCATTTAACTCTCCATTTTCTATCTTAATGAATTGGCTTAAACAATTTCTTACCAGTACTACATTGTTAATATATAGGCACATTATTATTATGTGCTACAAAATCAGAGAAACTCTGGAGACACTAACCAAGATTGAGGCCCCATTGTGTTATGCACTATACATGCATGTAGTAACAAACAGTGCTTGCCCTAAAGAAAAAAGACAATGGATGAAAGAAAAGTATTTTACACATGAGGAACTGAGGCATGTAGAGATTTGTGACTTCAGCAGTTCACATAGGACATCTGTTTTATTTGCGTGTAAGTTACAGCTAAGATTCCTGTAACTGAAGAAGATGAAAGAAAAGAGTATTTCCTTCTGTTTTTTTCAGTTTTTGTACTTTGTGCATTTGTTTACATTGTATATTTGGTAGTACTTTAGATACAGTCATTCCTCCCTTTACCCCTGTAAAGTCAGTCAGTTTCCTCAGTTGTTCTTGTGGATTGCACAGAGCAACAGTGAAGAGAAAATCATTTTAAAAATGGGATTGTAAAACCTCTAAAATTGACAAAAGACCAGGTTTCAGTATTATTCCTGCCCCGTGTTTTAAGTTCTCTACTTTTTTTTTTTTTTTAAAGTGACTAGATTTCAATATGATGACTTGAAGGACTGAATGAAGCATTCTGTGTAAAAATGTGACATCTGTATGACGCTGTTAGGGGAGTTTGTATGATAGCCTAGGCTCAAAAGGCAGTAGTATATAAATGATACCCCGCTCTTCATTTTATTGATATTAAATGCTGAAAGTGCCATGCCTGCTAGCCATCAGCATCTGAGTGAAGATGCTTATGTGAAACTGAACCTGGGCAAGTTGGAGGCTATGTCAGGAGAGTGAGATGAGAAGGAAGTGCTTCAAAACATGCTCCACACTGAAAAAGCGCTCTTCGCTTTCTGCCTCTGCCCTCTGTACTTAAGTCATTAAGACAATTCACAGTAAAGAAGTCTTTATGAATTCCTAGTTGCCCTTGTGGAGGTTCCAGATGCCTGTGACAGGCCATGAAATGGACATTACTTTCAACTAGGGAGCACTCCATAGTTTTCCATGCCTTGTCAACTTGAAACTGGTTTACAGCTGTGTGTTGTATGTGGGTTTGCACTTGAAGATCACTCCGAAATTTTGGCTGGTGCAGGCTGTATTTTCTTGCTTATTAAGCAACATTTATGTAGGGTGCCTTTTACACTTATATGCTATGGTCTGCTCAGCTTTGCAGCTGGTTTCCAGTCGAACTTTAAGGTTGACCTACAAGGCTCCCCACTTCTCCATACCTGCTTTCCGACATTGTCTTACCCTGATATGAAGGTTAAGTTGCTGGAGAAGGGGGATTGTCTCCTCGCTTTAACACCTATTTGAAGCCCCAGTTCCCCTGTGTCCTTAGGACATACCTTCTGCATAAATCTATTTATAATTCTGGTTTTTTGGATTCTGGGGCCTGCTATGGAACAAGTACATGTCATGAAGAGGTGCCAGCAATTAACTTGGCTGGCTCCCCTTACTGAGCATGAAAAAGGACTCAGGTTGAAGAGGCAGGATTTAAATACTCTCCCTGAGGTCCACGAGGGCCATTTTCAGAGAAGGGATGTAGACTCTAGAAATCATGCCCTGCACTTCTCTTGCTGGACTTGTTGAACTTATGAGTCACTTTGAGGCCTTCCTCAAATATTCCCTGATGTGACAGGACTTATATTTGTGGTGGATAGGGAGGTTTGGTCCATAGTTCAACCTAATTTTTGGAATTGAAATCTAGTTGCGTCTCAAGTTTAGGAGATGTATTGAGATGGATTTATGTACAGAAGTCCCTGAAAATCACCAAATCTTCCATGGTTTCCCCATAAGCTTACAAGGTGTGATCTTCCTGTGCTTTATTTCTTTTCCCTACACATTCTGTCTTCTGGAAGCTATCCTGCTTCTTAAGATGGTAAAAGTATTAGCAAAATGAATGACTGAAGCTGTATGATTTTAGAAGTGAGTTTAGTTCTCCCATAGTTCCAGAGCATCTATTGAAACCACCTGTTGGCTAGTTCCCAACTTTCTTCTAAAATCTAGGGTGAGGTGGAAACTCTGCTTCTTATGCCTGTGGCTGTCTACATTTATGCCTAAATGAACTGTCATTAGAACCTCCCCCCCATTTATTTAGATCCTGCATAGCATCTTACAGTGACAATAGGTTGTTTGACTTGCCAGGAGTAACAGGTTGCTGCCCATTTTGTTGAGTATAATTGGTGCAGTAGAATTGCTGATGAATTAAATACTTCTGTCTTGGGAAATCTTTGGAATTAATTCTCTTTATTTGTTGTTTATAGTTTAAGTGCAAAATGTTGGCTTCTATCCAAAGATCCTGAGACTGAAGCACTTAACTACCATTAGTGGGAATCAGAACAGTTTGAACAGATCTTTGCTCTTGTTCTTGTGTTTTGTAAGTAAAGGAGTGTTAGAAATAATACACTGTGCTATGGTTATGATTATCTACACAAAAGAGCTTGAAACAATTAAATGGACAGGTTAGACCTTAGGGAACTCGCAAAATTCTAGGAGGAAATAAAAACAGGGACTTTCTTTTAGCTGGGCATGGCTTTATTCAATTTCTGAGCTTGACTGAAGAGATTTAAGATTTTCACAGTGGAAGGAAAACTGTATAGATTAAACCAGGGGTCTCAAACATGCAGCGCCTAAAGCTATTTCCTGTAACCCGCAATGACAAGATTGTTACCGATTTTTGCAATATTGTTGTATAAAAAGGTTTCAGTGATGCGGCCCTTGGGCTAATGTACTAGTCCTCATGCAGCCCTCAGGGTGATTTTAGTTTGAGACCCCTGGATTAAACTCTCTCCTATTGTTGGTAAATTCTGGCTGTAAGAATTGTTTCCTCTGTAAGGTAAACCAGTTGGGACACATCCTCAGCATAGCCTGCATAAAAGATGCATTGTGTTCTGCAGATGCAAAGTTCAAAGTACTTTATGTGTGGTCTGCAAAGATTATTTACATTCTGGCTAGTTCCAAAGGGGCAGCCATGTTTGTTTAGCTCTAGTTTAGTAAAACAAACAAGGAGTCTTATGGTGCTTAAAAACTAACAAATTCATTTATTGCCTGAGCTTTTGTGGGAGAAAGCTCATGTAGCACGAAAGCTTATGAAAGAAATAAATTTGTTAGTCTTTAAGTGCCACAGGACTCCTTGTTTGTTTTACTTTCTGCCTGTTTCACTGATACATTGTAAACTGATTATACACATTGTATTTTGTAAAGAGAGATTAAAATAACAAGTGATAAAGCATAATGAAAGAATATCTTTTGTCAATCTGTGTGCAATTTTATATGCATAGCTTATTTTCATATAGTATCTTCTGTCTCAAAGGATTCTAAAACTCTTCAGAAGTTTAAGTGGCAAATAATTTTGTGTCTATTATCTATCAAGACCATTTTATCCTCCACTAAAATATAGCCATGCTTGGGGTGAAAATTGGCAGTGGTTTAACAAAGATTTACATACCAGGAACAGCTGAATAATACTATAACCAGTTGAAATGGAAGGAAAATTTAAGCAGCTGGGAAGTAATTACCCAAGTGAGAAGTTGACCATAACATCAGAGGTAACACCCTACTTGTGTGCAAAGTCGTGTGAGATCTTTAATGGTCACAAATGGTCAGCACCTCAATTTTAAGTCTTAGGCAAAAGAACATTTGGTAGGAAATCTGAGCCCTGAAGTTTGGGTTAGAGAAATAAAAATTAAATGTTCCTACAGCAGGCTGTTTTAGGAAGGTGGAATATTTACCAGACTCCCAAATAAAATGGTAATTTTCAGATTATAGTTACATAAAATGTGGGGCTTCAGGGCAATTATGTTGTCTTTTGGGGGCTTGCCCAAACTACAGCAGTGGTTTTTAAACCTTATTCTCAGGACCCAGTTGAAAAAAATCATTTGTACTCATGACCCAACAATTACATGTTTGAGCAATGGATTGTAGTCTTGCAGCAGTGGCAGCAGAGGGTGCTGTGACCCACTACCTGAAGGTCTGTGACCCAGTTCGGGGTGCTGACACATAGTTTAAAAACCACTGCACTAGAGTGTTTCACCTCAGGTTAAGCAAAACAAATGAGTCCTGTGGCACTTTTAAAGACTAACAAATTGATTTATCGCATGAGCTTTTGTGGGAGAAAATCCCACTTTGTCAGTTCAAAGTGGGATTTTCTCCCATGAAAGCTCATATGATAAATAAATTTGTTAGTCTTTAAGTGCCACGGGACTCCTTGTTTGTTTTGCTGAACTAGGCCAACATGGCTACTCTTTGGAAACTTGAGTCAAGTAATTTCCAGTATTTGTAAGGGCTTGTGTGGAAGTTCCACGTATATTCATGCCAGGACACACTCAGCTTTATGCAAGAGCAGTGGTTCTCAACCTGCCGTCAATCAGTGCACAGGTGCAGACCATGTGATATCCTCAGTGCCATGCAGGTGGTGTGTGTGGCATCTGTCTAACCCATAGAGAGCTGCATATGCAGCCACAATGGTAATTAAATAAGTTGAGAATCAGTGCGTAGAGTAAAACAGATATTCTTGTAGCACTTTTAAAGACTAACAAATTTATTTATCACATGAACTGCCTAGAGTAATAATCAAAGGCAGAAGCTCCAGTGCAGACATACCCTCTAGAACAGGGGTCTCCAACACATGGCCCGGGGGCCACATGTGGCCCCTAAAGCTATTTCCTGCAGCCCACAACAACACTACTCTTACTGATATTTGAAATGTTGTATGGAAAGGTTTTGGTGGTGCAGCCCTCGGGCTAATGTACCAATCTTCATGCGGCCCTCTACTAGTCCTCATGCAGCCCTCGTGGTGATTTGAGTTTGAGACCCCTGCTCTAGAAGTTGTTAAGAGAAAAACTTATTCATGTTTGAGAATCTGAAACAAAGGAAAGTGTATTGTGATCAGAGTAGGTCACCAGGTATATTGCTTCCTGTAGGTTGTATTGTGATCAGGAAATTAAAACTTTAACTATGTTAACAAGAGAACAAAAGTTCTTCCAGCGCATAGGAAGTGACTAATTGATGTCCAGACAATCCAGTGCACTAGCTGAAAGGGACAGTTGTGTAAGAGCAATGTGTCAACATTTGACACCAAACACTAAACTTTCCCTAATCTGAAAGAATCAAACAGGACAACACTACATGGGGAACTGTGCTTTAGGTGGTATGATTTGGGAGAACCAATAGCCAGAGCGTAGTGGAGAGAAAAGGATCATTAGGGGTTGTATCAGGGGAGCTGGCAGAGATGTATGATTCTAACCATTATCTGTAAGTTTTTTAAAACTGTATGCCTCTGAAATTAGACATCAGACTTCATCCAAGTTCAGCAGGTGTTTAACCTGAATTCTTTTTTCCCACAAGTGTTTTTCTTGGGTATCTTTCTACTGGTCATTAGTAAATATATAGACATATATATTATTTTAGAAAGATTCTCTTGTTTGATTTACTGATCCAGATTAAAAGCCTGGCTGTAATCTTTCTCCAGGGGAAGGATTGTAGGCCAAGGGGCAAAAAGGAACCCAGCAACAGTGGGCTGGGGAGCTTACAGTTACAGGCAGAAGTTTTAAAACTGTATACATGATTTTACCTGATGTGAGGAGTGTTTGCAGATCCCAGGCTGTGGGAGCTGAGCATTCCAGAATGGTGGATTCTTAGGGTGATTTGGGGAGCTAGCGTCCTACTGGGAGTGGGGAGGAGAAGAACCAGATTTGACGAATGTGAGGCATTGTTGAAAATATCTGAAAACTTCATCAGAAAAGGGTAAGGCCCTTGATCTCAGTGGTCGAAGGGACCTTGACTTAAGCAGATTTTCACCTGTTTAATGCAAGGTTGAATTTGGCACTGATTGATTGAGATTTTAGTAATACTGAAGTTTGAAAGCACTTCTTCCTGAGGAGTTTGGTAAATTTATTCATGAGATCCAATTAGTTTAGAAATTCCCATGTGAAAGTATGTGTTTTCACAATGTATAAATACATCAAATCCACCTTGAAGCAGACACTGCTTTTTGCAAAAAGTTATGTTAAATTAAGGAATATAACTTACCTTAGGAGAACAGATTTTCATAGGAACATGTTTTATGCATTTGTATGTTATAAGAGCTATATTCCAGATGGGATATAGTTTTTGGAGATTGTTTCTGAGCCATACTACTTTATATTTAAAGTGAGCGTAGAGCAGCAGGCACCTTTCTGTGTGGGCTTTAATGCTTTTGATTAATTTAGTTTTGATAGTGACATTTCCTTGCATTTTGTCCTCATTTAGGTCTGTAAATTGTTTTCATGGGGAGAGGGACAGTTCTTTACTATACACCAGGACAATGGGGGCCTGATCTTTGACTGTGTTTCTTAGGTTTTACTATAATAACACTTCTGCTCTAGAGCTATCTATTTCTCCCCCTTTATCTTATTTTCAGAATTTAAAATCTGATACCATTTTTTAGTCCATATTTATTTTACATTTGATTTGTCAGTACAGTCATCCTTCCCTTTTTGTTATTTCCTCAATTTGTCTTTTTTAAATTACAAGTTCTTCAATTCAAGGTCTCTTATTTTGTTTCTGTAAAGTACCATGCTTACTTTTATGGGTCAGTGTAGAATTCAATAGAAGTAGTAGTAGTAATATCCCCCCCCCCCCCCCCCGAATGTCCAAACTGTTGTTACTACTATAAAGTTTTGGTTTGACGTTGAAGATTCTATGCATGTCTCAAGATCAGATCATTTTTGAATTTACAGAGTTTCTGGTTAAAGTTGGAACAGGCCTTGTCTTAACTACATTGGGCCAGATTCAGATATAGTGCAAAGAGGTGCATATAGTTGACTTCTCTGGGGCTGCACCCATTTGTAATGGCTCTAAAGACCTAATAAAACAATAAATAACAAAAACAATTCAACTGGTATTTTTGAATGAGAACATGATATTGATTTTACAACAAGTGGAAACTCAGAGCATAAAATCATCAGAAACAGCAGCAGCCGGGGGAGAAGAAAAAAAGGGTTTTAAGATCCAAGGTAAAATTTCCAAAAGTAACTATGTAACTTCTGAGTCGAAGTCTCATTAAAAGTCCCTTTCGAAAATGGGACCTAGGTTCCAAGTAGGCACTTTCAAAACTAGCATTTCGGGTTTCCAGATTTTATCTTTCTAGTGCAGGAACAGTATGCTGGAAATAAATTTTGACAAAGTTAAATTTTAGAATAATATGTTAACAAAATGTAAAAGAAAAAAGCACTAGATGTTCAGATTTCTTAACTTTCTTTCTGCCACTTTGTGCAGCTTGTACAGATAGTAGTCACATATTCTGGTAGAAACACTACAAAAGGAAGCCTGTAGACAATACTGAATGTTAATTATTTTCATTGGGATTGGTGATAACCTTAAAACTAGTTCAATTTAGTGGAAAGTAGTAAGAGGGTTTAAAAATGAAGAGAGCAGATGTCAGTTATAAAGCTTTAGTTTACTAACTAGTGTGTATGGTAAACATTGATTATTCATCTTGATGTTAGAGTTCAAAAACAATTGTCTCTTCAGCTTGCCTTGTGGGAGAAGGAAATGAGAAACATGTGTGTGTTGATTAACAACACGTGAAAGATGAATCGTGATTATTGTTTTGGTCTGGTGCACAAGGCAATGCTTAGGGGTTAGTGACTTCCTACCTCCCTTACCAGATATCTGTAATTAATGCAGGCACAGATCTCTGGTTCTTTGGTACTGATTGGAAGGCAGTTGCCAGAGAGGGACCATTCACACTGTTGTTTGGCCATTATTAAATGAAAGTTGAATGTTAACATAAGTTTCAATATTATTTCTGTAAGTAAAGTAAAAACTTAAAGCACAGTGGAAACAGTTTAACTGCTAATGGAGCCTTATAGATTTGTTACATTTAATTCTTTATATACATGAGTCCTCAACTCACATGAAAATTCCCATTGACTTGCATTGGCACATCTCATGTGAGTGAAGCAAAGAGAATGTTACATATTCTTTAATGTGGACTCTCTCTGCTGAGTAGCAATTGGTTGCACAGTACCAATATATTGTAGTAGAATCATGTGTACACATTGGTGGTTTGCCTCTGATCTCACGTAATTAGGAATCAGGAGTAACTGTATGATCTCAGTCCAGTTTTGCAATGCTCAGCTGTTAGAGATATTAGGATTAGGAGTGTTTGTGAGTGTTTAAATATATTGGTGACAGACTGCATGAAGAGCCCTTAATGAAAGGAGTGTATGTTGATTACCATGGTTTGTATAACTGTTCTGACAACTTTAATGTAATTTCTGACACTGGTAGGACATATAAAATAAAAGAGAAGTACAGGAGAACCTCAGAGTCACAAACACCAGTTACAAACCGACCAGTCAGTCACACACCTCAGTTGGAACTGGATGTATGCAATCAGGCAGCAGCAGATAAAAAGAAAAAAGCAAATATAATACAGTACTAGGTCAAAGGTAAGCTACTAAAAGGGGGGGGGCATTTTTCTTCTCCATAGTAGTATTTCAATGCAGCATTAAGCTTTAAACCTTTGAAAGAACGATCATAACATTTTGTGCAGTTAGGAATATTTCAGAGTTAGAAACAACCTCAATTTGCAAGACGTTCATAACTGTGAGGTTCTAAAGTAGATGTGTTACTTCATCTCCACTGAGAACATCATGTGTGCCAAATGAAAATGGACAGAATTATCAGAGAAAGGGCTTTTCTTAGGGGTTTTTTACAAGGGTACTAACAGTGGAGAATAGCAACAACAAAAAATTATTAGTTTTTGTGTTTCTTTGTAATTAGTACGTGCTCCCGTTGTAGGCATTGGTAGAACCACCATTGACTTCATTGGGAACAGGATTGGACCTGAAAATTTTCTTGTTAGATCTGTCTCTTGAAATGAAACTCAAGGCTTGTTCCACCTTGATTAGATACAGCTTTGCAATGACTACCATGGATGTTTTCATGAATAAGTTTTTGCCATTGAAACTTCAGAAATGGAGTGGTTGCAAAGTACTGTATAACTATTAGGGCAAAATATGCATTATAGTTTGACAGAAATGCACATATATTTTAAGTTATATAATCTCTCCCTTTCAAAGCCATGTTCTTTAGGTTGGAAGATGGACATTTGAATCAACTGAAATATCCTCTTAGGGCTTGATCCTGCAAGAGGTTCTGCATACTTAACTCTCAATGAGCTGAGTTCAGGGCCCTTTGTGGAAGACACTTATGCTATATCTACATCAGAAAGCTTAGTTTGGGCTTCCTTAGTCCAAGCAGTTCTCGGCTAGTTCAAACCAACTGTGGGTTAATTTGAAATAGCTATGGTTTTTTACTTTGAACTAGCAGTGCTGACTAATTCAAACTAAAAAGTTAGTTTGAATTAGTCAGCATGGCTATTTTAAACTAATTGCTTAGTTTCAACTAAAGAAGTTGGAACTAAGCCATTAGTCTGTAGCTACATGAAGCGTTTAGTCCGGACTAACCACTCAAACTTGTTAGGTCAACTAAGCTTTGGCTGGTTCAAACTAAGAAATTTTTTAGTTCAAACTAGCCAAAGGCTAGTGTAGACACAGGCTAAAATTAGTCCAGACTATGCTTGCTTACTCTGGACCAATTGGCTAGTGTGGACATAGCTGTAGAGTCTTGAGTTTTGGGATTCATAGTTATTCCCAACAGTTTAAAGAGTGTCAAAAGAATAATCCTAGTACTCAAGTCTGTGACTTGGAGTCTGTTGAATTTCTTAATTCTGCAACGAGGTATATATGAGTATCCTTTTCGGTAGCCCTTGATATTTTGCAATTCAAGGGAGAGATCCCACAGCTGGGTCTTTGTAAGTGAAGCTCTGTGACCTGCATGGTTCCAGCTGCCAGTCTGGTCTTTAGTTTATCAGATTTGCTGCAGAGTTCTTCACTTCCTGACCACATGATGTGAGCGCTATGTCAGTAGAAAAAACAAATTACCTTGTATCAAGTATATAATTACATGTTATTTTTTGTGTTAAATTTCAACTCCAGCTTTTCTAGAATCCATTTAAAGTTCATTAGGTTGTATTTCTTTTAAAATATGTTTTGGCCAGTACCTTTATTTATGTCTTGTTTCTCAGTTATTGTTCATAGCAGTGTGTAGACCAAAGAAATTTTATACAAAAAGCTCCAGGAAATGGAGACTTGCTTTTTAGCAAAGGTCAGACCAAATTAAAAGCTGCACATAAGTTCAACAAATGTTAGTGGTTAATTAACTAAGAACACAAGTAAGAAGCCTGAGGCTATAACATTAGTATTTATAGTTTTAAGTAAGATACTCTAAACAAGTCTTCTTAATTGTAAGCTAATTAAATAGCACAATTGCTTAGTGGGTTAAATACAAGGGAATGTTTCCCGGAAAAGCATTTCATTGAAGTTGCATAAATGTTTGAAGGGCTGGGGCTTAAATTTGCTGTGATTAGTTTAATGTGATTAGTTTATGCCATTTAACTTACAAAGTATAAAGTTTTAAAATTATGTTTATCTTGTTCAATAATTTAAATCAGGGGTCTCAAACTCAAATCACTATGAGGGCCACATGAGGATTAGTACAGGGCCACATGGGGACTAGTACATTAGACTGAGGGCCGCACCACTGAAACCTTTACATACAATGACATTGCAAATATCAGTAACAATAGTGTCATTGCAGGCTGCAGGAAACAGCTTTAGGGGCTGCAGGCGGTGCACAGGTTGCATGTTTGAAACCCCTGATGTAAATGGTGTTTCCTAGCCTAATCCTGACTTCTCCTAGCCCTGGTTACCACTGGTCTTTTGGGTGCCTTGCAAGCACTTGAGGCCAGATTCTGAAGATCATACTCATGCAGTTAATCCCACTCTAAGCTGGCTCACATGTAGGATTAGCAGGGTTTGGCCCATGCTCATACTTGGTTTTACTAGCTCTTAATCTGATTATTAGTTGCAATATGTTAACTTATGCTTATTTTATATAAGAAGTTGATTTTGATGTCACCTAACAACCAAGCTAAAACTAAATTGAAAAGAAAGTAAATGGATATAATTTAAATTTTAATATGTTTAGAAAATATTCCAAAATATATTATAAATTTAAAGGGTCTAATCTAAAGTGCACTGAAGTAAATGGAATACTCCTGTTGATTGTAATGGGGTTTGGATTAGACCTATGGAACCTAATGGATCTCTCTCTCCGTCTCTCTCAAACAACTTTCAGCTATAAAGGAAATTTAGACTACTAGGGCTTGTGTGATTTGCGTGCATCAGTGCAAAACGTCAGTGAACTTCATTTAGGTAAAGGTAGCAGAATTTACACCAGACTCTCTGTCAACATGTGTATCTATAATATTTATACAGAGTCAGAATTTGATGTGAATATATAGATATATAATGTATGTTAGTATGTATTTTGTTATAATAATAACTGAATAGTGAATGAGTCACAGTAGAACAGATGTATAAATTAAGATTACCAACAATGTTATTTTCTTCCTTCCTGTCTCAGGAAACCTTTTTGTGAACTCGGTATGTTTATAACCAAACTAAATCAAAGCTAAACAAATGAAAAGCCATCTAGGAAAGGAAGTGAGATTAGAAATTGTGCCTCTGATAACACTGACAAGATCTGCCTTGTTTCGATCCTTTAAGTAGTAGTTATTTCTCTTTAAAAGATAATTTCATTCATTCACAGTTTTTGCTCCCCTGCACCTGTTTCTGCCTCTTAAGATTTGGTGTAACACACTGCATATGTCCACATGTTTTTGGCACTCCCTTTAAAATGTTAAATACTGTTCTCTTTTACAGTCTACTGTTATATAAAAGGTCATAAGAATGCTTGACTGGGTCAGGTCAATGGCCCGTCAAGCCCAATAGTTTGGACTTCGTTAGTCTGAACTAAGCAAGGGTTAGTTCGGACTAACCATGGGTTAGTTTGGACTAGCGCAGCTTTTTAGTTCAAACTAGCCATGCTTTTTTAGTTCAAACTAAGAAGTTAGTTCGAATTAAAAAGTTAGTTCAAACTAGAAAGCATGGTTAGTTTGAACTAACCGCTTAGTTGGAACTTTTTAAGTTTGAACTATGCACTAAATTTGAACTAAGACATCTACTAACTAGTTTGAACTAAGCTTAAAATTTTTTTTAGTTCGAACTAGGCAGTCTAGTGTAGACCTGGACTCAATTAGTCCAGATTAAGCTTGTTTACTCCGGACTAATTTGCTAGTGTAGACATAGCCCTAGAGCCTTGGGTGTCATCCCTGGCCATCTTGAGTAACAATGGTTGATGGATCTACCCCCCACAAATTTATTTTTTTTTTAAACCCTATTATACTTTTGTCCTTTACAGCATCCCTGGCCATGAGTTCACAAGCTGACTGTTTATTGTTTGAAGAAGTACTTCCATTAGGTTTTTATTGAATTTTGTTGTCTATTAATTTCATTGGGTGACCTCTACTTCTGAAACTATGTGAAGAATAAATAACACTTCCCAACTGACTTTCTCCAAGCCATTCATGATTTATATTCTGACCTATGCTTAGAAACCTCCAATAATGGAAATTCCACACCCCTACTTGATAATGTATTCCAATGCTTACCTATCCTTATAGCTAGAATGTTTTTTCTAAGTCAAACCTAAATCTTCCTTGCCACAGATTAAGCTGATTATTTGTTGACATCTCTTAAGTGGACATGTAGAACAACTGACAACTGTCCACCTTGTAACAGCACTTGGCATCAGAGACATGCTTTTTCCCCTCAATACTAACATTCCTAGTTTTTTTAACCTTTTTTCATACACCATGTAAAGTTTTCTAAACCTTTCATTATTTTTGTTGCTTTCCTCTAGAATATATCCACATTTAAATGGTTAAATCGGTTTAATAAAATTGATATAAAAATCAGTAAAGCAATTAACTTAAATAGATTTAACAGGTCCTCACTAGAAGACCAAATTGAACTAGTATGTCCATGTACAGGACTTGCTAGTATGATTTAGGAGAGGGGCATCATGGGAAGTGTGGCAACGTGGCCCCCTAAAAGAGCCATGGCCCCCACCCAATGTATATAAAAAGGAAAGCACCCTGGGAAGAAGAAGGGCAAAAAGTGTTAAATTGAAATAACAGTTAAATCAAAACAACAGGTCCACACTGTGTTATTTCGAAATAACAATTTCAATTTAACTGTCATTTTGATATAATACTAGGTTTTATTGTATCAAAATGACTTTCCTTATTGTGAGATCCTTATCTCAATATAAGGAAACGTAGTGTGGACCTGCCCTGCTTTAAATCAAAATAATCAACGTTATTTTGATTTAAAGACTGTGTGTGGACATACCCCTAGACTCAGTTTGTCCACATCTTTGTATAAAACAGGATAGTCACAGTTTTCTGAAATGGACACTGATAATTTCTAGACAGAATTCCTCCAGGATGGGGTTGAGGCATACAGGTAGGACAGTGGAGTTAGGCTTATATTCTTGGTATCTATTAATACCTGTTGTTTGATCTCTGTAGGTATGACTCTAGCACCTTTGTTGAACATGGAATAGAATTCAGCCTTTTTAAAAGGCAGTCTCAATTATCTGCATGCAAATTCTGAACGCACTATAAATTGATTGGCCGTGTGGTCAAGTAGATCAACAGGGTCTAGCTTAAGTTTCATGAACATACTCACCCACAGTTGATTAGCATAACGGGGATTCTTCCAGTTCCACAATTTATTCTCTTGGCATTTTCCTCCAGGTTTTGATGTCTGTTCTGGAGGTTGCTTTCACTAAGAAAACAGATTTACTAAGGCGCTGTGATCATTCCTGTGTAACTGTTCTGATGCTCTTCTGTGTTTCCTTTTAGGCATGACATTCTTTCCTTTTAGTTTTACTGATGTCACTGGCATTAAGTCTGAGATATTGGGCTCAAACTTAGAAGACACTGCTATTTTCCTGACCCAATATCTTTGTTTGACAGCCAGAGTTTAGTGGTTTTAAGCCTTATTAGATGCTGCCTCCCATCACATTTTACTTCTTCTCTATAGCAGGCCTCAACAAATGTATGTTTCTGGTTGCCATGGTGAGCCTGTCACCTATCTCAACTGCAGAAATGTAATGGAGGAGTGTCTTCAGGTGACCAAAAGTAAAATTGCTGGAGCCTAGCAGTGAGCCAATTTTGTCTACCCCTGCTCTAAAGATATGTTTGAGTCACTTCCTGACTTCCCAATCTGTTGATTGATAGTCAGACTAATGGATTTGGGGACACCAGTAACCTACAGTACAAAAAATAAGACTTTATTATTTAGCTCTACTGATCAGGTTGTTCTTCCTAAAACTGCAGTTTTTTTCTTGGTGCTGAAATTTATTTCTTTGTGGTTTTGTTGCTTGGAAAATTAGGAGCAAGGCAGAATATAGAATTCCAGGAATGCTGCAATCCATTTGTGCATTGGTTATGTTCACATTGCAAGTCTGACAGGTTGATGACAATGTAACTCAGCACAGATTTCCATGTGAGACTTCTCTTTTTGTGTGTGGTGACAAATTGAAAACTTAAATGTCTGTGTAAATTTACAGGAAAATAATTTTTATTCACTATATGTTTCTGTTGTTTCTCTGCAGGTGCTGCCACCAGTCATCAAGAACAGTGGATTGCTTAATGTGACCTTTAAATATGACAGTACGTTAATGACCCACAACAGATAAAAATATCAAATTCTCTCAAAAATAAAAAGCCTGACTCTTGTATAGCAACATGACTTTAAAAAAAAAATTCTCACAATTTTTTGTAAGTTTGTGAATTGCAGGTTTATGCAAACAAAGATAATTTAAAAAGGCTTTAATGAGATATTTTTACTAATAATAATCTTTTCCATTCCATTATGCCAAGTTTTACATTGCTTAATTTGTCTTAGTCTCTTTAAGAATAAGACATGTATACACTCTCAGATTAGCTTGTGTTGATCTTAAAAGCAAATTGCCTGTAAGGTTTATATGGTTTTCAAATATTCTCTTTACATAATTAGAAATAACAGTGTAGACTAATTAATACTGAAACAGTTTTAAAATCTAGTATAATTTCTACCATTGATATGTTTCATTTACTTCCTTAATTTCAGTGCTTGGTAATGCAAGCTAGTCTGCTTCATTCTGTTTCATTTTCTTATTCACTTATTAGCAAGGTACCCAGGGTTGGGTAAAAAAAATTGCAGGGGAGTATTGTTCACTAACACCACAAATTCTCACAGTTGTAGTTCATGAGAAAAAAAGTGTGTTTATTTTAAGTTTTGTAAAAAAATTTTTCCTGAAATCTAAATTTTGGGGGGAAATAGAGTAGAGATCTTTTAATTAGAAAATAAATGTAATTAGCCTTCATGTAAAGTACATGCACTAGAAACAGGTTTCTTTCCACTGATTAATATTGAATATCTGAGTTATTTTAGCTTGTTTTCTCATGAGCTATAATCTGACTTGCATATCTCGGCTCAAGATATGTTAACACGTATACTCAGATTATCTGTTGGCTATACTAGGGCCATGTCTGCACTGGAAATTTACCCTGTTTTGGCAGTCGGTGGCCAGCCACCAGTAGAGCTGTATCAACGTAAACTTCATGGGTAGACCAGGAAAGTCCTGATTTTTGCATCAGCTGAGCTAGAATAAACTCCATCTTTGCAAATAACAGCTTTCCTTGTTACATTTAGAGTGTGCACCTTTAAGGCTACATCACTGACTGGTTGCTGAAGTTGAAGTGAAGTCCCTGTGTATTAAAACTTAGTGTGCTTACTGGAGACACTGAAGGAAGTCCTTTTGTTTCATTCTGATAGGTCTTAGTTTCTCCTTTGTCACAATTTCATGTGAGCCCTCTGTTCATGTGAAAAATTGGAAATCTGAATCATTTATTGTGAATCCCTTTCTATGTCTAACTTCAAGCCATCATAATTTATGCCTAACAGATCCTACATGGAAGAAGAGGGTAATAATTTCTTTGTTGAATAAAGAAAAACAGGAATTAATAGCAATCAGAGCAGTGATCTGCACTTGTAGGTTCACACAGTGGAGCCTATTTAAATCTCAGTAACTGTCGTGTTTTTTCCCCATTAATTCTTGTACCAGGAGCTGGGGTTAACTAATGATAAATTTAAAATGCTGCTCCAAACTCCCTGCCCAAGGTGGTGATCTAATTTTTATATAATATAGAACTTTATATTGATAATGAAATCCAGCAAAAAGAAAAATCTGGCTTCCTAGCTATAATATAAAAGACATTTATTCTCTTGCATAGCCTGTCCATGAGGTCAGACACTTCATAGAAGGGACTCAAGGGTATCAAACGTGTGGCCTGCGGGCCAAATGCAGCCCGCAAACCTCTTCCATCTGGCCCACGACTGCACTTGGTGGGACCACACCCTCTCTCTCACAGAGAGGTCTCGCATACCCACTGCTTTGCAATGTTGTGAGTGTGTCAAGTCTCATGAGACTTTGGAGTGCTGGGTGTGCAAGACTGTGCTGTGCGAGACTCTCTCCCTAACAGAGAGTGGTGTGAGAGAGAGCAGTTTCACATACACAGCACTCTGCGATACTGCAGTAGTTCCATAACATTTTGATTTATGGTATGTATGGCCCACTTGAAGTACATTTAAGTCAAATCTGGTCAGCCATAGCAAATGAGTTTGGCACCCCTGGATTAAATTATTAGATTAGAGTCAGATAACAAAAGTTTATGCAGTTTCTTGGAGAAACGGCTTCGTGTAAAGCCTGTGAATTCTTCACTGCTCTGTTCTTTTTAAAATATTTTATAACAGAAAGACACATTCAGCCTTGAGATATTTTATGCTATATTGCTTTTCTGCAAATTGTTATTTGAGCATAGGATTTTAAAAACCAGGATCCAAAATCTTAGAGGAGGCTGTTAATTGGAACCAGGCCTTGCAAGAAGCTGTTAGTCCAAACTTTCAATTGGAAGAGATATTTCTGTCCTCTTACAAGGAAGTTCATGGTGTCATTTGGTTGACTTTCATGTATGGTAGCTGAGGACTAATTACTCAATTTTCAATAAACCTAATACAGTTGAAAATAATGCTGTTCAGAATTGTGCAACAGTTATTAAAGGACCCAAATTCCTACCCTTCCCTTTGGAACCTGAGCCTCCATTATAGTGTCCTGCCCTCTGGAGCCATTTTGTTCACCTATACTCCATGTGATATTATTGTGAGAAGACAAAAATATTTGGTGTATTAAAAAATTAGTCAAGTGTGATTATTTTGTGGTTTATGTACAAATGTTTTTGAATTGTATTTTGATTCAAGCTATTGATCTAAGCCAGGGGTGATGGTATACCTAAATACTGGGGGAGAGGGCCCAGCCGCCACTGGCAGCCAGGGCCCTGGTCCATTCCCTTCCCTCCCTGGTAGCCCCCTGAAGCCCTTCCCAACCCCCATTCCCGCCGCTGGACCCCACTGCCCCAGGCCAACCCCCTCTCCCACACCCTTTCGCCGCTAGGCCAGCGTGCCTGCCCCCAGACTCCCCGCCCTCCTCCCTGGCTCTATTACCTGGCCTCCAGAGGAGAGGGGGCCACGGCACAGGCTGAAGCCCTCGGCATGACCTTGCTTTGAGTATGACCTCTACCAGCTGTGGCCTGGCAGGTTTTCCAGCGTGGGGGCTCAAGGGTTTGCCCCCATGCAGTTGAGTGGCAGGCTACTCAGGGGGCTGCCCCTGAGCCCCACCCTAGCGATGCCATTGATCTAAGCTATTATCTGTCTCTCTTCATCTTCAGTGGTAGAAGCAAAGCCCATTACACCATCTGTAAGTCTGGTAGCTAGATAACTGAGAAATAGTGGGATTAATGTTAATGATTGCTAGAAAAAATGATAATGAAAACAGAAAAGTAGCTCAGGCTGCTTTGTATAAATTCATCAATTGAAGTTTGATCTCCTGGAATGGTGTAGCGGCACATTCACCCAAACAGGAATTACAATGTTTGCATAGATTTTAATTATTCTTCTAATTATCCATCATGTAGACTTAATGGGTATGTCTACACTTACAACTAATTTCAAATTAAGGAGGCTTAATTCCAAATAACTTATTCCCCGGTCAAGGAGGCATTTTATTATATCAGATTAAGTGGTTCCTTAATTCGAAATAAGGTACCACTAATTCGATATCATAAAACCTCCTTTTACTTTGAAGTATCACTTACTTTGAAGTTACAGTATAAATTAGAATTAAGCCATTTTAAGCTGTGGAATAGGCTTAATTCAAACTACTTTCCCTTTCTTTTGCCTGCTTTCCCCTATTTTGAATTAGAGAGTCTAGTGAAGTCAAATTAATAAAGCCCACTTTATTTTGAATTAGAGAGTCTTCACTGGACTCCTAATTCAAAATAATAAACTTCAAAGTAGTGCTAATTCAATATAATAACTTTGATTTAAATGCAAAGAAGTTATTTTGAATTAACTACTTCAAGTTAATTTTGTAAGTGTAGAGATAGCCACTGTGCTGTAGATATTTGAATACAAAGATTGAGATACTTGAAGTACCTATTTTTAACTTTTAATTTTCAAAAATTGGTAAGAGATAAACTAAGTCTTTCTCATTGTACTCACATCAGCAGCATTATTGGCTTTAGTTGCAGGAAAAAAAAGCTTTTCATATTTGTTCCTTTGTCAGTTTGTGAATTATCTGGTTCTGAACAAGACAGGAAGATTGGTCTATATGTTTTATTTAAGTGATTTGTTTCTCCATGTTTTTAGATTGTACCCCTTATATGAATTCAGTGGGAAAACAAGTAATTGGAGATGTGCAAAATATAACAATCAGCCAGTATGCATGTTATGAACAAGTTGCAGTGACAATACTTTGGACAGCAAATCTACTTGGTAAGTATTAGAGAACAAAGCAGTTTAACTTGTCATCTTGTTTGTAGCAATCTTTTGATGATCATCTTATTTTAAAATAACTTGCCTTTTCCTTCAATACTGATTAATGCCTGACCAATGTAACTTAGTTATAGTCACAAATTTATATTCCATATAATGTGGATTCAGCAAACAAAAAGGCCACAGTTTTATTTTTTTAAGGCATTCTCGCATTTCAACACATAGCGTAAAAGAATCATTTGATACTATTTAAACAATTATAGTTTAAAAATACAAAGACTTAATACACAATGAAAAATTCAAAATTAAGACAAAAAATGACTACTCTGCTCTTCCATCAAAGTCTCAGCTTTGAATTTATTAATTTATATTGTCCCACATTGTCCCTGCTAAAAAAAAGTTATTTCTCACAGTTTAAAACATTTAGAGCTGAAACTACATATTTACTTAAGAGGTCTAGACCTAAATGCAGAGGATTTGTATAGAAAAGCAAATAAATATTTGCAGCACTCATACAGAAAAAGGTGAACTCCAATCCTGTGGTGTCTGTTAGTTCTGTACAGTTAATAAGTATTTTGTATTTTGATTAGTCCACCTAATGAATTACTCTAGTTCTAATGTGAATATTTAAAGGTTTGTCTGCACTTGAAATGCCACAATGTAGACAATACCTACTAAATGACAGTGCTTCAGTATAAACACTATGACAGTGTTTCAGTATAGACACTACTAATGACAATGTGAAAGTTTTCCTGTTGCTGTAGGTAATTCATCTCTGTGAAAGACAGTAATGAGATTGACAGAAGAATTCTTCTGTCAGCCTAGTGCTGTCTATACAGGTCTGCCTAACTTTGCCATGGATTTTTTTATGCCCCTTGGTAAAATAGCTAAACTGACTTCATTTTCTAGAGTAGACCAGGCCTAAATCAAAATGTTTTGACAGTAGTTACTCCATACTTGCAGTTCTACTGTTTGAACATAGATATCTCAGCCATTTAACACCCTTTTCTTTTAAAAGAAATGCTCTTTTCATTATGGATTAACATTTTGCAAACTGAGTACAAAGAATCCACAACAACTAAACTTCTTGAACATGTCCAATTTAAAAACAGCCAGTCTCTTGAAAAGTCAAATATTTGTTTCCCCTCGATTTAAAGTCTAAAAGACAATATTTGTTATTTAGACATTCCAGAATGCTTACATATAAATGGGTGCATTCTCAACTCTGTGATCATAAGGTCTAGAAAGACTCCTGTTGATTGCATGAGAAGTTGTATTGGGTCGTTAAGCAGCAGTGCAGTAGTAGTATATAGACCAGGGGTCAGGACACTTTGCCAGCCCCGTCCCTGCCCCCTCATCAGATGCCAGGGGCAGGGCCAGCAGGGGACAGGAGCCCGTGTCCACCAGTTCCTTTTCCCTGCTGGCCCTGCACTCTAGCTGGTGAGCAGGGCCAGCAGAGCATAGGAGCTGTGGCATGTGTGTGAGTCTTGTGGCCCCAGCTCCTGCTCGAAGGCAGGACCAGAGGAGGGAGCAGCTACAGCACCACATGCCACTGGTGAAAGGCTCTGGTGCCAGCTTTTGCATGCATGCCGGGAGTTACCGACTGCTGATACAGACCATATGTACCATATTGAATGATAATAGTTCTTAAGTCTCTTAAAAATATTACAGAAAGAGAAGAAAAATTCCTCAGAGCTTCTTTGTCACATTCACTCATAAATCATGTTTTTATAATTAATTTGATAAATTTATAATAGAAAATAGTGGTTAGGTTCATTACTAGATATTGAGAGAAAATGTGGAAATGATACCTCCTGCTTGTAGTTAGCACAGTGTTGTCAAATTTGGTAATCTGTAGCTGCAGACTGTACAGATCAAATCTCCAGGGAATTCAAGACTTGGTGTTCCCTCTTGTAATGACCAGAGGTTAATCTATTTGGAAGCATCAGTACAGAACTGCAGTTGTAGGGAGACCGGATATTCCTCTTTCATGGTCCTCATGTTAGCACAAACAGTGCTTTTGTTCCACTTACTATTAAAAGCAGATTAGTCAGGTCATGGGTCCTTCTCTTGTACAAGATTTGAAAACATTTTTTTTAAACTGAAGAGGCTCATGGAAATACATCTAGATGAAGCTAAAAACATTAGTTGATTAGTTTGTGTTGTCTTTTGCTTATGTTGATTTTAGGGAGTCTTTGTTAAAAACATTCTCGCATATGTTGAAAACTTACAGTTAGATAGGTTGGTGGTAGAGGTAGTGGAACTGAAGAAGTGGGCAGCAACTTTGGCCTCTGATCAGCAAAATATTCAAAGTACAACTTTTTGGCATTGTGACATTTGCGCCATTAGGGTTCATGTTCTGATACAATACCATGTTGAGAACATTATCAAGCAAGGTCAAAACATTGTGCAGAGAGTCTCATGTGTGAAACAAACAGGGAGTCATATGGCACTTAAAGACTAACAGATTTATTTATTGCGTGAGCTTTCAGGGAGAAAATCCCACTTCCTCAGATGCTTTGAAGATGGGGGAACTTCCCAAATGGGAGGAAAATAAATGGAGGGAAGTGCGAGTCATGGGATCTGGTCACACTGTAACAGCAAATGTGCAACAATCTCTTGAGCAAAAGCAGGGTAGTTTTGATCTCACTTATAATAACTAGCTATTCATTTTTATAAATAATGAGTAATTCTACTCAAGTTAACTCTTCTGCCATTGTGCGATGTTAGAACAAAAATAAATCATAAATACAGCATCCAGCCACTGTACTCCAGTGGTCTCATAAATAATAGGAACATAGTACAGATGCAGTGTTTCTATGCTTTGTGAACAAAGATGTTATATTTTTTTTATTGCTAACAATGGCAAAATTGAACAAATATACCATATTGCTAAAGCTGCTGCTGCTGCTTATGATGATTTTTAAAAATGTTTATTACGGCAAAACCCAAAGGACCAATCGAGGTCATGGCCACATTGAGCTCTACATTGCAGAGATACTGAGTGACAGTCTCTGCCCAGAGGGGCTTAAATTCTAGGTAGACAAGTCAGAAAAATGTTGGGAGAAAGGAAACGTTATTATTGACATGCAACTGATGAGTACTTAAACACAAACACCTTATTCAGGGGTGACAGAAATGGTGGTTAGAGATTGTTTTTTGTTTTTTTAAAGTATAGTACTTTAAAACTGCATCACACACACTGAAATGCATTTTGAAATGTGTCTGGATTTTAATTAAACATCTGCAGGGATTGAATTCCTGAAAGGATTTCGAGTAATACTTGAGGAGTTGAAATCAGAGGGAAGACAGTGTCAGCAGATGGTTTTAAGAGACCCAAAGCAGCTCAACTCAGGTTTTAAAAGAACTGTAAGTGATATGCTTTTGGGGGAAAATTTCTTTATTGGTTTGATCCTGCATGTGAGCTTGAAAGAGAAATTTGTGGTGTATTAAACACTTTTAAAAACATGCTGCTTGCTAGCCAGCAATTTGCCTTCTAAAAATAATCAAGATTTTTAGTTACAATATTCATTTATTTAGAGAAAAATTTAGCCTTTGCTCCCCATCTACTGAGGCTCCCCTCTTGGTGGAACCAACTACTTCACTGCAGTGAAGGGGTTTAATCTGTAGAACTGAGGAACACCCCTTAGCAGTACACAATCCGGTTCACTGGGGGCTTCCTGCTTGCCAGTGCACAGGTGGCAAGAGAGAGGCAAGGCTGTAGGATTCCTAAAACACTTGATTTCTGTTCGTATCCAGGAGAGATGTGGGCTTGTTTCAAAAGAATATACTCTCAAATGACCACAGGAGGTGACTTAAAAGTATATCACAGTGTCTTTATGTTTCTAGGGAATGGAATCTCAGCCTTTTCTAAATCTGAAATTTGAAACTGATTATTTTGTAAAGATTGTTCCTTTCCCTTCCATTAAAAATGACAGTAACTACCACCCATTTTTCTTCAGGACTCGACGTAAGTATCATTTATGTTATGTTTCCTTCCCCTACACCCCACTTTTGTTCATTCCCCCACCCCCCCCCCTTAGAGTTTCTCTACTCTTAAAACATTGTATTGCAGCAATTTCAGTGAAGACGCTTTATATGTCCCATTAGTGTAGGCATCCTACTTTCTCAGGTAGTTAGATTGACCCCGAGAGATTAGGTTGGTTTGTCTTTGTCTTCCAGAGATGTGGATTTTTCACACAGCCCTGGGTGATGTATTGAACTAACTTCCTATTGTAGATCTGACCTCAGTCAGGAAAACAGAAGAGGCCGAGTTGAAGGGAGTAAACAGCTGAGAAGACAGAACACCTGCTGTCATCTTAAACTATGTCTACACTAGGAAAAGTTAGCTTGAATTTGTTAATTCAAACTAATAAGTTTGAGGTTAGTTTGAACTAAACTTGGACTTATTAGTTTGAGTTATCAAAGTGGACTAATTCAACTTTATATTAACTCAAATTAGTCCACTTCGTTAATTCGAATTTATTAAATTTGAACTAAGGGTTAATCCTAGTCTGTATCATCCTTAGTTTGAACTAACCAGCAGGTTTTACTAATTCAAACTAAGCTTTTATTAGTTCCAGTTAAGAAGTTCCTTATTTTGGACTAATTAAAGTCTAGTTTAGACAGGTACTAAGTTAGTTCAAATTAAGTCTCCTTAATTAGAACTAACTTGCAAGTGTAGACATACCCTTAAGGGATTAGGTTCAAATCCAGGCAGAGTCCTAAATGAAGAGAGTTTACAGATCACAGATTGGTCTGTAGTGGACAACAGTCCAGATTACAACACCACTACAGAGAAACTGACAAAAGTAGCACTGTCTGTGTAGTAGATACCTAATTCTTGCATCTTCCCATGAAGTGTTTGGTGTTGATCATTGCTAAGAGAGAGAATACGGAAGTAGGTGCTCTCAGGTCTCATCTAGTATGGCAGTTATGTTTCTATGGAGACTGAATTACTTCTTCCTTTTTAGTGAATAGTGTTAATAGCTGGATACTGTGGGTAAGCTTACACAGACCTTGTAACCATAAGGTTAGAAGGGACCACAAAGGTCATCTAGTCTAATCCCTGCCAAGATGCAGGATTAGTTGTGTCTAATCATCCAAGATAAATGGCTATCCAGTCTCCTTTTGAAAACCTTCAGTGAAGAAGCTTCCACAACCTCCTGAGGCAGTCTGTTTCAAGGTCAGGCTTTTAAAATAGATTCCTAAAGGTAGACTCCAAAATTAACAAGTATTTATTATTCCAGAATAAAGCACTCTTTCTTCTGGAATAGAATGTCCACATAGGGGATTTATTACAGAATAGTTATTCCAGAACAGATATGATGGTCCATTTTGCCCATGGGAATAGGCCTAAAATATGGGCAAAGGCACCGAACTTTAGATACACTATGTTTATTAAATGTTGACAGTCAATCCTTCTTTCCTCCTGCTAAAAGCCTCCGCTCTTTATGGTTTTCTTCCTTCTAAAATGCTGTAAAATAGATTAGCATAAATAATTTTCTGAATTGATTTGGTGTTTCCAGTCCACTCTGATGAGGCTGACTAAAGTAGAATTTTAAATCTAGTCAAATAGATATGTTAGATACCATTTAGAAATCTAGTCAAATAGATATGTGGTTTCCAACAGAAGCCATTTTTTCTTTTCACATATTGCGTTTTTCAGTAGCCAACATTATTTCAAACAGAGTAAGCTGCTTTTTTTGTGTGTAGAAGTGGGGTTTGAATTGAGCAATGACAAGGAAGATGAACCAGCTAAAGATGGCAAAATCTGTTCATTCTGTACAATGTGGAGGGGCACTGGATAATCAAAAATAGGACCTATTTTTCTGCCTTCTTTTTTTCTTCTTTTTCTTTATGAAGTATAGCAGTTGGAGAACTTAATCTTTATCATTAATATTCCTTTTGTGTGTGTGTTTGTAGCATGTGAATTGTTGCTACACCCAGAAAACCTTGCCTGCAAACCTTGTGAGTAAAATATATTTTCCATGTATTCGTATTACAAAAATTTAATTGTTCTTGAAATAGCAATTTTCCAATCCCTAAATAATCTCTCCTCTGACAGTCTGGAAGCCCAGGAATCTGAATATTACGCAGCAAGGTTTTAACATGCAAGTGTCTTTTGATCATGCACCTCACAACTTTGGCTTTAAATATTACTATCTTCACTACAAACTTAAGGATGAAGGACCCTTTAAACAAAAGACTTGCAGACAAGTAAGTAATTGGGTTTCATGACTCCTAAACACATTGCAACCATTAAAACATAAATCTTTTAAGGATTTGTGGTAACTGTTAAAAATTCTAGATGATCTCAGATTTTCACATGCTTAAAATTAAAAGACTTTTATATTATTTCTATTTTGATAGTAACTAATAGCCCAAACTGGGCTTACGGCCATTTCGTGCTCGTTGCTGTACAAATACACATGAAGATGATGTCCTTGCCCTAAACAGGCTACATGCTAATGAGTAGTTATATTTTTATTTATAATTGTAATTATTTTTCCTGTTTTTGTATGCTCCCTCTGCACATAATTTCCCCTCTTTAAATCTTGTCCATCTGAAATAACTTCCCAAAATAGCTCTCCATTCGAGCAAGCAGTTAAACTTTACTTCATATTAGAAAGAGACAAGATTGCAATGCAGGGGTGGGTGGGATGGGAGTGGTGGTGAGGAAATTACAGCCATCCAAACCCAGGGGGTCTCGTTCCAAGCAATTCATCTAAAATGGGAAAAGTTTGGATGTTCAAAAATAGCTTCTGATATTGTTAGAAAATAAGTTTGACTATGGCGGAATCTTTCAGGGGAAGGAATTTATGTAACAAAATGTAAAAATATACAGTGAGCTATGCCACCTAGAGCAGTGGTTTTCAAACTTAGGGTAAGCACCCAGTACAGGATTGCAGATTCTCAAGCACTGGATTGTGCAACCCTTGCTGCTGCTGCCAAGACTGGAATGCATTGCTCAAAGATATAATGGTTGGGTCGCCGGCATAAGTGATTTTTTTCAACTGGGTCCCAAGAAAAAGGTTTGAAAACCACTGGTCTAGAGCAGCGTTTCCCAACCAGTGTGCCATGGCACACAGGTATGCCCTCAGGCCTGAGCAGGTGTGTCACAGAGTTTTTGAAAAACTACTCAGAGTTCTGCTTAGGCGCATGAATATTCATGAGTTCATTTGGAGATTATATGGCGGCATGCCTCAAAATAATTAAAGGCATTAATGTGTGTCAGGGCACAGAAAAGGTGGGGAACCACTGGGCTAGCGTTCTGGTGAGAAACTGTAGTGCTAAAATCAGTTGTCCAAACTTAAGATCAGAAAGGCTAACACCTTACAGGACCTGTGTACCATAGAGTAGTGACAATGATGTGGGTTTATTTTGTCAAACACACAAACTTCTTGCATTTGAGTAATGTTTTATTTTCTCTACCAGTACTACTGATGAGTTGACATTTAACTTTTATTTAAATTGGTTCACTGTATAGCTCAACATTGACAGACTGTTTATTGATGCAGTCATGTCAATTTGTTTAGATGCCTATTTTATTGTCCCTTTTTTTTTTTTATGGTAGAGTCCAAAATGTACTAGGCGCTGTGCAGACATTTAGGAAATTACCATACTTGCTCAGAAGAGTTTAAAATGCAAATCTTTGGGCCAAATTCAGTCATCCCACTGTTTGTGTAATTATTTAAAGAGTAAAGGAGGTATAAAATATATCCAAATAGTGTGAAAGAGGAGCAGTGCAGTCGGGAATCAGACCTTTAACACTTAGAGATTGCTTACTAGGGGAATTGCAGCGTGCTGGGTTGCTTTCATTTCCTGGAGTTAATGCCCTTTACCAGGTGGCAGGTTGTTCAGTGTGTGCCTGGTGCCTGACCTCTCAAGCAGTCCACCAGAATATGAGGTTAAGGAGCTTCAGGATATAGTATAAAACTTAACTTCTTACCTTAGACATTCATAGGCCCCCCTGCCCCCTCCCCCCCCCCTTTTTTTTATCATAGTAGAAATCTGGTAGCAGGGGATTCCCGTCCTGGAACATTTGTGTAGAGAAGTTGGTTTTTGTTATGAACATTTAATTGGATTTTATGTGATGGAAGCTGACCTGTGCACATGGTGTCAATGTAAATTTCCAAATCAATAACATTTGCTGTAAATCCGTTTTCTGTTAGCTTTATAACGCATGTGCATTATTTGTAAAATAGTCTCCTTCCTTTTCTTTTCAGGAACTGAACGTGGATATCACAAGTTGTGTTCTTCAGAATATTGCTCCAGGGGATTATATCATTGAGGTAATGTTTGTGAAGAGTTAATTTTAATGAAGCTAAACAATTAAGATGATAAATACATGAATTGCAAATAAAATACCTTGGGCCCCGTTCTGCTGTAATTTACAGCTGTGCACCCTCACTGAAGTTAGTGGGGAAAATTAACATTTTTAGGTCAACTCATGCTTGAGCCTGCCATGGTTCTGCAGTGATGGAAAGAGAGCAAAAAGCCTCCCTGCCATGCAGTGCTTGGGCAGGCCACCAAGGGTGCTCCTGGCTGGCTAGTCAGGGTTGGATTAATTTTTGTGGAATACCGCCCCCCCCTGCCCCCACCTCCTTCCAGTCCAGGGCTGCAGTGCCTAAAGCCCCTTTATTAATCTGGCCCTTGCATCAAGGGAGGAAATAGGTTCCTGAGTCCTGTGTTTCTCACAGGGAATGCCCTCTTCTGCCAGTTTCCTCCATCTTTTATAACAAAAAGGGATCCATTTCAAGCGTCTCCGCAGACCATGGTCAGGTAGTATGTTATGGTATCAGATGTGGCCAGCTTCTCACCCAGGCAGGTCCCAGGCCATTTAGGACTTCAGTGCTCTTAATAACCAACGTATTAAACTTCACCCTGGGCTAGAAGGTAGCCAGTGTGGATTCTGGAGTATCTTGTGTCATATCACCCTAGCAAGATCGAAAGTCAGTAACCAAGCTGCTCTGTTCTACACCAGTTCCAAATGGCTTTAACATGTAGCACCATATAGAGCACAATTTAATATTTTAATCTGCAGATAACAAGGGTGTGGATAAGAGTAGAAAAGTTTGCATCAAAAAGAAAAGGCTCCAACCTCCTGACCAGATGCAGATAGCAAAAAGCTGACAATTAGTGTTGTAATATGATCCTCCAATGACGTGAAATAATGGTTTGGGGGGCTTTATACCCCTTGAGTAAAAAAAAGATTAATATATTAGATGATTTTATTTGAGTTAGGGAAGAAAGGCAAAAAAAAAAAAAGTCCTTGAAAATTTTAATTGAAAATGTTTTGTATTTTTTTGCTGATTGTGGGGAAAAAAAAATGGATCATCTCCACTTTTGATTCATAGAGAGGATTTGGAGCTTATTCCACATGACTTTTATCTCCTGCATCCCGCTTCGATTCTTCCTCTATCCCTCCTTATGAACCACTTTTTTCTTTGTCTCGGACTTTCGTTAGGTTGTATTGTTTCCCCTTTTTAGAAGGAAGGTTTTACTTGAGCATGGTCTTCATACTCTACTTATACCTGATTTTCTTATGAAATAACTACTGCTCATTGGTCATTTATAATGGTAATTTCTCGCAGTTCTGGTGGTCAAGACAAATGCAGTGTTTTTCACATTGCAAAAAAGATTTTTCTATATCTCGTTCAGTATTTAAAATGAGAATTTTCTTTTTTAAAGCTGGTGGATGACACTAACACAACAAGGAAAACAATGCACTATGCACTGAAGCCAGGTAAGAATTGTCTTTTTAAAGTCAGCATGTATTCATTGGTAGTGATAGTTTGTGCTGAAAATCATCGGCCAGAGTAATAATGGTAGTCAGGACTAATGGTGTTTGGCCACACTTTTCAATGCAGTCTCATTGGGGTCTTTTTTGACCAAAAAAAAATATTCTTTTTGTACATCTGTGATTTTTTACTTCCACTTTGTCCTTGTAAAGAATTACAAAGTCATTAAATTGTGCAAGATAAAAATAAAATATGAATATGATTTTGACTTAGTGGTTTTTACATCAAAATACTGTAGAACTGGGAATCCTTACTGCAAACTAATTTTTGCTATATACATTAACATGAAAAATCAGTTTAAAGATTACCAAGACTCTAGTCACAAGTAGTGGTCTACAGACATAGTTTGGAAGTAATATAATGCCAATATGTAAGAATCCTAAATGCAGGACTACTGTAATCAGGCACTAAATAAAGTTCTACAGTAGTTACCTTGCAGTCAGCTATCGCAAAGATCTCATAGGATGAACACTTGGGTGATGATTCGCTGAACTTTCCACCATCAGGCTAGACTCACGTGCAGAAATCAGAGCTTTCTCTAGCGCCAATTTGAAACCGTGGACCAAGTTCCCAGAAGCACCAGGGATCATCATAAATCTCACCAACTTTGTTCCAAATCCAAGGTGCATTTCTTCAACCTGCCTTCTGTTAACATGAACACATACCAACAAGGACATTTAAAAAACAAAAGAACCCATACAAAACAAAACTGCACTACATGCACAATTCTTCCTCTGGGGAGAGACTCAGATGGAACAAACCATACATAACAGATGTTAGTCATCTCACTTAGTGCACTGTTGGAAGGCACTAATGCTCCAGTGAGCAGAGTGGTATAAGAAACTGAATAGAATATAGCAATCATGAGCTTAGCTGAATCTTTTGTACGTTTAAGAATTATTTGATGAGTGTGTGCTGCAGTAGTAGTTCGTATCAATATGAAGGTGAGATTAGATGATAATACCACAATTTACTTGCACAATGCTAATTCTGCTTTATTTTTCAAAGTTCATTCCCCATGGGCTGGACCAATAAGGGCTATTGCCATTACTGTTCCTTTAGTTGTCATCTCAGCCTTTGCAACGCTTTTCACAGTGATGTGCCGCAAGAAACAACAAGGTATGATGTTTATTATTTACAAGGACGTGTCATTTGAAGGAGAGCTTGCTTGTCAGAAGGGAAAATAGGTTTATTCAAAACCCAAATTTCTTTATCCTTAGAGCTTTCTTTTTTCCTTCCCGCTTCCAATCCTTTGCATCTGCTGGAACTTGCAGCCAAGTCCTAATCCTGTGTTTGGTGTTAATTTGTTACCCTGGAAAACATTATGTCACTTCTTGCATTATGGCTTCACTGCAAAAATCCAGCAAAAGGATGTGACGGGTTGTGTGAGAAGTAAACTTACGTTGTTTGTTTTGAAACTCTATTAGTAAAAGTAGTAGAGGGGAAGTTGTAAGACTATGCAGAGAGCAAAGAGATCCAGAAGATGAAGTATTTTAGAGTATTTCCTCTTTCAATACAGTTTTGTTTAACTGATGCTTAATTCATAGTGGAAGGAAAGTAACACCCTGAAGAATGCACATGTAAGCAGGTGGAATTCGCATCTTCCTATGGAACAGAATCTGCACGCACTAGATTTTGTCCAAACTTAGTTCCTTTTCCTGGTTGCTTTTATTGTGAATTCAGAAAACAACAAAACCCCTTAAATCTCAGCCTAATCCTTTTTAGATTTGGTTATTTATAAGGTTTCCTGCAGATGCTTCCAGACTTAAGCTCCAGCCACCTATGTTCATTTTTGCCTCTTATATCTAGGATGTAGTTTGCAAGTCGTATTTGCCACACTGATTTATTAGGAAATAGTCAGTCAGAATTTGAGGGAGTAATTGGTTTTGCCCTATATGGCAGAAGGGGTTTCAGTCCTCACGCCTCACAGATCTGTGGTCTCTCCTTGGGCCTTGGGGATGAGGGAGATTTTTGCTGCAGATGGCAGAGGTTTTCTGGGCTGAGTGCTTTTCCCTTTTGCACGTCTATGTCATGTTAGCATGGCTCCTGCAAAATCTGAGGTAAACACTAAAGAATATGGCAAGCCACAGAGAGACAATGTGCATATTTCTGAAGGGTCCCAGGGCATTCTCTTCCCCTGCCAATGTCACTGTTTTAAAAGAATCCCATTGCATTCCTAGGCAGGAAACTGTCAGTCGTGGAGCATGTTTGAGGTATCTGCTTTCTGGACAAGACGAGGCTTCTGTAGCAGTACTGTGGTAATTTCCTAGGATGGTTGGCAGTGAAATGGTGTCATTTCTTCTATTCACAGAGCCGAACTTTCTAGACAGGTCTTCTGGAGCACAGGCAGTGACTATTTGTCTTGTTATCTAAGCAGAACATGTTTGACCTCAGAGGCTGATAAAATAGAAGAGAAAAGAAGGGATGTAGCTTTCATTATTGAGACAAAGAAGGGAAAGGAATGTTTTGAGGTGAAGAGTCTTTTACTAAATGCTTGAATCTTGAGTCTGTCAAAAATAAAGAAAAACTTTGATCCCATATAGTGTGAAGTTTTTTTTTTCCTTCCCAATTTAGAAAATATATATTCCCATTTAGATGAAGAGAGCTCAGAATCTTCTACATACGCTGCAGCACTCCACGTAGAAAGGCTTCGTCCCCGGCCAAAAGTGTTCATCTGCTATTCCAGTAAAGATTGCCAGAAGCATGTTAATGTCATCCAATGCTTTGCTTATTTCCTTCAAGACTTCTGTGGCTGTGAGGTACAATGACTACTACTACTTTTACTGTTTGGAATTGCTCTATTCAAAACATGACATCCAAAACTCTTGACAGCCTGTCACTTGAAAATGTTTCACCTCGACAAAGGTATTCTAACCTTTTTTTTTTGCTAAGCAGAGTAATTTCCATTAGTGTTAGTAGGAGATATCCAATTAATATTATCTTTGTGAATTTTCTCCACTTACAGGAGAAAGCAAACCACATAATGCATAATACATAGTACTGTGAATAATTTGTCAGTTCTAATGCTCTCATTCAGCCATTCTTACCCTTTTATATATTAACTACCAGAAACATATGCATTTGTTACTGTTTTCTAGTATCAGAGTTTATATCTTTTGTAGAATGCAACTACAAAGACAGTCTATAATCTGTCTAATCTAGTTTAGTATTTCTAAGGCTCCTCTTCTGGCTTTTATTGAAGCTGTGATCTCATGCACGCATACTTGAATCAATCAGAAATCTTGTCCAGAAGAACGAATTTGTGCAACACACATTGTCCACAATAAAACCTTGCTTAACTCCTGAAATTCTTTATCATCCTCAGTGACTTTTTCAGTACATTTTTCATTCTTTTGCTGCAATCTGAAAACATCAACCAACATTTTTAATTACATATAAAACCAGGGCCATGGCCTGGAACTAATTTTTAAAAAGTCAAAACAATTATTAGTGTGCAGAAACCATTTATTCTTTCTTTTGTTAAACTTTCATCCAGTCAAAGTTTAATTGGTATTATCTATGAATTCAAATAACAATATTCATATTACAAGTGTGTCCCCTAGTGGCAAAAGATATTATTTAAAATGATAGGTGTTATTGTTTTTCTATTATTTTATTTTTATATTAATAACTTACTCGTACTGAAAACAGCCAGGATCAGATGCCTCTCATTTAGCTTATCTGAATTCCTTTTTTTTCAGTTGTGACTATCACACAGCACACCTACAACTATGGAGTTAAAATCAAGTCGCTGTTTGCATAATACCTATAGGATAATTAAATATTTGGTAAACCAAGCATGAAGAAATGACAGCTAGCACCTAGCTAAAGATAAAATATGCAGCGATGGTGCTTAATATCAAAAATAAAATTCAAAAGATGAGAATGAAACTATCTGTACCTTTTGCCTATGGAATTGGATTATTCTTATAAAACGAAGGGGCAATGACATTTATTGCTATTTAAAATATTGATCTAATTACAGTCAAACTAAATAGCCTCGTTCATAAGAACGAATAATAGAAGTAGAATATTCCTGGACTCTGACTGACAACTGACCCCACATCTCTCAAGGCAACATATGTCCTAGCTGTAAAATGACACTGATTTTTACCCAGAACCCACTACATATCTTCAAAGTTTTTATGCATCCTTGGGATCATGACTCTGCGTAGTAGGTTCCTGTTGTTTGGAATGTCATTGCTTTTTCTCTGATGTGGAAGGAACTATAGACTGGATATAGGGTTGCACTCCCCAAGAGGATAGATAAGAAACTGAATTGTAGTAGGTTTAGGTTTTGTCTCTCTTGAACAACTGTCATCATCTTTTTCTGCCCTATTCAGAAAACTTGATATGTTGTCCTTCATTTTGGCCACTTAGAATGTTCAGAAGATTGACAGTAGTCACATTAAAATGGCTGCTTTAATAAAATGATCAGTGTTCTTTAATCAAAGACTAGGGAGTCTGCTGCTGTCTTTAATTCTGACTGGATGAAAGGACCCACTTTCATTATGACCAAGGCCCTACTTAATTTTCAGTGTTGTGGAAACTGCAGATCTTGCAATACTAAGCTTCGTCTGCAATTCATTCAGTCACCTGGGACTAGCTATAGGAGCTCTAGCTACTGATGGGTGGGGCTCGCGCTGTCAACCCTGTGCATTAATGGCTGTAAGATAGTTGCAGTAAAATGTCTGGTTATCAGAAAATTAGGCATAACATAATGTTTGAGTGTTGATAGCGTTCCAATAAATTTTTCTCCAACAAAGAGGTCTTCTCTGGGTTTTGCAAATTACTGCAGTTAATGAAGATCCTGTATTACTTTTCCACCATTTTCAATGTCTTGTCCACAATGCAACTGCAGTTATTTGACAATCATCCTGAAATTCAAGTAGGGCCTTAATCAGTGGTTTTTAAAACTTTTTTTTCATGGGATTATGCCTGCAACCCAACAATTACATCTTTGAGCAATGCCTTCCATTCTTTTGATGGTAGCAGCAGGAGGTGCCATGATTGGGTCCCAACCCATGGTTTGAAAACCAGTGGCCTTGATGATGACTAATTATATTTGGTTTTAGACAAGCACATTCCTACCACAATAGTAGAATCATATGATGAGATAACTGAACGTGCATATACAGAAAATCCAACATTTTAATCGCACAAGTGTACAATGTGCTTTTCTGTGTCAGGAAGTAGCCATTCATATGAGCAAGAATCGCATAGTTCAAACTTTTGTTAACTACTCTTAAAATGTATTACTTATATCTCTGAAAATGGCTTACATTCACAGCCTGGAGGAGCCTTAGTCTTTCTCATCTCTAATTTACATATACTTAATAAATATATATAGGTTCATTGAGCATTTATAACACATCCAGCCTTTGTTCAGTTGCTAAATCTAGCAGGGTATGTAAACTAAGGTACCTGTTTCTTTTCCAGGTTGCAGTGGATTTATGGGAAGATTTAAAAAAGTGTAAAGAAGGTCAGAAAGAGTGGCTTATTCAAAAAATCAATGAGTCCCAATTTATCATCATTGTGTGTTCCAAGGGAATGAAATACTTTGTGGAAAAAAAGAATTGGAAGCACAAGGGAGCAACAAGAGATACTGAGAAAGGAGAACTGTTTCTGCTAGCCATATCTATCATCGCAGAGAAGTTGCGCCAGGCAAAGCAGAATTCAGATGACCTCTGCAAGTTTATTGCAGTCTACTTTGACTACTCCTGTGAAGGTGATATTCCTGGCATTGTGGATTTAAGTACAAAGTACAAGCTCATGGATAACCTCCCTCAACTTTACTCTCACTTACACTCCAGAGATCTCAGCCTTCAGGATTCAGAATTGTATCCTGTAAATATTAGCAAAAGAAATTATTTCAGGAGCAAATCTGGCCGGTCCCTTTATGTTGCCATTTGTAATATGCACCAGTTCATTGATCAGGAGCCTGACTGGTTTGTGAAACAACTCGTCCCTTTTGCTCCACCTCCTTTACATTATCAAGAGCCTGTGATGGAAAAATTTGACTCGGGCTTGGTTTTAAATGACCTAGTGAGTAAACAGGTGATTGATGGGGATTTCTACCTGAAAACAGATACAAATATTATTCCTGCTGTAAATCCAGACTCTCACTGTATTATTCAGCACTTTAATCTTGGAGAAGATGCAGAGACTCAGGACATTCAAGATGGTAGCTCTGTTCTTCAGCCGTTGTTGCATGTTGTAAAAGCTGCCAATCTTCCAGACATGCCCCGAGATTCTGGAATCTATGATTCTTCCGTTCCTTCGTCTGAGTTATCTCTACCTTTAATGGAGGGACTTTTAACAGACCACACTGAAACCTCTTCCATTACAGAGAGTGTCTCTTCATCTTCAGGATTAGGTAAGATTCAGTAGTTTTTCTAAACTGTAGTAACACAAAATAGTCACATGTTGCTGCCTTTAGTAACATAAAATCTACATATTGAGTACATAAGGTACCATGGCAATAAGGTACCATATAAGAAACTGGAGAGCTAGCTAATTAAAACATAGAGCTAGTCAAAAGAGGCAAACTTTTAAAAATTGGTAGTAAAAAAGTTTTCATCAATGTTTTAAATTATTGACCATTCTCCAAGCTTATTAAAAAAACCCGAAAATATCTCATTAAACTTGTTCCTTATCTTTGCAATTTGCATGCAGCACTAATAGAATGTAAAATATTGTCTTCTCCTACTTGGTCCAGTATCATTACTATATTGCAGTTAACGAACAGCTCAGACCCACAGAAGATATCAGGATTTCTATAACATAAACACTACCTGCTGTTCTTGCCTGTGCCATAAGAACTGAGTTGAAATTGTATTCAGCAGTTGTATTGATTGCAGTTAAAGTGTGATCTGCTGAGTTTCAGGTCTTCCTTAAACAAACTGAATGGGCGAATGTTTTGTTTAGACCATCATGATAAGCATTCAGCTTTCTTGAAAGATTGACTATTTATTCAGTGCATGGTGAGTCTTTTAAGTCTTGTCTTTTAAGAAACTGAATTTACCTTGGTGGATATTGAAGTTGACTCTTAGTCATAAGTTCTGTTAGCTACAAGGATTGTGTCTTGGGGGGGGGCAGGGGTGGATGTACAAGTGTTGGTGGATATGGAAGGGATGAATAGCCAGGCGTGTTGGAGCAAACATCTAAAATCTGAAATTCCAAACATGCGGAACATACAGATTTATCAGTTTTATTGTATAGGCCTTGAACACCATCTCCCCCCATTATTTGTTCAAAATTCACACATGTAATTAGTTCTCTTGAATGCTCTTATCATTGCAAATTCATTTCTTCCTCAAAGTCCTGGGAAAACAGGTAGCCTGCATGCTGTAAGACTTGAGGCTGGGATACAAGTTTCAAGTTAACTTTGAGAATGCTAGGCCAACAATCCCCCTCCTGTTTCAACCAGTGAGACTGTCAACTGGAGCATCTGTCCTGCCCAGGAATCCAATAATTAGTTCTGAAGTCACATCACTAACACATTCTAAAGAACCCTACTGTCAATAGGACAAATTCTGGTTTGACATAGGTTAGCTTCCAAAGCTGTGTTACAAACAATGAGCATACACCCGACAAAATGACCCTAGATAATCCTTGACGCTTTTTTCAATTACTTCTCCTAACCTGCAAATATTATGTTGGCTTTTTGTGGCTTGAATCTCAGCCCGCTCACTTCTTCTAAGCCACAATCTCCAGTAGGTGCTAGGTAAGTTGGAAGAGAGAGAAATCTAGAGCTGAGCATTTTGTGCCTACTAAATACACTGCTACCTGTATTTTCTTTTAACTATCTCATATAGAATTGATTTTTATACATAAACATCCTTAACAGCAGAGTGAGCAAACATCATGTAGACAGTATGAGATTTCGAAGTAATTATAAGAACTGCTGCCGAGTAACATTTTTAAACAGTAAATGCCTAGATACCTAGAGTCGAAGAACAGGAGGGGCCATTATCATCATCTAATCTGACCTCCTATTTAACACAAGCCATAGCATTTCTCCAAAATAATACCTGGAGTAAATCTTTTAGAAAAACATCCAATCTTGATTTTAAAATTGTCGGTGATGGACCATGCACTGTAAGCCTTGGTGAGTTATTCCAATGGTTAATTACTCTCACATTTTAAAAATGTACACATTATTTCCAGGTTCCACCCACTGGATTGTGTTATAACTGTTCTCTGCTATTAAAGAGCCCATTACTAAACATTTGTTCACCTTGCAGATATTTACAGGCTGTAATCAAGTCACCCCTTGATGTTCTGTTTGTAAAGTTAAGTTGATTGAGCTTCTTAAATCTGTCATCATAAGGCATGTAATCTAATCCTTTAATCGTTCTCACAGCTCTTCTCTGAATCCCCTCTAATATATTAACATCTTTCTTGAATTGTGGGCACCAGGACCGGATACACAGTATTCCAGTAACATTTACACTAGTGATAAATACTGAGGTAAAATAACCTCTCTACTGCTAATTGAAATTCCCCTGTTTATGCAACCCAGAATCTCATTAGTTGTTTTGGCCACAACATCGCACTGGAAGCTCAAGTTCAGCTGATTATCCACCACAACCCCCAATTTTTTATTTAGAGACACTGCTTTCTGGGTCTGAGTTCCCCATCTTGTAAACATGGCCTACATGTATACGTTCATATTACCTGTAATAAGAGGCATACGCCCAATTTACCAAGAGATCCTAGTGGCCCTGTATCAGAAATCAGTCCTTTTCATTATTTACCACACCGCCATTTTTTATGTCATCTGCAAATGTTATCAGTGAAGATTCTATGTTTTCATCCAGGTCATTGATAAAAACATTAAATAGAGTAGGGCCAAGAACCCATGTCCCTTCCAGCCCTATGATTTGATTTGATTTGAAACCAGACCTTCTTGAGAACAGTTCTTCATTAACAGCTACAGTTTGAAACCTGTCAGTTAGCCAGCTTTTAATCCATTTAATGTGTTCCATATTAATTTTTGTTGTAGTTTTTAATAAATATTGTGCAGTAGCAAGTCAAGTGCCTTACAGAAGTCTTTACATCAACACTATTACTGTTATCAATCAAACTTGTCATGACAACCAAAAAAAAAAAATCAAGTTAGTCTGACAGGATGTATTTTCCATAATCCCCATGTTAATTTGCAATAACTACATTTTCCAAAGGGATAGCCGTGTTAGTCTAGTCCAGCAAAAAAAACCCAAGGAGTCATGTGGCACTTAAACGCTAACAGATTTATTTTTCACATGAGCTTTCTTGGGAGAAAATCCCACTTCGTCAGATGCTTCGAAGATAGGTGAACTTACAGAATGGAATGAAAATAAATGCAAGGGGGTGTAAAACATAGGATCAGGTCATACAGTAACAGCAAATCAGAGCAGTTGTTAAGTTCAAACCCTGGGAAGCCTGAAGTCAAATTACCTTTTGTAATGAGAAAAGAACCCAGCAAATATAATCATTACATTACCTTCCTTTAGTTCTCCATTAATCAAGTCCTGTATCATGCACCCCTTATCAGGGTCAGTGTCAGGCCTACAATTATCCAGATAATCTTATTTGCCCTTTCTAAAATTTGGCAAAACATTAGCTTTCTTCTAGTCTTCCAGAACTTCCCCAGCGCTCTAAGACTTCCCAAAAATCAGCTTTCTTCTTCAAGCACTGCTCGGATACATTCATGTGTATCCGTGCCACAGCGCACAATTGGTTGGAACCTTTTTGCCTTAGCCTGTCAGAAGAACGCTGGCAGCCACCATCCTCCATGCCAGCCTGTGGCTACATATGCGGCCACCGCCCAACCCCTCCCCAGTTCCATTTTTTCCACCTCAGCAATGGTTCATGGAACAGCCCGCTCCTTGCGTTAGCAAGCAGACTGTCTTTCTCTCTCTTCGTTTATGAGCCTTCTGCTCGATTGGGAACACCTTTTCATGGACTTGGTTCCACCAAAGAGTATTTCCTCTCTCGAGCACCCTGCTTCAGAGCAATGACACCACTCTCCTCCGCCGCCTGCCATACCAGGGTTTAAACCTTGTGCTGCATGTGGTAAGGCCTTCCCGCAGGACAATCCCCACAAGAAGTGCCTCCGGTTCCTGGGCAAAGCCCCATTTAATCATCTCCTGCTCCATTTGTCTGTCCTTTAAGCCTAGGACAATCAAGGACAGGGAGCAAAGGCGCCGTGCATTGGCCTCAGGGCAAGCACGGCAGCCTGCCGCCAAGGCTTTGGGGTCTTGTGTGGTACTGTACGTCGGCTTCGCACCAGAGCCTTCCTGGCACCACTCCTGCAGGGGACGTAAGACCAGCTTGGTACCGGTGTCAGTATCGCAGCATCAGCACCACTCTGGGTCCCCCACACAGGGCTCCCCATGATACCAGGAGGAGTCGGTGCCACTTCCAATGACTCCGGAGGCATTTGAGGCAACGAAGGTGCTCCTCTTACTGCCTACTCCACCCTCCCCAGTACCTGCTAGAAGAAGGCGTAAGCCAGCCTTCGTTTTGAAGGTCTGGGTGCACCAAAAGTGGCACCGAATGCTGTCTCCGGTTTCTGTGCCGAGTTCCCCAGCACCAGAATCTCCCATCCCTCAGAGTCCCAGTACCATCCAGCCTTCTCCCCAGCATCACATAACCTTGTAGACCCTGGCACATCTTCGTGGTCCTGAGGGGATCCCCCCCCTTCCAGTCCAGGGGCAGGAGCTTCAAGAAGAACTAAACGGCCTTGTCGCTGACCTCCGGCACCATCACCATTTCGACCTCATGAATGGTCCCCCTAAGAGATCACTTCGCCCACCTTGGCACCGATTCCTGCGGCACTGGCTAGAGCTTTAAATCCGGTGCCTTGTTCCTATATGGGGGATCTCTTGGTGCACTTCAACCTCTCGCGCCGTGTTTCAGCCCATGTGGGGATGGAGGTCCAGTCCTTTGAAGGACCCTCTAATAATCTGTTTGGGCTGGTGTTTACACTAGTGGAACCCATCACTGTTCTCCTCCACTCTAGCATCTGGGAGCTCGCCTCCTCACGCTGGCAAAGCCTGGGTTCTATTTCCCCGGTGTCAAATACGGCGGTCTTCAAATATTGAGTCCCAGGGTTGGAATTTCCTTCTTTCATCCACCACCCAGTTCCATCTTGAGCGGTGGTGGAAGCAGTGCTGGGGCTGGGACAAGTTCCCCGTGAAACTCTCCCAACATCGAGGGATGCCAAGGAATTAGACTGTCTGGGTTGGAAGGTGTATTCCTCCTCCACCTTCCAGTTACGTGTTGCTAACAACCAGGCCCTGGTGGGCCAATGTATGTTGGACGTCTGGGAGTCAATGAACAATTTCAGACACCTACTCCCACAGGAGACAGAGGAGTACGATGCCTTCCTTGAGGAAGGCAGGGTGGCATCTGAGGACCACCTCCTGTTGGCTTGGGACGCTGTAGATACAGCCTCCTGCACAATGGCCTCAGCTGTGATCCTGTGGCACGCAGCTGGGCTGCAAGAGGCGGGGGTGTCCCTGGCCTCCCAACAGGTAGCCTGGGACCTCTCCTTTGACACCAAAGCTCTCTTTCCACCAGATACGGATGCCATCCTGGGTACTGCCCATGACCCTGGGGGGAGGTTAGGTATTTGGGTCTCTTCCCCTTTGGGCCCCTTGTCCACCCTCCGCCATCATAGGGTGTAATATCAAGCCCTGACTCACCCTTTCTTCGGGCCACTGGATAGGAGTCGACACTCCCACCACCATGGCATGGGTTTGAGTCCCAGTTTGGGGAATTCCTCTTGCTCCGGGTTCATGTCCCTCTCACAGGAGGGCACCTGGCCTCCCATCCAGGGGTAGCTATTCATAGCCAACCCTGGTTGGTGTTACAAAGCTCATCTCCTGAGAACTCCTATGCTATGGGGTGCCCACTGACTTGGGAACCTTCCCTCGGGCCAATGGACCACTCTGATTTCAGGCAAGGTCCCCTGTCTATCCCTGGGCACCTTACATCTGCCTTGGTGTGATGGGGTATTGGCCTGCCATCACCTATTTGTCTCCGCTCCCCTGGCCTCATTATATTCTCTTTTACCACTGTCAATAGTTGGAGGAAGCTTACTTCTTCCCCCTGGGCCACCCTGTATATCATAGTGACTCTTCTCTCGGTGGGGAAGCCCTCCCCTGGCTTATCCGCATGGCACCTTTTTCACTTCCCCTTGGGAGCACACTGGAAACAAGGGTATTCTGCAAATATTGGAGGGTATAGAACCTCCTCCTCCGTGCTTCCCGAGGTAGACTGAGGGAGTTTCCCCTAAATACACTTCCCCATACCAGGAAGACACACACACACTCATTTTCTGTAAGACCTTAACTCTGGCCCCTTGCATCTCTTGAGTCAGATGTCCAAGAAGCCCTCTTCCCAGAAGGGTTGTGACTCTTTGCTCCATCTTCACCAGAGGGCATTTCTGCTCCTCTCCGCTGGGTTGGGTAGAGCCTTTACTCTCCTTTACTCACCCCTTTCGCGTCACTCGCTTTTACACCGCCGAGCATGGACAAGCCTGCACTCGGACGATCCTCAAAGGGGATACTAAGGTAGACTTTCCTTTGCTCAGTGGTGTCTCATGCCCCTTTCAGGCCCATGGGGCAGGCCAACTTGATATTGTCCTGTCCAATGCTGGGTGGAGATGTCGGCACCTGGTCACTAGATGCAGACGTTTCGGGACAGTCGCTTGTGATTCTCATTAAAGGGGTAACACCTCCCAAAACCATATTTCTATCAGCTGTAGATAGCTTCTTCATGAGCACGCTTGGAACAGGTCTCATCACGATAGAGCCCTGGCCCAGTCCTCCCTATCTACCCATTATCCAAATTGGGAAAAAGGCTATTTTAAACTTTAGTGGGGAAGTGATCCCTCTTCCCCTGCTATCACAGCCCAGACCCTGGGATATGTCGTGGCCGCTGTCTACCCAGTAACCTGGGATTTCGGTTCCCATGACTCTGAACTCCATCCCACAGTTCCTCGAGAAATGATTGTGTGTCTGTGGAGTGACCCAAGGTCACTCAGTGGGCACTTATGGGTGCTGTGAATGCAGTTGGAGTGCTACCCTACCGACAGAACAAACACAGTACCGCCCGGGTTTGCCTTCTTTTTCTCTTCGTATTGAGGTGTGGGTAGTCTTCGGACCACCCGCCTCCCCTTTCCCTTTTTCCTTTACATCAGACGGTCTCTCCGATACTGACCCAGAGATCAGTTATGTATACTCAGTACAAGTATGGGCCTAAACACTTCTCCTTGGAGTTTGCTACCCAGTGGGTGCCTTCCCAGTAGATCCCTTACCTGAAGGTTACCATAGCATCGTGGTGACCCCTTACGATGGCTCTGGGGGTCCTTTCTCTCAGGGGTTCCATTGAGTACAACCCCTGCCCTTTCCCCCATCCAAAGACCCTCTTGAGCTTTAGTAGCCATTCTTTAGCATATTTAAGCTTCTATACTAAAGGGGCTGGAAATTCTTCAACACTTGACGAAGCCTGCTAACAGCCCTGTCCTGGAAATTCCAGGTAGTGACCTGGGTCCTCAGAAAACCAGCTGACCCTTGCTAAATGTCATTCTCCTTCCTCCTCAGTTAAAAAAAAAAAAAAAAAAAAAAAAAAAGGAGAGGCTAAAGAGAGAGACAGAAAAGTGATTCAGTGGGTAAGGCTGAGGCTGCACCAAATCAGGGTGACACAACCTCGCCCTGTTCTCGCCAGAGGGAAATTATCCCCTTCCTTATCTTCTAGATCCCTGAGATCTTCCTCGTTGTCACCACATTTCAGTAGACCTCAGTTCTGGTACGCGTGTTCCTGGGCTCTGGCCATCTTAGGGTGGGCGTGCTGTTGTCAAGCCAGCTCTGTTGTGGTCTCTGCATGCTGCAAGGTCACAGATTCTGAAGATAAGATTGGTACCATAGGCGTGGGGACTGGTTTCTGGTCCCCTTTTGGAGGACATGAGCCTATCTTGTGGACTCCGTCCTTGGTCACAGCAGTCTTTGTACTCGAGTTCCCTTGGCCTTGTTCCTGTGGTGAATTGCCAGCCATCTGGCTGGGGTAGTAATAATAATAATGGTGGTAGTAGTGGTGGTAGTAGTAGTTGTAGTAGTAGTAATAGTAATAATAATGTTTTTTACTTTCAGTGCAACGTTGCAGGTGTTGACAGCTCCACCCCCCCCCCCCACAATATGGGAGTGTCACGACGCCTTTAAGAAGGACACATTGGCTCCAGGCGATGCCTACAAGGCCATAGAAGGCCTCTGCCACAGCCAGTTTACGTAATTGCTACAGTGGTGGCTAGGCACTTGTTCCTGATGCGAGTTTGAATACCCACTCATACCCCGCGTTGTAAGAGGTAGTCATCTCTTACCTTTCATCTCCTGTGCTTTACTCCACTAGACTAAGAAAGGAGTGGTTTCTCCTCCACCTTTCCTTTCCTTGCTCCCTGCAACATCTCTCCTGCTCTGGGTACACTGAGTGCTCCAGGTTTGCTTTAATTCCCTTCGCAACTATTGCACCCAACGTATGTTAGCACCAAAATACCTAGCTCTCTGGTCTTGACATATTTGTATTAACACCTGCTCAGGTCCTCGCTTGTCGACGCATTCCTTGGGCATAGCCCATAATGTGTCTTGTCTGATACCTTACAGTAGGGTGACCATAGGCCGCTCTTCCCCTTGCACATCAGCTACCGCTCAGGCAAACTGGGCCTTCTATCCTCCACTGGGCTAGATCCTGCCTTCTCAGGTTGCTCTTGCCTGGGCCACAGTCCTTAGGTCAGTACCTTAGACCTCCCAAGGACCTCACTCTTTGGGCATCTACCCATGGTGGGGAGAGGCTGTGCTGAAGGCGGAAAAACCAACTCCATCCACCATCCATCAGCGTGGCTAGTAGTCACCTATTACTGAATGTATCTGAGCAGCACTCAAAGAATGGTGGGTTACTTACCAGTAACTGTCCTCCTTTGAGATGGCCTGCTCGGATTCATTCACATCCTTCCCACCGTCCCCACACTTGGAGTTGGTGACTTTTAGGAACTGGGGAAGGGTCGGGTGGCGGCCACATATGTAGCCATGGGGTGGTGCAGGGAGCAGTGGCCGCCAGCCTTCTTCTGACAGGCTAGGGCAAAAAGGTTCTGACCAATCGTGTGCTGCGGCATAGATACACCTGATACTGAATGAATCCGAGCAGCCCACTTGAAGAAGGACAGTTACTGGTAAGTTAACCCACAGTTAATGATCCAATGAGCTCCTCTTCCAACTCTTTTAAAACTCTTGGGTGAAAATTATCTGGACCTGCTGATTTAAAAATGTCTGACTTCTGTAGCTTCTGTTTAACATCCTCCAGAGATAGTGGGATGAAAAGAATGTTGTCGTCATATGCCGAGATGAAATAATCTGTATAGGGTTTTTGTCCTGGATACTCAGATTTTTAAATAACTCAGACTGAGACTAGTGGTAAATCTTCATGCAGTTATCAAATACCTGTGCATACCTCAGCACAAACCTTTCTGTTCTCCTTTAAAGCGGTGTCCACTATCATCTCATGGTTTGATCTGATAATGCTTTTCATCCTGACAGAATATTGTTCCACAAGAGAAGCCTTCCAAACACATGACTGGATTATTGCAGACTGATGCATTAAGGTTTAAACTCCTAAATTTAAGCTCTCTACCCTCCTTCATTGGGCATGACATAATGTTAGCTGATTGGTCAGTGGGAATGTCTCCGATTAGTCCACCCTGAGAAAAGGTTTGCATTAGAACTTCAGTTCTGATCATTGTGATAGTGCCTGAGGGTAATATATTGTGATATAGCAAAAGCAGCAGAAGTCCTGTGGCACCTGAAAGACTAACCGATTAGGCTGACCAAGTGGGTTACATCTGACAAAGTGGGTTGCAGCCCATGAAACAAGAGCGTTGCTTGAACCTGGCGCATGGGACACGTGCCCTGAGTTCCAGCCCCAATGCCCCAAGTTTTCAATGTGGCCCCTGCCTCTTCTGGATCCCTGGCTGGGAGAGGAAGGTGCCACTGCCCATGGTGGTGCCTGCCTCTCCCTGCTGGTGATCCAGGGCCAGGCTGCCTGCAGCACCATCTGCCTCTCTCGGCCAGGGATCTGGGCTGGGCTGCCCACGGTGGCCCTGCCGTGCCCATTCCTGTCCCTGTCAGGGGATCCAGGGCCGGGCTGGTGGCAGGGTCCCGAAACTAGATTGGGCCCACGGTGCTGCATCGGACCCACGGAGCAGGGCCTGGGTGGGTTCGGGGGTAGAGCTCAGGCCTGGGCCCTGGGTCTTTTCCTGGGGAAGCAGCGCTCCTGCCATGAAATCTTATGCCCAAAGAAATTTGTTAGCCTTTAAGGTCCCACAGGACTTTAATTGTTTTTTTTGTTTGTTTGTTTACAGACTAATGCAGCTACTTCTCTGGAACATATCACATTGTGATATGAACTGGGTGTGTTCTTCTCAACATGCAGCTGAACATTGTATAAATAAAGCCATCACTGTTTAAAAAATAAAATGCTTTTTTTTCTTTCCCAGGAGAAGAAGAACCTCCTGTGCTCACTGCTACAAAATCCCTAGTCTCTGGAATATGTAAAGCCGAACTACATTGCCACATCCATGCTGATGAACTGCAGGCATTAGCACCTTTGTAACATGTTACAAGATTGTTGAGCATTGCCACTTTATCAATAGGCTGTTTGTGTGTTATCCACCACATCACCCCAACTGCTAAACCTACTGGAAGGAACGAATGCTTCCTTAAAAGATACCTGCTATTTCTAAGGGAATTTGTGGCCAGGAGACATTTACCTGTAGGATTCTTTATATATGCCTTTCTGATCTGAAGATGTAGCATTGAAAAAGATAAAAATATATTTTGAAATTACCATCTTAAATTGCATGATGAGATTATGTTGTTTACAAGTGTTTTTTATCATGGTATCTGTAATGTTTCTACTGGAAATATTTTTTCACTCATCATAAAATAACTAGTCACTTATGACTTTGATCCTTAACAGTCTGATTTTTGTGACAGGATTCATGATTATAAAATGCCAAAGACTGGACTTGAGATATTCTTTTAGCAAACACCCAATGCATTTTTTTTTCACCTCCGTCCTTCCAAAAAGTGTATCTAATCCAGTGAATTCCAATGGAAGGTTTAAAAAAAAAAAAAAAGTGCCTATGTGTCCTATCCCCCAGAGTTCCGTGTCTATCCAGATTTTGACACACATGAAGGGAAACGTGTCACTCAGTTATTTCATTCCAGGATGGCACAATAAAAGGCTATAGGACATATATATTTATAGGATTTGCTGATGTCCATTTCAGTTGTTTCTCGTGGAGATCTCTCTTCAGACTCAGTTTCTCTTAAATGGTCTTGGTTCTTTCTGATTTTGTAGAAGATAAAATTCCTGTTCCCTGTGTGTTCCCCACATTGAGCTCATTCCATTATCAGGACCTTGATTAGGAGTACTCCATTTTCGAATGTGGCAGCCAGTGTGGGACAAACATTGCCATAAATACAGTAGGTGAAGTTCCTTGCTAGCCAAGTCAGATCTAGGGTAGTTATTTATATTTCTTAAAAATTTCATTCTTGATAAGCTGGCTGTGATATCTCACAAATAAGGCTGTGAAAAACTATATCCTTTATATAATAATAATAAAAAAAAATTCTCTGTAACCCTATGAATAATGCAATGATCAACCCAACCTTCTGCGCTTGGTTGGTCGTAGTAAGGATGCAGAGAATAATGGGGAAAAGGTCACCAAATCTTGTCTTTGTGTAGGGGCAGGCCGAAGTCCTAACAGAGTTGTGCATTTTGTAGAAAGCATAGAAACTCAAAGTTGCCTTGTAAAAACGTGTTGCTTCACATCCATTTTGGGTGTAGGATGTTACAATAAACATTGAGTGTCTAGCCATCTGCATATCTTTTTATTGGCAGCCACAAGATAAATGTACATTGGTTATTTTAAAATTCTTATTATTGAAAATTTCCTATTGAATAGGACAAGTATTTATTTTAAACCCATGTTATATTAAGCAAAATTGTAGTTACAGACACCATACAATTCATCTGGCCGTATTTGTCAGAAGAGAATCAGCATGCAGGACCCTTGTCTTGCAATGATGATTTAGGTATGTTTTGATCTGAGAGATCCCCATTGCATCCAGATAATGATTTCTCATAAACAAAATTAAGTTTTAATAACCCAGATCTTGCCACTATTATAATATAAACTGTAAGTAATAATAAAGGATGCCCTGTTCCACTGCCTGTGCCTAATTTACCAATCTGGTGTCAAATTGTGTCCTAAACTGTACCAGTCCCATTGACTTGGGGTTGCAGTCAGTGTTAATCAGGCCAGGATTCAGCCTACAGAGTGCTCTAGATATTTCATGCCATTGAACACAGCAGTGGTGGGATTCCTATATAACGATTGTTCTAAATGTAAATAGAGGAGTGCCCTCTGGTGACCAAAAATAAAATTCTTGGTGCCTAATTGTGAGCCAATTTTATCCACCCCTGGTTTAAATATATTTAAATCTAACCACTGGCTGCAGAATCTAACACATTCCATATCTGTGGTATAAAAACAAGAGTATGAGGCAGATACATACACTAGAATGTCTGACATATGATGGAGCTTTACTTCTATTAATGTAAAACTTCTCAGGTGTTTCCTAGTGGAACTTCTGCTAATCTTAAAATGAATGAATATTGTAACCGGTGAGGCCACAAGCTCAAAATGTCACAAGGAACTAAAGAGAGTGCAAATAATCTGCAGTCATAGGAATGACTACAGATGATTTTTTTTTAAATTGTGCCTTGGGTTGTATTGAAAGCAAAATTTTTACACTTGCCCCATTTTTTAGAAGTTTAAAAATACTTAGATCAATTTAGATCGACTTGTTTAAGGGGAAATACAGCCACATCATCTGCAGAAGTGGAGAAGGGTGGCTCAGTGGGGTTTGTTCTGTTCTTCTACAGAAGAGAGCAAAGACTGGATACCTGGACACCAGGTTGGAGCTATGACTAGATGGCAAGCCTGGAGGCTTGTATCCGCTACAGGCAGCAAAGCTGTGCTCTATGGGCGAGTGAGTGACTGAACAGGTCACATAGTCCATTACTTTGTGCAGGACATTTGGGTGAATACGTGGCTACATTGAAATCAATGGCAAAAATCCTACTGACTTCAGTGAGGCCAGGATTTTCACCATTGACTCTTAACAAGTAGTTGTTTTCAATTATGGATTGATGAATCAGTCACCAACTAACACCAGTGTTTTGTTATTTATAAATTTGCTGTATAATCCTGCTAATTTTAACCAACTCTTTTGAAAGCAATAGATAGTCTGAGGAAATACCACAGAGTAAATTTAGTCAAATGTTTTTCCCCCCTGTGTAGTGAATGGAAGCCTAATTTTGAATTTCTTTGAGGGGGAAAACAACAGAAGTCATTGTAGGCTTTGTGTACAGACTGTAGAAAATAGCAGACCACTTTGGACTTTTATTTTCATGGAAGGGAATTATAAGGTGGGAGGAAATAATATTTAGTTGACTTTATAGTAATTTGTGATAAAGTTAACCACTCTGATTTTTAAATTCAGAAAAATTGCATGCATATTTTGGGGGACAGAGGAGGGGAATTAATACTGGGTTTGCAAGAATTCTGGTTTATTTTCCCCTGAAGAGGTAACGAGCAAATGCTCTGATGAAAAAATCTTTTAAAAACCAAATATTTTGATATACATTTTAGAGATTAGTTTTCTACTATTTTCATGTGTTAGTAAAATCTAAACAGAATGAAAATGTTAAAATAATTTGCCTTGTTACTACTAGATTCTACAAATGTGTTAAAATGTGATCTTTTGTATAAGTTTAGAAGATAAATGTTTTCTGTTAGGGTGAAAAATAGTGGAAAGCTAAGGATGCAAGACGTAGCTGTATGTTCAACATTTACATTGATAAAATGTAAGTTTCAATTTTTTGTACATGTATATAAACTGTTGACAGTAGACAGCAGTTGATGTTTGCAGAAATTTAGTTTTTATGGTAACATCATTTAGAAGTTAAACACCAAAATAAAAAGTTATAAGGCATGGTCCTGTTAGTGTCTAATTTTTGACAAAAGTAGTATTTTTCTTCTTTTTCATCTCTGTATGTGTAAGCAAACATACCATTTCACTATGCTTCTCTCAGCAGGTTAAAAGTACTGAATCTGACATTTGTTCCTAATTATTTTTATTCCTCCTCACGTGTACAGTGATAAACTGATATACATAGGGAGAAACTATTAATATAATCAAACTACTACCAAAAAACAGTTTTTTTGTCAACAGGTTCTGTATAGGAAGATGAATTCTATTAATTTTTGAAGTAAGACTCCTTGGTGCAATAATTGTAACTTTTCTCCCTGTATGTTCCTAGAAGGTCCTCCAATGTCACATGATTCTGTATATCAAGTGAAGTCTGATCACCATCCAGAAAACATGTGATAGCTTGGACTGGAGGTATTTGATTCAGAGGAAGTGAAAATGATCAATTTTTTTTATACAGCTTCTTCATCTTAATGGATTCCAAGCTCTTTTTAAATTTATCCTGTAAACTACTTCCAGGAAATCACTGGGATTACCCATGTGAATGAAGACTACTCAGGTAAATCAGAGGTTTTGGAATGGACTCATACATAGTATGACCCACTTGACCCTGAGGCCTGTCCACCTCAGTGCCCAGCAGTGGCACAAACTTCACGCTGTGGCTGTGGGCCACCCAGCAGCTGGCAGCCATGAGTGAGGCAGAAGAGCTGATGCCTCTGCTCCGATCATGGCCACCAGGCCTCACAGCTGCAAGTGGAGCTGAGGTGTCAGCACCTCTTCCCTGCTTCCAGCAGCAGCAGCAGCAGCCACTGGTTGCTGGCCAGACCCACAGCTACAGTGGTAAGGTTCATGGTGCTTCCAGCCTGGGTGCTCTGGCTCTTCCTCTCTTTCAGGGGGCAGCTTCTGGTCACATGACATGAAGTTGCCCTTGGCAGGGCCCACCTGCACTTGCAAGGGCCCTGCCAGAAGACAGGGGCTGGCTATGCTTCTTAGCTGGGATAAGCTTTACATGTTCAGTTAGAGAACTGAATTGCTTATAACTGTACTAGAAGCACAAACAGTCAATTGTCAACTCTGTGCTAACCAGGCTGAAGTTATGCTGAAATTCTGCATTCACAGTGGTGCCATCTGAAATCTTTTCCTGCAGGACTATATCTAAGATTTCCAAAAGGGTTCACAATGAAAATGTCCTACGGGTTGCAAATGAAAAAAGATTGAGAACCATTGACCTAGAGATCCATAGACCCTAATTGAAAATGTAATTCAGTCCTCGCCAGTCCTCACAGAATTGAGTTTGTAATCCATGCTCATTAGGATTAAACCTGTCAAAAGAATAGATGTCCAGTGCCCCAAAACAGAAAATTAAGCTCACTGGGAACAAATTTGTTATACTAATCTGTAACATGAATACCAAATCAAACTGTGCATTGAGAAGAAAGTGCCCAGCAAGATTATACATCAAAGAGGGTTTTTTACTCCGTCAGTAACATTTGAACTGCACACTTCTAAGAATGCTTTTGCTTGGCTGCTTACTGCCTGGTTTAACAGAAACATAGTTACAACTGCCTGGTGGAAGTATTATATGCTGAAAGTTACTTAACAAATAGAATAGTAACATAATTGAAAACATATAACTTGTCATTAAAATTTTCTAAGCTCTTTACAATTATCTTTGGCCGGGTTCTGATGCCCCTACTTGTTTTGAGTATTACCTTATGCCTCCTTAGTCCTACTAACGTAAGTGGAAGAAACTGCTAATCAATATGTTTGTAACACCTTGTAGGAAGTGTTTAGCACTTTACAGGACTGGTGACTTGAACCTCAAATGCACATCTAAAAATATAAATTCTGTAAGTGTTGTGACACCCATTTTGCAAATGAGAGATAGATAAATAATTTGCTTAAGACCATAGATGTAGTTATTATTAGCAACATGACCACCAACCAGAATGCAAGAATTCCTGGCTTCTGTGTATTCCTGGGTTTTTACTGATGTTTGATTGTTTCTTGCTGTTGGTAACACATTAGTTCAGGGGTAGGCAACCTCCGGCATGTGTGCAAACAGTGGCACTTGAAACCATTCAAAGCGGCACGTGGCACCCTCTGCAGTACCACAGAAATTGCCACTCCTGCCACCGAAAGCCACTTTGGGCAGCTTCCTTTGGGAACAGCTGGGACACAGGGAGCCTCCCATGCCTATGCTTCCATGTGACACACAAAAACCTACCCGGAGTGGCTCTTCTCTGTAGTGTGAGGCTCCCCAAAGAAGCCACTGCAGGCAGCTTCTTTCTGCAGCATGTCTGGGAACCCTTGAAAGGAGCCACTTCTTTTCTTGGCAGGCCTGGGGACCCTGCCCCCAGGCACACTGCCAAGATGAGCCACTCTCAGCAACTTCTTTCCGTGGCATGCCTGGGAATTGTTGCCAGTCCAGCCATGACTGCTGCTGAATTTTCAGGCAGCTGCCACATTTTTTCAGGAGAGGGAGCTGCCAACACCAGCTGAAGGTTGGGGAGGAAGGATCAGCAAAGGTTGCTGACCCCTGCATTAGTAAGCGTTTATAATGCCTGACTGATCAGTGCTCTGTGGCCACTTAAGATATTTTCTATACTGTGAGCGGCAGTTTGTGGAGACACACACAAGAGCTCTGTACCATGCTCAGAAGGGTAGCCTTGGCAGTGTGAGCGGTGGGTTTTGACTATACAGTCCTGTTTGGACTGATAACTACTTAGGGCAGCTAGCCTCTCCCACAGCTTGTATCAACACCTATAGTATTTTTAGCGTGATAGCTCAATAAGAGCTAGCCCAGGTGTGTCTCCTCGAGCTGGAATTTTAAACCTCCAACTCAAAGCATAGATAGACTTTTTTGTGATGCATTGGAAGGCAAACATAGGCCATAGGACAGACACAAGCCCTTCTTCCCACAGGTGAAGAGCGCTGATGTAGTGGATTGATACATTGTGCACAAAGCAGGCTGTCTGCCACCTCTGCAGCACCCACTGCAGTGAAGAGGGCTTTCTAGGACAACACAGCAGAGGCATAAGTATAAAGTGTGGATTTGGGGCAGACCTGTACCCTGGCACTTCCAAGCTCCTAATACCGTCTAGGAGCTATTGAAGCAGGGATGCAAGCTAGCGCAGCCCTTGGAGCTTCTCCAGTTTGTGCATGTGGTTGTATCAATTAGCATGTTAGTGTTCCCTGAATACACTCCCTCTCAACTGCTCATGTCTGTTCTAGTGCAGGCAGGAATCTAACCCATTAAATTGGATTCTTCTTTTGCAGCCTTGCCAGTCAGGAGTAACTTCACTGACTTCCACTGAGTTACATCAGCATAAAATGGATATGAGCAAAAAAAAGAATTAGCCTATTATTCTTTAATAATCAGTTCTGATCTTGTGAGTGGTTCCCATAAAAAAGAAAAAAAGATCTTAGTCAGCAACAGGGAAAAAGCTGGCTGCCCTTTACTGTAGCATTTGCAAACGTGCCAAGGTGTGTGTTAGATGTTAGTTAAAAAGGAAATCACTGTCTCTTCACAAGATAATGTTTGGACAATACATAGCTAAGGAAACTGGAGTTGGAAAATAATTACAGTGAAACCAGAAAGACAGAGCATAGCTAAACTATTCATGCTGTGAGTGACCCACCTTTAGTTACCTAATCAGTGCAAGCACATTTGTTTGGAGAGTGCTGAGCCATTTTATTAAGTTGCATATTTTACTTTCAACAAAATATATGAAATATTTGTTTAAAGCAGGAATATATTGAATCATTGATAGATTTTGTCATATTTTAAACTGAAAAGAAATGGTTTGAACCTTGTCATTTTATTTTACAGTCAGTTTTAAATTAATATAAATTTGAATGTGAATATATATTTATATACGAGTACAACAGTAAGGATGCACAACTAAAATCACAAAACATCAGGAAATGCAAATCAAGGTTTCACAAGCTTCATGAGTTACCTGTGTTACAATTTAATGAGCATGTTTTCAGATCTCACCTTTGATCAATAAAGCCAAATTATTGAACTCCATTCTGCTTAAACAATTGTCTGCTGCTGAATCTCTTGAATTGTAATATTTGAAGTTAGCAGGTCTGGAGTATTGAGTAATACAACTTTCAGAGGACTGCAAGTAGCATCTCTGTTGAGGGGCGGTGACTCTGAAATGCTCCCTCCCATGCTTTACACCAGAGTTCATCTGTAATAACTTGCCCAGGCAGGATGAAGACACAATTTGCTTTGTAATGTGCTTGCATGTTCACCATGAGGCTTAGCATGGTATATGTGTGGTTTTGGATGAAGTGTACATGTTTTTGTAGCTTTTACAGGAGTTCTAGGATTTGTTTTGGGCCATTTTGTTTTTTCTTCATTATTTTTAGTGATACTTTCATAAAGGCACTCACACACTTTTGACCAAATGCCTAATAAATAAATACATTTATATTGCTTTTATTTCTGTACCAAAAATACCTAAGGTTTTATACATTGTTTTAGCTTCATAGTTTGGAATTATCCTATGCCAACCAATTTGTTTTCTCTGTCCCATTTTACAAAATATTTCTCAAAACACAAGTGAGTTTTGCAGTAATCCCCAGAACAGCTCTGCCTGTTATGCTCTATTACCTAAATAGCTCAGAACTGCCACACCTTTTAAAAAGGCTATAGGGCATTATCTGTAATTTACTCCTTCAGTTTGTAACACAACTCCCGTCTCTAATGAGTGGCATTTCTTCAGGATCAGTGCTCCATTGTTAAGTGATTTTCAAAAAGGGAATTTTTAGACATTTTCTTTGTAACTAAACAAACTAAAACAGCCTTCAGTTCTTTCCTACTTCTTTTGATCTACTTTAAACTTCCTGTCTTCCCACTTTTCTGTCCTTTTTCCACGTTCCATCTTGTTTTTAATTATATTTGGCATTCATTGACATTTAAAAGTGCTGACCAGACATTTACTTATCCTTGCCTAATTTCACCACCATATTGTAACATCAGATAACGACCAAACAATGATAAACACAGTGCATTTGTCTAAGTCTGTTGCAGACTTTACTGAATGGTAGAGCATTCATCTGTCAATAATCAAAGTAATTACAAGTTAGACTAATAAAATAGGTTCAATCTACCTATGCAACATTTTTTGTTCACATGGATCACCTTTCATTGCATCTATATATTTACAGCACCTACTAAAGTCTGAACATTCATTTTGGTACAGGTAAAGTAAATGGGAATTTTGCGTGTATAAAAAACCCAGAGCACTCTAGACAAAGGGTCTCACCACACTAGTTCAGTACCTGGGTGGTTCTCTACAGTTAGAGTTTAACACAGGAATAAAAGCCTTCACTTCCTCTGAGGATGTGGAAGGTCCTGAATGCACCAGAAATGTGGGCATCTTGTTGCATGATAAGCATAAGGTTCAAGGATCTACATCCCTTACATGTTAGATAATACCACTCTGCTGAAGCTACTAGAGCAGGGGTCTCAAACTCAAACCACCACAAGGGCTGCATGTGGACTAGTATATTAGCCCAAGGGCTGCACCGCTGCAACCTTTTCATACAACTGTATTGCAAATCTTGATAATGATAGTGTGGTTGCAAGCCACAGGAACTAACTTTAGGGGCCACATGCAGCCCATGGGCTGTGTGTTTGAGACCGGTGTTGTAGAGTAGGAGGCTTTTGAGTAGTGGAAAAGAAAGGTCATGATTTCAAAGCTGTACCCAACATAGATAGCCTTACATAGAATTACTGTGGCAGTCACAAAGCCTTCTCTCCATTCACAGTACTTGGGCTGTGCGTTGGAGACGTGAATTTGTCCATAATGCAATGCTGAATAAAAGTGGTTGACTCTAATATGGCTGCAGAAGGACTTAAGTAGGAGTTGCGTTCCTTTGTGGTCTGCCTAAATTGCTGCTCCAAGTGCAGGGGGAACAACACTCTCCATCTGGCCACTATTTCTCTGCTTCAAGCAGGTGGGTGAGTAACCTTAGAGAGTAGCAGGGAATTGGTGGAACTTGTTCTCTGCCCCTAAAACACCAATCTGCAGAACTCAGTTACTGTGAGAGAAAGGAGACCGTCACCTTGTAACTGGCTGGACAAATTCCTCTCCTATCAGGAAAAAGATAGGAACGAGGTGCTCTTTCCCCCTATTCAGAGCACTGAGAGAAAGCTTGAAATCTAGTTAACAATTTTAAGAAATGAGTGATAAAGCAACATAAATTACAACAGTAGCATTAAAGATTTTTAGGAATAATAACATGTCTTGTGATTAACTATTATTCCAGATTAGCATATTTTGAGGACTACATGCCTTTAAAATTGGCTGTTTCCAGTGTTTATCTTTGTAGTAGAACTTCCCAACATGTCTAAAGCTGAATCCAAACTTAATTTTTTAAGATCCCTAACTGAAGAATAAAACTGAAGAATAATTCATGGGGTTTAAAACATATTTTTAAAAAAATTGGGCCTGGCTACCCATGTCTATATCACATTTCTGGCCACAGTGCTTTTAAAATATCTGATAGATGAAATCCCATCACAAACTGTAAGGTTGAAAAAGTAGAAAGCCTAACCTTAAACCAGAGGCCTCAACTGATTATTCTGCAATAGCTTTTAAATATTTCCATTGTCGCTAGGATACATTATGTGTGAGCCACTCTTTTTGACATATTCTGGCTTGCTTGTTTCTCATCTATATACATTTACTTTTGACATCCCAACATTACTATAGCAAGATTGCATTAGCTTTTTAAACAGTGTCCTCACAGGGAATCATAATTTTTTCCATCAGCTCTTGCCACAGGTCTTTTCCTGCAGTAATGTTTTCCAATATTGGTTTCTTATTTTGCAGTTGCAATTTGTATTTTTTTTTGTTTATATCATTATTTGTATTGCAGTAGTGCTTAGGAACCTCAATAATGGATCAGGGCATAGTACAAATTCATAATAAAAAGACAGTTCCTGTGCTAAAGTGTTTACAATCTACCTGCATTTTTGTTACATTTTGTTTCTGTACATCCGCCCCCAATTTGTCCTTAACGAGGTGGATTCCTTCAGTATATTTTGTTATTTGATATTCTATCTTTCCCCAAAATCTGACACATTTAGTGTTAAGTGTTAGGATTTTTTGTTTTTTCCCCCCATATTTGTTTCAGACTGGGTAAATGTATTAAAAAGCACCAAATCCTGCTCATCTTAGTGAATTTCCATTCACTTTAATGAGTCATTATTTGGGGACTGATTTCTAATTTTTCAGTGGTGGCTGTTGTGTTGGCCACATGACTGTGTGTATAATTGCTCTTCCTCATGGATTTTGCTTGTCTTTTTCCTTATCTGTTTTGACTGGTATATCTATGCACCTTTATCTGCAAATTTTGCTAGATTTTTACATGGAAAATAGGATGAGGTGAGGTGGAGAAGTAGGCATGATGTATTGCAGGGTGACCAGATGTCACAATATTTGGGCCTTTTATTTTTTTTTATTTATTTTTTTAAATATAAGTGCTTATTACTCCACTCCATCTTGATTTTTTACACTTGCTATCTGATCACCCTTATTGTAATACTGGCAATAGGAACATCACTATATGTATCTGAGAAAGAGTATGATTAGAGATGAACCCCAAACTCCAAAGTTAATTGCTGATCTAACTTTCCCAAGCTGAGGAGATGTATTTAAATTGTTGAGCCCTTCATGTCCATTATAGAGTGTGTCTGAAACTGAAGTTCAGATCTACATTTTGGGAAATGGGGGTGGAAGGAGAGAGGAGCAGAGCTGGGGTAAAGAATCAGCCAGTCTCTAGAGGCAATAGTTTGATGTATTTTAGCTGTGGACAACTGGAGATCCAAGGTTTGGTTTCATCTGTCATTAGGGAGTGAACCTTAAGGGAAAGTTCTTCAAAGCTTCTGACAAAGTGAGATTTTTCTCCCATGAAAACGCTCATGTGATAAATTTGTTAGTCTTTAAGTAGCAGGGGATTCTGCTGTTTTAGGGAAGGTTTGAAACGGGAAGAGAGAATGAGCCTGGAGCAGTATTCTTCTTAGGACTTGAAATGGTGGGGGGGAGTATGGGATATTGGGGGTGCTGACTAAATTGGTATAGCACTGTTACTAGCTCATGGCTATGGGGGTGCTGGGAGGTGTTAGGGAAATGCCTGGCCTGGAGGAGGGGGAAGGGGGAGAAGGAGAGGGAGGGAAGACACTGAAAGAGCAGGGGCGGGAAAGGAGAGGGAGGAGGTGGAAAGCAGGGTCAGGCAGGGGCATGAAAGAGAGACCCGGGGAAGGGGGAATGAAGAGAGGAAGACTGAGGGGGGAGGAGGAGGAGGACGAGCTGCACAGCGGGGCAGGGAAATGAGAGAGAGATCGGGGGAAGGGAGAGGGGAAGAGGGAGAGTGAGGGGACGCAGACAGAGCGAAAGAGGAGGGGAAGAAAAGGAGAGAAGGACAAGGAAATGAGAGACACCAGGGGAAGGGACAGAAAGAGTGAGAGTGAGGGGAGGAAGGCAGATTGAAGAAGCAGGGGAAAAAAAGGAGGGAGGGACAAGGTGTAAAGCCCGGGTAGGGAAATGAGAGAGAGACCGGGGGAAGGGGGAGAAGGGAGAGGGGGAGACTGAGGAGGACAGATTGAGGGAGCAGGGAAGGAAAAAGAGAGGCTGGGGTGTGAAGCAGTGGCAGGGAAATGAGGGAGAAGGAAGCGGGAAAGGGGAGAGGAAGAAAAGAAGAGAGGCTGGGGTGTGAAGCAGGGGCCGGGGAATGAGGGAGAAAGACGTGGGAATGGAGAGGGAGAGTGAGGGGAAGAAAAGGAGAGAGGGACGAGGGGTAAAGCGCGGGCAGGGAAACGAAAGAGAGCGGGGGAAGGGGGAAGAGGGAGAAGGAAGCGGGAATGGAGAGGGGGAGACTGAGGAAGACAGACTGAAGGAGCAGGGAAGGAAGAAGAGAGGTTGGGGTGTGAAGCAGGGGCAGGGAAACGAAAGAGAGAGCGGGGGAAGGGGGAGAGGGAGACTGAGGGGAAGAAAAGGGGAGGTGGAGGCAGAGGCAGGGGCAGGGAAAGGAGAGGAGCCGGGAGAGGGGACTGAGGGGGCCGGGACGGGACGCGGAGCAGGGCAGGGGAAGGAAAGGCGAGCGGCAGGGCCGGGGCGGGGATGTGGAGGAGCAGGAGGAGGAGGCTGAGAGGAGCCGGGGGCGGGACTCTGTCCTGGAGCCGGAGCGGCCGGCCTGGCTGCGGCTGTCCCGGACTTTCCCGGCTGCGGGGGATTTTGCTGCCCGGCCGGTGGCTGTCGAGAGCCGCGTGTGGCCGCTTCCCTCCCTGCCGCCGTCGGGGGAAGCGGCCGCGGCTGCAGCGCTGGGGCGCCCCGGAGGGGCAGGTAGGGGCCGGGGCCGGGGCCGGGGCCGGGCCGGAGCCCTGCGGGTCGGCAGCCGCTGAGCCGGGCGGGCGGGCGGGTTTCCCCGCCTGCTGGGGGCCTCGGACAGGGATTTCCCCAACCACCCCCCGCCTTGAATTTCCCAGCCCTCCTCCCCAGTTGTCAGCTAGGAGCAGCCTTATGCCAAATTAGTGAGCGCTCCCCTGCACCCCACCAATGTTCCCTCTAATTTTTCACACTTTGTGTGCGCAAAAGATGTCTTTTGTGCAGATTTTCAGAACCAGTATTCAAACATGTGCCCACTCCAGTGAGTGTGGTCGAACTTGTGAGTGCAAGGAAGCAAGTGTGTATGATGCACATCACATCTAAATCTTATTTTGCTATGGTGATGGAAACGATTCTGTAACGTACAAAACCTTATTTGAAATATGCTGTTTGAAACCACCGTCTTAAAGGAGCACAATAATATTAGCACTGTTGAATTTCTTTGTGCGTGCTTTATTTGGTTGTGTGCATGGGCTTCACAACCCGTGTGCACGTGCACACACGCACAGCTTAGAGGGAACATAGCCGCCCACCCTAATTGCAGGGCGCAGGGAGAGAACTGGACAGGGGCATCGTCTGGTGGCTGTGCACAGGCTGCAAGGGGTAGGCGTGAGCTCAGCACTGCTTGTCAAACTCTTTTTCCTTGGCACTCAGTTGAAAAAAATCATTTCTGCCCAGGACGAGCATTTATCTCTTTGCACCATGCTGTCCAATCTTTCCACAGCCACAGCCGTGGGCTCCACAACCCTGGTACTGGAGGCTTTGCAACCCAGTAGTGGGTCCCAAGCTGTAGTTTGAAAACTGCTGTGGTAGAGTTTGCAGGGTCAAGGTTTGTGAAAGCGTGGGACAGTGACAGGCAGGAACTGAACAGGGGTGTTTTCTGAGCTATCTACAGCCATGAACTGATTCATCTTTGCATTAGCCCTGGGAAAGGGAGAGGCGTGACATGCCTCACTCAAGGCTAGAGGGTGAGTCAGTGGCAAAGCCAGGATTTACACACAGTGGCCTGTTGCTCTAGGGACTCCAAAACAAGCCAGGAGTCCAGTGGCACTTTTAAAAAGTAACAAATGTATTTATTGCAGGAGTTTTCATGGGAGAAGATCCCACTCTGTTAGACACGTGCAGATGGGGAACTTTCAGCATGGGAGTGAAATAAATGAAGGGGAGTGTAAGTCATGGGACCAGATTCAGGAGCAACACTGGCCCCGGAAAAGACCCGGGCCCCTGGTCCTGATTTGGGGCCCAGGCCCAATCCAGTCCTAGAGCCCCAGGCAGGGCCTAGATCAGGTTCCTGCTGCAGTCAGCCCAGCCCCGGATTCCCAGCCAGGGACAGGGCGGGGGAAGACAGCCGCCACCGTGCACAGCCCAGCCCCAGGTCCCTGGCAGTCAGGGCACTGGCACTGGGACTCAGGGCACAAGTTCCCTGTGCCCAGCATCAGTGATGCCGCTGATCAGATCAGAGTGTAACAGCTGTTTGAATCCTAGCAACTGCTTTGATTTGCTGTAACCATCTGACCTGATCCCATGACTTACACTTCCTTGCATTTATTTTGCTCCCATTCTGTAAGTTCCCCATCTGCAAGTGTCTGACAAAGTGAGGTTTTCTCCCATGAAGTCTCATGCGATAATTAAATATTTTTAGTCTTTAAAAGTGCCACCAAACTTGTTTGTTTGGCTGGACTAGACTGATAGGGCTACCTCTTTTGATCCTGGTATACCAGTTTTACATCTATTAACTTCTTATTTCCCAGTCCTGCAGACAGGCTGGGATTCTCAAAGGATGTGAAGGGGAAGTAGGTAGGTGCTTAGCTCCCAGGGGACTTTGCTCCCTCAGGCTTCTTTGAAAATTTCATCTACAACACAAGTAACTTTACTCACTCAGGCAATACTGTTGCATACAGCACTGCATCTAGGAGTCGGCCTGAACTAATGGAGCTCAGGCTACAGTCCTGAAGACAACAGTGTGCACATTACAGCAGACAGAAGATGATTGGGCTAGCCACCTGACCCGCTGGGTGTCTGTGTGAATGACTACTCTGAATTTCCAAGGGTGCCACTGCCATGGTATATTTAGCATGCTAGTTTGAGGCCTGGTAATGCCAGGTGTGTATCTGGGTTGAGAGGTTCTCTCCCGGCTGCGGTGTAGACTAGCTATTGAATTCAAAGTTGTTCTGTGTTTGTATCTGCAGTGGGAGGAGAATCAAGCCCGGGGAACATCTCATTCTCGGGTCTGTATGGCAGTCACTACACAGCGTCGCCTCAAACTTTGTAAAGCTGAAAGAGTAAACAGTGTTTAAGTGATTACACGGGATTCTGAAATTAACCAAAGGAGATTATACATAGACTTCAGAAGAGGGAGTGTTAATATAACTTGTAACAGATTGCTGTGTGAATTAACTTTAAAGCTGGTATAGTTCTTTGAAGAAGAAAACAGCTATACATTGTAAGTGAGAAGTATTGCTAAAGTCTTACTCTCTGCCAGTGGTGTTCTGTGGAACGCTGGCACTTCAGGGATGCCTAAGTGATGTGAAAATGGTTGTGGGACTCGTTTGGGGAAGGGCTGTTTTATCCCAAAAAATTTAGTTTTATGAAGTGGTTGGTATGTTTATTTTGCTCCATGCTTCATAATCTGTAAGCATGTATAAGCATGCTTTTATATTTTAGTTTATATAACACAGTTAAAATGTTTTAGGGCCATAGGCACTCTTCTGTCATAAAAAAGGCAGAGAAAGTTCTTTGATTGATCTTCAAACATTTTGAAGATCCCATGTTCTACAGCTTGTGTATGTATGGGTCTACCTGCATAAAACTGTAGTAATTGGTAATGAGTGTGGATAACAAACTTATTGTAGAGATCATAAAGCTGGATACTTGGGGGGGGGGTGTTGAAGAGGGAAGTATATACAGCAGTCGGCGCCTTTACGCATGGTAGAACCTGCAGCATGCAGCTTAGTGTGTGGAAGCGTGTAGCAAACTTTTAGGTTTCATGTAATCTGAGGTGAAAGCAGCCACCACTGTTTAGCTATCCATATGAATTTTTATAAATGTTTTATTGTTTTTTGTGGTTGGTCAGGTTTTCAGCAGAAATCCTTATTAATTTCCAAGGAGAGTGCTTTAAAAATCAATGATACAATAAGGCCCTGTGACTTTCCAAGGTAGCATATGTGCTGTAGTATTTTGACCTCACTCCCCATGCACTTCCTCAAACCTTACTTCTGTTTTTGGATTTTGCAGACCTTCTCCCTGGGATCTCTGTTGTGTTGTTCATTAGTCTGGCAGTATTCCAAGTTTGAGGTTTCAGTTAGTGCACAGAATTAGGATGGAGGTGTTTTGTAGGGTTTTTCTTCCTTTTTCAACAGATAAGCTATGAAATGCATGAACAATAACTAGGATCTATTTTGTTTTTCATTCATGAGTAGAAGAAAATGGAAGCTGTGGATGCTCTCAACTTTTTGCTTGTATTTGGATTTAGGAGCATATTCTGTTTCTTCCAGGTTGGAATATTTAGGCTTTGGCAGCGTTTGTTTTTTCATAAAGATGAGTTCAAATCAAAGTCTTGGACCTGGATATTTAGTTAAACCATGTGAGAGTTTGCACCTAAATTGTGAAGGTCTGATTCTCTTCTAGATTTTTGATAATCAATATATTTAGCGAGTAACTAAAGTAGAACAGTGTCATCATATGTTACAAACCTCTCAAAAAGAACTATTTTAAGTATGTTTTATATCTACTTTTCTGAGGCTGTTGGAACTTCAGTAGTTTTATAAATATTTCTCTGAAGCAATGCTTATTGCATCTACAGTCAATTTATGCAGATTTTTTAAGTTACAATTTTTGGGAAGATGTAAGGTATGTACTTGCACCATAAACAATTTAATCAACAATGTAGATGCTACCCTATTTGCTGTGAACCAACTGTTCTTTTCCCATGGGGTACTGGTAGTCCATAAAACTTAATTACTTCTGAGGAGATTTACGAATAGAAGTATCTCAGGAATGGAGCTGGTTCGTAACTCCGAAACTCTGAATGAAACATTATGATTGTTCTTTCAAAAGTTTACAGTTGAACATAATACAGCTTTCAAACTTCAGTATGTGAAAGTGCTGTTTTTAACCATTTCAATTTAAATGAAACAAGCATAGAATCAGTTTCCTTACTTTGTCAAATCTTTTAAAAAAACTTTCTCTTTATTTCGTAGTTTACACCTAACACATTATTGTACTGTACTGCTTTCTTTTTTTTTTTTTTTTGGTTTCTGCTGGTTGCCTGATACAGTGTCATACCATGGCTCTCCAGTGCCTCATGGCCAGTGCTTACGTTTTGGCCCCACCATTGGTGGCAGTGTCAGCAATACCCTGCAGGGGGCTGGTGTCTATGAGCCTATTTCCCACTCTCCTCTGCCCCTGGAGTGCGAGGAACAGGAGCAAATGCGCCCCTGGCCACCTCGTGGCAGCCAGGGGCATCGTCCTCACAGCCTCCTCCCAAGAACCTCACCGTGGTCTGCCAGGACCTTCTACGGCTGGGGTCCCAGTGGTTGCTCCTTGCACCCATGTTGGGGGCTGTGGGGCAGGAGGTTGTTTGCTCCCCCCACCACAAGAGCCCTCCACTGCCCATAGGCCTGAACTGGGGTCTGTGCAGCTGCCAGAGAAATTGGCTACCTGCAACAGTAGGGGGACGCTCCTCCTCTGAGGGCCCAAGCTGAAACCCAGGGACATGGCCCTTCTTGGCCCGCCTTTGGTTCCTGTTTGACTGGTCAGTTTGTAACTCTGAGGGTCTATTGTAGATGATATAGCACTAGTTTAAATACGGTTTGTGCACCTAATACCTGATGTAACAGTTAAGTCATATGAGATTCTAACTTAAACACCTGCAATTCACAGTGTTGGAACCATGTTTGTTTCTTTGTTTGCCCCACTGAGCCGAGGTACCAGTACTTCAAGTCTGAGATGTGTGTATTTGTTTAGTCTTAGATATCTGTATCCATCAGTCTAAAATCTTAAGATTCTAATAAAATACATATTGAAAGAAATGGTGTGAATGAGAAATTTAACTGGTTATTGGGGCTTATTCCAACTCTTTAGCTTATCCAGACTGATAGTCAATAATACTCAATTTACCATCAGTATTTTACATTCCTAAAAGTTTGTAAGATTCAAGAGGTATGTAATTATTTGAATGGTGCACGTAACATCTGCCCCATTAGTTTGAACATTAAAATAAATACACTTAAGAATCCTTTTGAAGTTTTCTGTGTGCACAGAGTTACATTGCAAGAAGCTTAAATCCAGTTAAATCTCACATTCTTTCTTAACAATTCCATAGGAATTGCCTTTTTTTCACTTAGAGTTATAATACATAAGGATGATTGGGCGGAGGGAGCCTCTTAATGGGAGACTTCAAAGGATTTTGTGGGTTTTAGTCAGTTCCTTTAACATTATTTTATACTAGCTTTCTGTGTTTAATTTTCTAGATTTCTTTATTTAAATTTTAACCAGAATCCATCTTGGAGAAATGATCTTGGTTTCCCCAGTGAGGCTGTGCAATTGCTCCCCAGCAGCTATTTTTTTCCATAGGAAGGATTCTCATTGAAAGAATTTAAGGTTTGGTGGACTAGTATCTTTTTTGTAAAATCATGTTCCTCAAGCTTTGAATCATGGTGTTTTGTAGTTTTAATTGGTTGACTCCTACAAAAGTCTGTGGCAAGTAAGTGGATAAAATATTGCATGAGACTAAAAGTTTGAACTGATATTGTATGTAGAATTTTCTCATTGTACTGTTAGTCAACAAATAATGGAGTGCATAAATATCCTCTGAGAGTCTGTGACTAACAAGTATCTCATACAAATCCCTGGAGATAGCCATAGCTCCACAGTAGCTATTATGAAGTAAACAGCTCTGTACAAAATATGTAATACACAGGGGATGGGATTAAAGCGATGCAGATGAGCTCAGTGTAACTGGTGTGCTTCAAGCCCTGGGAGTGCAAACAACATACTCAAATTTATGGAGGTGCTTTTCTTAATATGCAGTCAAGTTACAGGTGTTTGACATATTTTAATTTGGTTTTATTACTTCTCTTTAATTATCTAAGGCCTAGTGTACATTTTTTTTGTACTGTTATAACTATTTCAGTTAGGGGAGTGCTGTGTGTGTGTGTGTGTGTGTGTGTGTGTAACTGAAATAGTTATTCTGATATAGTGTGTTCTCCTTTCAGTCTGGTAATAACTTTGGTATAGCTAAAATGGTACATCAAACAAACAAGGAGTCTGTGGCACTTAAAGACTAACACAGGACTACATGTTTGTTTGGTTACATGTTTGTTTGGTTTACTGAACTAGACTTACACGGTTACCTCTGTTGTTCTAAAATGGTACAGTTTTTGTTTGTTAAAAATTCCTGTCTTCCATGACACTGAAGATTGTGTAAACTTTGAAGAGTTGGAAGCTGAGTAAGCTGGATTTGAGTGTCTCTCTGTCATGCCAGGGCTTCTGTTGGAAGGAATTTCTACTGAAGTTTGCTCCATGCAAGTGAACCCTCTCCATGGTCACCTAACGAACTAATGATACTTAATTGCAACTATAGTTTGTTTTGGTCCACATGGGGCTTTAATGTCACTGCTACCATTGAAACCTAATTATGTTCCGATTTCTTATAGTTGCTAAATAAATGATACAAGTCCATTTATTTTAAACAGTTTTGTGTTTGCTTTCCTGAGAAATTGAAGGGATTAAAAGAAAACAGTATGTCCTTAGTGGATAGACATTTTGGATATAGCCTATTCTGCAATTATGTTGAATTCCTTAGATAGATTTTCACACCAGAAATAATGATAAACTGTATTATATATAATCATGAGGTTTAAAACCACCTGTGTGAAGCAACGTGTTGTCAAAATCAGTGCTCCATTACTGCATCACAGATATGTAATAATGGTGGAGAATGAGTTCTCCTGAATGAGTCATACATCATGTGGGGCTCCAATATGGGAAATTACTCTTCATAAGTGTGGTTTTCTCTCTCCATCTCCAATCCCCTCACCTGTGGGATTTGGATGTTTTTAAGGGTACAGAGTAAGGTAACTCTAGAATTATGCATTTTCCTTTTACCCTTCATATGTAAATCTGTTAAACATCCCAGAAGGAAAACTGAACATGCAAAAGGACTTGACAAGGCATATTGAACCATGTATTGTATAACTTCAAGAGCCTGTCTTAACACAGGTGGTTTGAGATCACAGCCATCATTTTTGAAGGTTTTTTTTTGGGGGGGGGGGGGTTAAGTAGAAAATTCCATTTTTATTTTTTTCAAGGTGGATGAAACTCAGCATTTCATCAGTGATAGAAATTTGTACCTGTTTGTTTTGTCATTTTAGTTTTCATTTTGGATCAGTGTTTTTTTCTGCTGAATGTAAACTATTTTAGCATTAGAAAGGCATAATGCTGGAAGAAAGAGGTAAGTGGGTAGCACATGAAGCAGCATTTTTTTGGATGTGAGTCATCTTCTGATAAGGCATAGTGGTGCTAGTGTGTATATCTGCCTTCGTGTCTTCTCTAAAAATATTTTACTTAAACATTACATGTGGGAATTCATCTAATTTACTTGCACAACATAATTGTGTTTTGTTTGTTTGAAAGTTTTTCGTGTTCCAGAAGGATGCTTATTTTTTTTGTACCTTTACAGTTTTTCCATCTAAAAAATATTTCAGATAACAAAAGCACTTTTTACCTAATATACTCCTCAGAGGTGATTCTTGTATTTGTCTGAGGCAAATCTGCAGGATTTGTCCCCTTTAGTATCTTTGAACAATATTTTTAATAACATCTCTCATGCTTTGCTTTCAAGTTTGGTGTTTTGAGGAGTATAGAGTTAAATTCATCACCAGTGTTACTAACTGAATGAGTCACTAGAATTGGTAACAGAAATACTTCTCATAATCTTTGGAAAGAACCTTTCAGTATTGTTTTACTGCATAGTATCAACTTTACAAGACACAAAGGCAATGGCTTAATATAAAAGTAGAACTGTTTGTACTTGAGATCATCAGCAAGCCTATTAACTTGAACCAGATGAATAAAATCAACAGAACTTCTTATACTCATATGATTGCTAAGATTTCAGTCAAAATCAAGACAGTAACAGGTCAGCGCTAAGGGCCAGATTGTGGCCATTTAAGTTTTGGTGACTAGGAGGTGGAGAGAGGCAGAATCAGCAGTTTAAATTGCTGGGCAAGTGTTAATATGTAGAGCCCTGTGGATATCCACATCCACAGATACAGTGCAGATATCTGCAGACAATTTCTTGCGGATGCAGATCGGATACGGGTCCACGTATTTTTATCTGCACAGGGCAGAACCCTGCAAATATGTGACTATCTGCATTATATCTTCATCCACAGATACAATGAAGATATCAGCAAATTGTTTCTTGCAGATGTAGATCAACATATTTAGTATCCACGTATGGCTCTATTAATGTGTGTCAGTGGTACTATATGACCCGTTTATTTTGATTTACCTCTGACATTAGAAAAATTTGCAAACCTATTGAATCATTCGGCTGATAGAAGAAATAAACTTGCTACAAAATGACAGTTGAGACTTAATGGGAGGAAATTTAGTGGAGTTTAGTATCTTTGACTGCTATTAAATTTCACAAGCTGTAACAGTAAACATGTTCTGTGCTTGAGTGTATTAATCGTTGTTCCTGTATTCATAGATTATAAACCAGAAGAGGCCACTGTGATCAATCAGTTGGTCTTCCAGTATGACACACAACATAAAATTTCCCTGAACTAATTCCTCTTCCAACAAGAGGATACATTTGCATGATGAGACTTTTCAGTTAATTCTATTCATGGCCTCTGCGATTGGGGCTTCAAAAAAATCATTTGGGTTTATTTATTTTAATACTGTTTTGTGGCTAAACAGGTATGAGAGAACATTCATGTGTGTGAGATTACTGAGAAGGATGCTGAGTTTTGAAAGACTTGCATTTAATTTTTTTACAAGGCAAACTACTAAAGCTACTATCCTCTGAAGACAGGACTTCCCCCTCCAAATTCCCCTTCCTCCATTGTAGGCACTTGGGCTTTTTGCTTTGCTTTGTTTTTCCAACAAACAAAGAAAACAGTAGTAATTTGCCAAATAGGTCATATAGTAATGGCCTATCTTTTCACTTGCCATTTCACCAGTGTGAAGTAGTGCAGCATTTGCTAGTGGCTACTTCTAGGAGACAGGATCGTAGATTTTACCAATGGTATGAGCTGTTCTATAACTTATTTTTCATAAAGCTATCCCGTGTTTGGAAAGACAACTGTCTGGAAAGAATATGCATATATATTTTGGGCTGGGTGGAGGGGTGACATGAACATACCCACTTCTGCTCTCACTGAAATCATTGAGTAGGAGAATAGATCCATTAAGTGAATTTAGTTTCTATAAAAAATGACTTCAGTTTTAGAACAGGTGGAACAATGGTGTAAACACTGCAAGTTTCCCCATCAATTTTTAATTTTATGCTGGGATGTTTTGTCATTTAATTGGTTGGCTTCATTCTTTTGTGCTTCTGGTAGCCATAAAAAGGTGCGCAGTAAAAGAAAGGATTAGGCCCACTAAGAACTATATCGCAAACCAGAGATTCTTCTGCATTAAAACAATCCCATGTTAGTGGTTCTGGATTTAGTGTAATATAAATGTGCCTTGGTCCCTAATGCCGCTGGCTTGAAGTAACTATTTTTGTGGAGACTTATAGCAGGATTCATGTTCTTCCAAGAGTGACTGGTTTCCTAGCATTTTTTCCTGCTCCTCTGCCCCGATAAGCTTCCTGCCTTTAACAGTGGGATGGGATTCCATAATCTTTAGGCCATAATCCTGTCCCTTGCAAACTTGGATCATTCTAATTGCAATTGTTGGTAACAGAGCTTAGCTCGCAATATTTCTGGTAACAATTAGCACTGGTTCATTAGGGGCAGGCCTGAGTGAACATGAGTTCATTTCCCTTACAGGTGTCAGGTAGTGACTGGCATTGTTACCACCAACCCAGGATGGATCTGAAGTGATGCTGACAACCTAGAGTGAAAGGTTCTATATGCCATATAAACAGTCCTCTGAGCCACCTAATTCCATCTGCTTGTTTAAATTTTCAATACATTGTCATTATCTTGCCTTCTGAGTGCGTACGTTTGTATGTTCTTTGTATATATCTGTATGTTTGTTCCTCACATGGAACAGCAGTTAATGATATGTGATGAGACTCGTGATGTCTCAGCTGGGGGAAGGGAGTAAGTAAATTTAAGGTATGTATTTTTAAAAAGACCTCATGCAAAGCCTTTGGTGCATTAGGTACACATTTCAAAAGAAAAATGACTGTCATTGAAGGTCAGCTTCAAAGAACTGTATAATGGCATTTTGTATTTGTTATACTATGGTAAAAAATACTATTTAGAATAATTATAATGCATGAAGGGAAAAAAAGAGTCCACAGTGTACTGATTAGTACTAAAGTGATTATGCAATGTGAAATTTCCTAGTATTGCCAGTTACTCGAGGGATTTTTCTACCCACAACAGCTGTAGGAGTTTCTCCCCCCTCTCTCAGTTCTGATTCTAACTTAAGTCACTTGTTGGAATGACTTCTTTCTTTTTGCTAGGCTATGCATAGTGTCTTAGTGGTATGAATAAGTTTGGCAATCTCTGCATAGTATTTGAAAATGGTTTACGTAAGGTTTGCAGAGGAGATTGATTGCAGCATTTGCTGATGAAGCAGCATCGTTATTTAATAACACAAACTTAAAATCTATGCTTTAACTAGCTATTTGCTTGAGGCAATGTGCTGGTGAAAAGCTCTTCTGCTTGTTATGTTTGTGTGTGGAAATTAGAGTCTTGGCAGAAAACAACAGAGCTATAAACATTTACATTCACTGAAAATAGTGCATGCTGTACATCTAATAAAGAGTTGATAACCTGGCTTTATCAACGTAAGGACTCTTGTCTCAGAGAATGAGAAGCAGCTGTTAGTATCCTTCTCCCTATCCCCTCTCATGTTTCACTGTGGCAGATGTAAATTATTTATTTATTTTCATTACTCTGACACTGATACTGGGGTTTAAAATAAAACCCTTTAGGATTTTTCTACCATTCTTTTGTTAGACAGAGATACACAAGATAATTTTCAGTAAACTGAAGCATTTTGATGGACTGCAGAGGAGCATGAGGAGCTGTTGGGCAACTTTAATTGAATGTTGCTGAATAATTGTGAATAGAAGTCCCTTGTGTTCCACTAAATTTACTGTGGATCTGTTTTTGAAGGTCTTGTTCTGCTGGAGTTTAGCTTACCTAAGGAATGAAACAAAAAAGAGAGAATCTGAGCTTTAGCGATCAAATACCAGTCCTATGGTTTTTGGTTTTTTTAAATCCAAAATGATAAATTTGATGTAGGGGAAGCTATACTTGGAATGCTGAATATAGATAAGCATGCTTCCACCTTTACCAACTGGTTTGCAGTAAAATACGGGTTAACTTGAAGGCTATGATCTATAGAGCACTGAAGATCCATGGGTATCCGTTGCAGATCCACAGGTATCTGCATCCAAAGGATGTGGATAACCGCAGACCCATTGCTGCAGATTGACTTATGGATGTGGATTCTGTTTTTATCTTCTCACAGTTCGATCCACCACTACAGCTCCTCCGCTGATCTGTGCCAGCAGCACACAGAGGAACCTGGAAGCACTCCAGCCAATTGTAGCTCAGCTCTGATTGTGATCTGCCAGCTAGTCAGAGTTTCAGTCTGGGGCTTGGAGAGCCACTGCTGGCCTTTGATTGGCTCATTCTTCATTATTTCCCTGCCTACTTCTTCCTTTTCTTGTTTGCAGTTCACGTGCCGTGCTGTCAATCAGAGATTTCACTGGTGGGCAAGGAAATCTGATCGACAGCACAGCATGCGACCCACAAACAAAGAAAGGAAAAAGTGGGTGGGACCCATATGGGTAATGAACAAACCAAAGGCTGAAATGCTGAGTGTGGGCCAAGCTCGGTTGTGGATGGGTTTACAGATGTAGCTAAAACATGGGATGTGGATTTCAGACTGGATCAGTGCTATCACTGAGCAGATGCGGCTCGGATGTGGTTCCATGTTTTTGTATCTGCGCAGGGCTCTAATGATCTATTTGCAACTCTTGTACTCTTGTATAGATTTTGGACCTCAAATGAATGAGTTTCTAGTGCAAAGATGTAATCAATTAATGTGCTATGCTCTTATGTTTCACGGCATACAAATGGAAATAAATAAAAACAAAGTACTCTTGCTGGAAAGCTGTAGTGTAACAATACTTTATTTCTTAAGAGTTCAAAATAATATCCTATGAGAATCCTGAGAGAGAGAGAGCCGGTTCCTGAAGCGGAAAGGCACAATGTCATCCCACTTCACTATTGTGGTTGTCTCCAAACTGACTGTTCTGATTGCACTTTCCTGTAGAGCCGCCTTGTCTGTGAGGAGGTTCTGGATTTTCCTGAGTAATTAAAGTGATAGCACTGCAATTTTTTAACACAGTTTCTTGTATACTGTACATTCCAATTCCTGCACCGTACATGACACGAGACTCCTTTTAAGGAGCAGGGAGAAGAAAAGAGGGAATGCCAAATAGCCCTTGTTGCTTCAACTCTAGCTTGGGTGTTTCCATGAGACTATCATGTATACAAAACAGTGACAGTAACACAGCTGCCGTAAGTTGGGTGTCTGCAGCTATTTACTCGTGCTTTTGTTCTGAGGTTTACTTTTCCTCCATTAATATTCCTTGTAATATTTCCTGCTGTCAGATCAGAACATGATCCCTAGAATAAATAGCCCATCACATATAATTACACATGTGCCTTATTGGGAGCAGTCAAGGTTCAATGCACAAAGAGAGGGCGAAAAAAGAACAGAATTATATCTTGAGAGTAGCCTGTTTTTTCCCACTGAACTATTTTTATAGTGCTCTTTGAATAAATTAATTTTTAAGATGCTACTACTGGAAATTTATTTGTGGTGATAATGTCTGTATTTCAATTTTGGAGCACAACAGTTTATCTCTGAACAAAATCTCACCAAAATTCTATATGGGTACTTAAATATACTGTGTATTTTGAAAGCATATAAATTCTTCTTGGAGCAGTATCCCTGCATGCTCCACTGTAGGTATGTGGTCACTCCCCACACCTCACATTGGAGATCTATGTAGTGGAGCCTGGGTGGGGGTGCGTGCTCTGAGGAGTTTGCAGCGGCCGTTGGAATGCACGTGCCCTGTCCCGCATCCCTCAGTTCCTTCTCAACCGCCCCTGGCATCACACGAAGAACAAAGAAAGGAGAAAAAAAAAAAGGCATTGCAGCGACCGAAACCGACGATGTCAAACGTGCCGGGTTTTAAACACTGCTCTGACTGTAAAGAGGCGATGCTGGTGTTTGATGGGCACAACCTCTGTATTCACTGCTTGGGTGAGGGGCATCTTTTCCACACGTGCTCCCACTGCTCCAAGTTGAAAACCAGAGCAAGGAAGGACCAGGAGATGAGGATGAAACTCCTCCTTATGCAGGGTTCCCTCAAAGCAGCGCCGGACCCTGGCAAATCTCCCAGCGTCAGCACATCACAGAAGAGGTGCTCTGCGCCGTCCTCTCCTCGGCTGGCAAAAAAGCCCAAAGGCAGCAGGAAACAAAGTAGCATAAGGGAGGCTAAAGGATCCTCCAATGCCACTGATCGAAATAAAGGACCACCTTCTGGTCAGGCAGGTGAAATTGACCCGAGGATGAGAGAAGCAGAGCCCTTATCAGCACCGGGCTCATCAGTTACATCCACGGCAGCGCAAACGGCCATAATGGCCACAACGGCACTGCTGCCCTTTCTGCATATGGTGCCAACGGCTCCAACCCCAGCACCAATGCCGGCGCTGATACTCTTCTTGCCGACAGCATTGGTGCTTGCACAGCCCATGCCACCACAGTCTGCTCTACCTCCCATTGTGGCACTGGCGTTAACAGACCAAGTGCCACAGCCCCAGTTACCAAATGAAGCTACAGCTCCTGAGGTTTACTCTACCCCAAGAAAACTCAAAAGGAAGTTGAAACACTGTGAGGGAAACAATGAACAGATCGGTAACTCTTCACCCATATCACCACCGTTCAGAATTGACTCCTCTCTGGGGACTTCTAGCTTGTCTTCCAGTCTCTCCATTAATGACATGAGTTCTGCCAGTTCTCATTCCATGAAAGCAGAACTCAATCCTCATAATCAGGGCGTCCAGCCTCCCACAATACCCACTCAGGCATTTCCATGGATGCTCATGGCATGGTACCCCAATGCCCCTTATGCTATACCGTGGATGGCATGGGGTAACTGGCAAAACTACCTAGCCCCTCAAACAGCACCTCCTACATCGATGGTGTCAATTTTCCCATAACCAGCAGTAACTGCACTACCTGTGCCCTCACAAAAACAACCACAACATTCAGTGGTACAGATTCCATCTGGGGCAACTACGAGTGAAGAACAAGGTCCCACCCTCGTTCAGGGCAGACGATGGCAAGGTATTCCAGGAGCTTTTCAGGAGAGTCACTGAGAGCATGGAGATCCCATTGTGACAGCCTGAGGCACCCAGCACAAACTGTACAGAATTCTGTCATCGTCTAAGATCTCACTGCCAATGGACAATGGGATTATGGAGCCTGCGAACGCCATATAGCAAACTCCAGCCTCAGCGGCTCCCACAAATAAGAAAATAGACAAAAAGTATTTTATTTCCCTGAAAAACAACGAATTCTTATTTACCCACCCTCAGGCTAACTCTTTGGTGATCAAGGCAGCAAACCAGCATTCGAAACAGAATCATAATAGAACAACACCAGCCAATAAAGAGGACAAGAAAATGGATGTCCTGGATAGGAAAGTCTATACCTCAACAACTCTCCAGCTGCGAATAGCTAATTACACAGCTACTTTATCTTATGACTATGACATTTATACAAAAATTGCTGACTTTATTGACCACATTCCAAAAGAGGAAAAACAGCAATTTAATTGACTAATAAAAGAAGGGCAATTAGTGTTCCATACGGAATTGCAATCTCTCCTTGATATAGCAGACACTGTGGCTTGTACGATAGGCACAGCAGTCGTCACATGCAGGTCGTCATGGCTACACTCTGCGGCGTTGCCCAAGCAGCTCCAGGTGACTATCAAGGAGCTGCCGTTTGACACAAAGAAGTTGTATAGTGAGAAAACTAATGAAATAATGCATACGCTGAAAGATTCAAGGGCAACACTACGCACCCGGGGAATACTTACATCCAATTCAAAGAAGAAGAATTATAGATATCAGTATGGTGGCAACAGGTATGGAAGCCTGCAACAGGGCAGGAGACCCGATCATTACCAGTCGTGACCCAGGGATCAAAACCAGTGCCGTAAGCAATCAAACCAGTCCTCTACCACCTCGCAACCAACTGTCACCAAACAACAATTTTGATGGGCTGGTTGAGGGTTTGCCCGACCACCTCAATCCAGGGCAAAGTGTCACCAACACATCTCAAATGTTCAACAACAGACTACTCCCCTTTCTTCCCAAATGGAAAGTTATTACATCAGACAAATGGGTGCTGGAAATTATTTCCAGTGGGTATTTGATCCCCTTTACATCCAGACCCACTTCCCATTGCCCTTCCCCCTCCCTCTTCAGGGACCCCTCTCACATGCAACTGTTGGGAGAGGAGATACGCAACCTCCTGCATGTAGGGGCAATAGAGGAGGTTCCGACCAACTCTTTTGGGAAAGGGTTTTATTCCTGCTACTTTCTCACGGAAAAGAAGACGGAGGGATTGGAGACCCATATTGGATCTCAGAGGTCTGAACAAGTTCGTCGAGACACAGAAATTCATGATGGTGACACTCGCAATGATACTTCTCCCATTGGAGTGTGAGGACTGGTTGGCATCCCTCGACCTAAAGGATGCATATTTCCATGTTTTGATCCACCCAGCTCACAGAAGATTTCTCTGTTATACTTTTATGGACAGACACTACCAATATATGGTACTGCCATTTGGCCTCAGTACTGCCCCAAGAGTATGCTTGAAGCTCATGGTGGTGGTCACAGCTTATCTTCGGGAACTGGGAATATCTATTCCCTTACCTGGACAACTGTTTGATAAGAGCAAAGTCATATCAAGGGGCAGAGCAGGCATTGAAAATAACAGAGAGGTTATTTCAGGTGCTTGGACTGACAATAAATTACAAAAAGTCTTCTTTTTGCCCCTCACAGGGCATTCAGTTTATTGGGGCAAGGATACACACCCCATTAGGCAGGGCATACCTCACTCACAAGAAGTTCTGTGCCATAAAAGAACTAGTATGTACAGCACGACTTTCCCCCACGATAAATGTGCAAACATGCATGAAACTGTTGGGGCATATGGCTGCAACTACTTACCTCGTTTGCAACACGAGACTTCACACGCACCCTTTCCAATTATGGTTCCTCAGGAACCTCAGACCCTGCAGACACTCGGTGAGTCACACGATGGCCATTCCAGGCCTCATAAAAGGATACCCTGTTGTGGTGAACAGACACCAAGAATCTTATGAAGGGTGTCCCCTTCATAGACCAGGAACCCACCGTCCTATTAACTATGGACACTTCTTTGACTGGATGGGGAGCCCACCTGCAAGAAGCAACAATGCAGGGAAATGGATGAGACAAGAGTTCTCCCTACACATAAACTTGCTGAAGCTAAGGGCAGTCAGGAAAGCATGTCGCCACTTCCTGCCTGTCATTGCAGGCAAGGTAGTGAAGGTTCACACAGACGATGTGGCATGCTTGCACTACATCAGCCGGCAAGGAGGGATGAGGTCCCAGTCCCTATGCGCAGAGGTGACGAGGTTGTGGGAATGGCGTATACAACACAGAGTGCAGATATCAGCAATATACGTACCGGGGGAAGACAACGCCACAGCTGACGGCTTGAGCAGATACTTTGCAGATGCCCACAAGTGGGAGATGAATGATGTGGGTCCTGCATCAGCTATTCTATCGTTGGGGGCATCCGACGATAGACCTTTTTGCGATGGCTGTGAACAAAAAATGTGACACATTTTGCTCCAGAGCAGATATAGGTCGAGGTTCACTGGGTGATGTGTTCCTCATCAAATGGGACCATTCACTCCTGTACATCTTCCCCCCAATCCCTATGATAGCCAGAACACTCCAAAAGATAAAGCGCGACAAAGCAAGGGCAATAATGATAGCACACTGGCTTGGCTGAGGCAAGTGTGGTATTTCTGCCTTCTCCAAATGTCCAAAGCAGCCCTGGTCATTCTTTTGGTGATCCCAGACCTCCTGACACACCACACAAGGGTCAGACCTGACATACTTACATGGACAGCTTACACCTAGCTTTGTGGTTCCTAGATGGTTTGATGACATAGAGGATCAAAGTTCAGAGTCAGTTAAGCTCATCCTGCTGAATAGTAGGAAACCTGCAATGAGAAAGATTTACCTGCAAAAGTGGCATAGGTTTTCCCACTGGTGTTCTCAGCAGGGTCTGGATCCTTAATCATCCTTGATCCCGACAGTGTTGGACTACCTTCTGGAACTCAAAAAGAGCGAATTTAAAGATTAGGACCATCAGGGTACATCTGGCAGCCATTTCTACCTTTCATGACTGTGTCCAGAACTCATCACTTTTTGCACATCCCATAGTGAAAAGATTTTTGGATGGTATATAGAATTTATACCCAGAGATGAGACCTCCTGTTCCACCATGGGACCTGTCTCTGGTACTTAAAACTTTAACAAAACCACCTTTTGAACCACTTGTGACTTGTTCTTTGCTTCATTTATCTATGAAGGTTTCATTGCTCGTCGCCATAACCTTGGCAAGAAGAGTGAGCGAGATCGCTGATCTCATGGCATTCCTGCCTTTTACAGTTCTCTATGAGGTTAAAGTCTCCCTACAACTGCATCCCAAGTTTCTTCCAAAAATATCTTCAACTTTTCATGTGAATCAGACAATCCATTTACCAGTTTTTTTCCCTGAGACCACATGCTTCCTTGTCACATGCAGTACTACACACATTGGATGTTAGACGCACTATTGGCTTTTACCTAGGTAGAACTAAGCCATTTAGGAAAACCCTGAGATTATTTGTCTCCATTTCAGAACGATCTAAGGGTAACCCAATATTGAATCTAAATGGATTTCGGGTTGTATCCAGGTGGCCTATGAACAACATGGCCTAGATCCACCCTATGCAGCCCGAGCACATTCTGCTAGGGCTATCTCGGCGTCCATGGCCTTTCTCAGTAATGTTCTGATAGTGGACATCTGCAGACCAGCAACTTGGGCTTCAGGGGACACTTTTGTCAGGCACGATACAACTCCACATTGGATGCTTCCGTGGATTAGTAGTTCTCAATTCCATTCATGGGGTCTCCGAAGTCCCCACCTCCACTTTGGGAACTGCTTCATAGTCATCTACAATGGAGCATGTGGGGACACTGCTTGAAGAAGAAGTGAGTGTTACTCACCCTTGTGCCAAGGTTCTTCGAGATGCGTGTCCCTCCCCTCTACTTTGGAGTTCCACTGCATTTGGGCTCTGTGGCAGAGAAGGAACAGAGGGGGTGGGAGGGGGCACGTGCATTTCAATGGCCGCTGTGAAATCCTCAGAGCATGTGTCCCCCCCCCCAGGCTCTGCTACATATATCTCTGATGTGAGATGCAGGGAGTGACCACATACCTACAGTGGAGTAGTGCGGGGACATGCATTTCGAAGAACCTCGACTATTGCACATGGGTGAGTAACACTCACTTTCCTCTGAAAAACAGCATAGGTTGTAATTGCATATTGGAATTTTAACATGTTCTAAGAGACATATGCTGAAGCAATTCTAAGAAGGTTTTATGCTTTGAGTTCCAAAGGGGTAGTTGTGTTAGTCTAGTTCTGCAAAATGAGCACAGGACTCTTTGATTGTTACACTCTCTGAGTAGCTTGAAGGAAAAACAGTCATTAGGGCTTGATTTGAACCAAATCTGCATGTTTAGGTTTACCTGTCCTGTAACATTCCTTTTAGACATCATTTATCAAAATATTTGAACTGCATTCTTCTGTTTGTGTCCCATTGCTTTAAGATGGCGGTCAGCAACCCAAAAAAATAAGATCTGTTTTTAAAAATTCCTTTGATAACCAAGTGTTTTGAGAGCTGCAATGGGTGTAACTTCCTGGTTGGGGGAGCTGGGAGCTGGCCCAGGGCGCTTGCCATAGGGTACCCTGTTTGGGGCGGGGGAGCCCAGAACCAGGAGTGGGCCCTCTGACAGGGTCCCTCGGTGGAAGGGAAGGAACCTAAAGCCTGGCACAGGCCACCTGCAGGGTCCCCTGTGGGCTGGGCTCGCTGAGGATATTTCTCTTGAGGCAGTGAGATGATTTCCTGCTGATAGAGCTGTAAGGTGCATCATGGCTGACACATGTCTGTGGGAGTATTATGTGAGATGTAGTCTAGTGAGGAGAAAATAGGGGTGTCATACTCCCAAATGACAACTCCCATAAGGCAATGTAGCATAATGGAAAAATGCCATTAAATATTGAAATGACTTAAAATGAAAGGTTTGCTGTCATTTTGACAAACAAAAACCAAACATTTTGATTATGGGAATGTCAAAATTTAAATGTGTTTGAATTTCCATTCAGTGGGAAGGCTTGACATTTCAACTTTTCATCCTGATTTTCAGTGAAAAAACAAATATTGGAATTTTCCATGGTGTGGAATTCCAAATTTTGCCCAACTCTAGAAAAATAAGCAGATGAGTATTTGTGAATAAAGATATCCCTTTTTAGGAAGTGTTGGGTGTGCAAATCAAAGCTTTCTCTGAGTATTAATTAACTTTCATATTTCAAACTTTGCCCGATATTCAGGTGAGCTCATCTTGAATAATTATGTAATGAAATGGGCATAAACATTAATGCCTTTTAGCATCAGACACATAATTTTCCAAGTATGGCCTTGTGGGTAGGTGTTAGTGTTGAATTTCTTCTCCATACAATAAGATTGCATGAGTCAAAGCCCAAACAGACCAGGAAATAGCTGGAGTGGTATGAACTTGTGAAACACAGAAGAAAACAATTGTTTCTTCTGCCCTCAAAGAAGCTAGTCTTATTGTCTTGCCACTGCAATATGGGCCCCTTCTGGTTTTCTCAGCAAAAGAACTAAGGCTCAAAAATGGCTTCCCCAAAGATTCTACCCCTTTCTAACACATGGTCTGGAAGGATCTATGTTTTCCTGGGAGGCCCCAACTTGGGATATCACTAGGTGTCCTTTAGGAGGCCTGCAACAGAGGAGGTAGCCAGGGTTCAAAGTAAGCCAGAACACTGTTCCGGGGCACACTGTTTTTAGGGGCTCATTGTTTTGGAACGCTGCATTCCCAGGCCCACCATTTAAAATTAGCAGGTCCTGGAACACAGCATTCCAGTTCCACGTTCTATTTTTAGGGGCCCTACCGGTGGGCCCCTAAAAATAGCAGGCCCAGGAGTGGCGTTCCCCTGCGTTCTGGCAGGCAGAGGAGGGGGTGGGGCCAGGGGCATTGCTGAGGGGCTCAAGCCCTGCCCCAAACCTCTCCCCTTCCACCCCCCACCCTCAACCTGGGGCCTGCTGCCTCTGCCGCAGCTGTGCTGCTGCCCTGACCCAGGGTCTACTGCCCCCACCTCTCCAGCCACACCACTGCTGGTGAGTGCGGGGGCAGGCTGGCTCACGCTGGGGGGTATTGGGGGCAGGGGGTGGGGCACGAGCATGGGGGGGGGGCAGGAGCTGGGTTCTTGGAGGGCCACCGGCACAAGGGGGCCCATCAGCATGGTAGTGTTCCTGGGCTCCCCCAATTATGCTTTAACCCCTGGAGGTAGCAGGGCGATGGAGCTGGACCTGAAGGCCTCTTACTGCATTCTCATGTGCTGCTGGCAGTGGTCATTTCCCTCCATCCACAGCCAAAGGGGAGGATGGTTGAGCTCCGCAGTCAGAAATGTAGCTGCTGGTTCACGGCAGTCTGCAGGGTTATAGGCCCCAATTTGCCATCCAGTGTACTACCTTTCTGGCATTCCTCCTCAAATGGAGATGGAGGGTGGCAAACAGCTTCCTTCTGAAGCCAGCGATTCCCTTCCTGCTTCCTTTGGAGAGAGGAGAAAGAGAGAGCTTCTACAAGACTAGACTTGGGGGGCAGGGAACTACTATCTGCCTATAGCAGGGGTAGGTAACCCCTGGCACATGTGCCAACAATGGGACCCGAGCCCATTGAGAGCAGCATGTGGCACCCTCTGCAATACCACAGAAATTGCCACTCCTGCCACTGAAAGCCATTCTGGGGGGCTTCCTTCAGGTGCAGCTGGGACACGGGGGGGGGGGCGTCCCCCCATGCCCATTCCTCCATGTGACATAGAAAAAAGCTGCCTGGAGTGGCTCTTCTGTAGTGCAATGCTCCCCAAAAGAACTGGTACGGGCACCTTCTTTCTGCATCATCCTTGGGAACCCTCGAAGGGAGCTGCTTCTTTTTGTGACATGCCTGGGGACAAGGTCCCCAGGCACACTACCAAGATGAGCCACTCTGGGCGACTTCTTTCTGTGGCATGCCTGGGAAGCACTACCACTCCAGACATGACTGCTGTTGAATTTTCAGGCAGCTGCCACATTTTTTAAGCAGAGGGGGCCGCTGGCACCAGCTGAAGGGTTGGGTAGGAAGGACTGGCACAGGGTTTGGCAAAGGTTGCTGAACTCTGCCCTACAGTGTCAACAGTGCACCCCAGTCAGATGCATCAGTAAGGAGAGGGGCAGGAGACAGACCTTTCTTTGTGCCCCTGCTTGTCTCAGCGTTACTCATTCCCTTGAAGCTTGGAGGAACAGTGGTTGCCAAGAACATCTTGGAGGGGGGAAAGAAGGTGAGTTGACAGTGTCTTCAAAAGGCAACTACAACTTTTGGACTCGACTCAGTTAGTTAAACTCTTGTGCCCAGTTGTCAGATGTCTGAAATAAAGGTTCTTATTTTCCTTATTAAAGCTCTGTGGCAAGGAGTTTTGACTGAGCTGTGTAGATGGATAAAACTGAAGGAAGCTTCTGAGGATGGGTCTTTTCCTTGCTGTCAATGACAGTCAGGTCTGATTTTGCTTCAAATTGGTGGAAGTACCCATTGAAATGGATATCTGGACTTTACTATTTGAAGAAAGGAAATTTTCTGGTAAACATTAATTTATTTTTATCTTCTGGTGGCTTGCATTCTGGTTGATTTAATTCTTTAGTGATTAGTCTGCAGAGCAAGCAAGGAATCTTGGGGCACTTAAAGACTAACAAATCTATTTATTGCATGAGCTTTCATGGGAGAAAATCCCACTGCTGTTGGATGCATTTGAGCTAGTTTGCAGAAGATACTGATCTATGCTGATGTAAAGACTGTTGGCCTGATATAAATCTGTAGGCTGATTCTGCTGAAATCCAGAGCTTGCTCAATATAACCAGGATGATTCTGATGGCTGAAAATATCTATTACGTTGACTATTTCTTTAAAAACAAAAGCAACCTTTTCAGAGAAGTTTTTAACATCCCTACTATGGATCATATTTCATGGAGCAATTAACTTTTTCTCAGTTCTGGGCCCTGATTTATAATTGTAATTAACTTGTATCAGTCAAAGATTTGGAGCAGATTAGTCCATGTGTGGTTTTCAGAAATGTTAAGTGTGTGGAAATTCTTACTGCCAGTACTTGAATATGTTTATGCCGTTTTATAGAATGACTTCAGGCCTCATTCCTGAATGTGATGCTTTATCAGTTTAGGGCTGAAAACTGACCTTAAAAGTGAGTGAAGAAAGCTCTCTAGATTTTAAAAAATTCGCAAAGTAAATAGATCCACCAACATTCTGAGGATCTCACTACAGTAATACGTTAGCTCTGGTTACTGCTTTGTAGGAACATGACTAATTTATGTACAGGTCTTAGCTGACATGAATTGTGCTGGCTTACATTCAAAGAAATAAACAAAAGACAATCAGTGCTGGCTTCTGCAGAACTAGCAACTCTGAAAAACAAGGGCTAAATTCTGTTCAATTTATGCATGTAAGTATCCCATTGATTAATTTGGAGATTACTGCAGTGAGTGAGGTAGGCAGGATTTGGTCCTAAAATGCTTGCACAGAGTTTGGCCTACTCAGTTTCTCTTGTATATGTTTGCAAATATGTGAAATTGTTCACTTGTATTTTTCTAATTGCTCAATATTTTTATTCTTCCTTTAGAAAAAAGATGAATGCCAGTAGCCCACCATGCATAATGAACAACTCTCCAATAAGAAACGCATGTGCCCGAGGAGGAATGGAGGAGAAAAAGGGTTGGTAAGTAAACTGTTTATTAATCTCTTGAAAGATTAAATATAATGAAAGACGTAATTTAAAAAATAATTAAGTACCATCTTGATTTTTTGTTATCTTCATAGTATCTAACAATAAAGCAGGGAAAGGAGGGAAAAATTATTTATTTTTATTATATAATACCTTAGTTCAAGACTGCATGTCACAGAGGTTTAGTAATGAAGAGATGAGATGAAATCCTGGCCCTTCTGAAGACATTAGCCGAACTCCAACAGAGCTAAGATTTCATACATGGAGTCTTTTAGCAGTGTAATAAATTTTAAATCCCACTCCTATTGGTGGTAGGTAATTGAGAATTGAGAAATTTCCTGGGTGACGGGTGTTCTGTGAAACAAATCTGTGGTTTTCCTCCAGTGTCTAGTAGGCTGGTACAGTAGAAGCCATTAAAAAATCAGTGTATTCCAAAATTGATCAGAGAGACTTCTACCTAAACATACAAGGAAACTGGTAATCTCAGGTAGATGATTTTAAAGAAACTCTGCTAAGGGCACAGGAAGTTGCCATTCCAATTAGGAGAAAGAACAGCAAACATGTAAGGCACCCACAATGGCTTAGCAGAGAACTCTGCTCTGAGCTTAAACATAAAAAGGAAGCTTACAGAAAGTGGAAGCTTGGTCAGATGACTAAGGAGGCATATAAAGGTATTGCTAGGGCCTGCAGGGATAAAGTCAGAAAGGCCAAAGGACAAATGGAGTTGTAGCTAGCAAGGGATGTAAAGGATAACAGGAAGGGGTTCTATAAGTATGTTAATAACAAGAAGAGGATCAGGGAAGGTGTAGGTCCCTTACTGAATGGGGCAGGCATCCTTGTGACAGAGGATGAGGGAAAAGCTGAAGTGCTCAATGCTTTTTTTGCTTCAGTTTTCACAGGCAGGGTCAGCTCCCAGCCCACTACCATGGATATGGCAGGTTGGAGAGAAGAAGAGAGGCCCTTGGTGACAGAAGGTCAGGTTAGGGACTGCTTAAAGAAGCTGGATGTGCACAAGTCCATGAGGCTGGATGAACTGCATCCAAGGGTGCTAAGGGAATTGGCTGATGAGATAGCAGCACCGCTGGCCATTATCTTTCAAAACTCATGGAGAACGGGGGAGGTGCCAGAGGATTGGAAAAAAGCAAATGTAGTGCCTATTTTCAAGAAGGGGAAAAAGGAGGATTTGAGGAATTACAGACCTGTCAGCCTCTCCTCAATCCCTGGAAAAATTATGGTGCAGGTTCTCAAAGAATCCATCCTCAAACACTTAGAGGAAAATAAAATGATGAGGAACAGTCAGCATGGATTCACCAAGGGTAAATCATGCCTGACCAATCTCATTTCCTTCTGTGATCAGATGGCTGGCTTTCTGGATGCAGGAAGAACCGTTGATGTCATATACCTTGATTTTAGCAAGGCTTTTGATAAAGTTTCCCACAGCATTCTCATTGGCAAATTAAGAAGGTTTGGGTTGGATAGGTGGACTATAGGGTGGATAGAAAACTGGCTAGGATCAGTGGTTTCAGCGTGTAGGAATCAATGGTTCCATGTCCAGCTGGCAACCAGTCATGAGTGGTGTGCCCCAGGGGGGTCAGTCCTGGGGCCGGTTCTGTTCAGCATTTTCATCAATGATCTGGATGGGTGGAGGGGGAATATTGAAACAGTCCTGTGTATAGTTCATTATTTCTGATAACTTTTTAAAAATCATCCTCCTAATACATGGGAGTAGCTTCAATATGTCCTTTCTCTTTCATTAGAGAGACAAAGTGGGTGAGGTAATGTTTTTTTTTTTTTATTGGATCAATGTGTGCTGATAAAGAGGGAAGCTTTTGAGCTACACAGATCACTTCTTCAGGTCAGGAGATCTGAAGCATTGGAGTTCTCCCATCAGTTTTACCTATTCATTGCTAGTAGTAATTATTATGACGTAGTTGTGAATGGTGCAGGTTGCCATTGAGGTCTATGGAAGCTGATATATAGTAAATCTTTATATACCAAAGTCAGTTTCTATTGCTGCTAGTGTGTTTTGTCCTCTCTCAGGTGCATCACTGGAGATTCAGGTGTAAGGATATATGCTCTAGGAACATTGTGCACAAATAGTAACCAGTCTGAAGTGTCCTAACATTTTAAAGTTAGAATTTCACTTCATTTAGAGTCTCTGTCTGCTGTGAGTAAAGAATGCTAGAGCTTGTGGAGTGCTAATGAGGGGCGGTAATAATAGCTTGACTGATCTGTGTTGGCGCTAAAATGCCCATTACCGGAAAATGGATGAATGAACAATTCCAGTGGTGAAGGATACCCTGTAACTTAACTCTTGCCTGGGCAGTGGACAACATTCTGTTGTAAGTCTTGTCACATCCTCTTATCCTTAAGTAACCCACCCTAGATTTTCTAGTTACTTTATCAGGCCACATTGTCAGCTGGTGTCGGTTGTCATAGCTCTGTAGAAGTCAGTGTAGCTATGAGAGTTGGTACCAGGTGAGAATGTGACCTTTAAAGAAAGGAAGAAAAGCTCAGATGTGGCCATATCCTTTAAACTTGTATTTCAAACTAGATACTGTAACTTTTTTTGTTTGCTGATAGCTTACTTTAGAAAACAAGCAACTGTTAGAAGTTGTATTGTCTGCTATGTGGATATTTTTACTTTGCACATCTGATTTGGGAAGTTGAAAGGTTCATTGATACATCCAATAGCTGAGATGTGATGAATGAAGGGATGTGGCTGAATTATTTATTGGAACTTGGAGTGGAGAATCAAGATAATGGGGAAGAGTTGGTATGGGTGTGTGGATGTTTTTATTTTTTAGTTCTTGAGAATTTTTTGGCAGGATGGGGACGGAGGATTAAAAATGAATAAATGTTGCATTTGACCTTGTCTGAACAGAGTATAATGTTTCATTATGTCTTAAAGGTTTATTATATTATGTGATTCTTAAAATGTGTGTGGCTATGTCCACACTTACACAGTTAAATCGATTTAAGTTAAATTGATTTAACAAGTCCCCACTAGAAACTCAAATTGAAATAGCATGTCCATGGACAGAACTTGCTATTTCGATTTAGGAGAGAGGCACCATGGGAGGTGTGGCAATACGGCCCCCTAGAAGGGCCATACCCCCACCCAATATATAGAAAAAGGAAAGGACCTGGGAAGAAGAAGGGCAAAAAGTGTTAAATCGATTTAACAGTGAAATCGATATAACATGTCCACACTGTGTTATTTTGAAATAACAATTTTGATTTAACCGTCATATCGATATAATACTAGGTTTTATTATAACAATGTGACTTTCCTTATATCAAAATGAGGGAGCTCCTCATTTTGAAATAAAGAAATGTCGTGTGGACCTACCATTTTTTAAATCGAAATAACAAGTGTTATTTCAATTTAAACTGTGCGTGTGGACATACCCTATATGTTCTATTTCAATTCTCAACTGGGCTGAGTTACAGTGGATTCTGTTTTTCAATATGGCAATGAGTGGTTGATAAAAAGCTGTGATGTTAACAGTATTTGTAAAGTATAATATTAAATGCATGGTTGCAACTGAATAAATTATGCAGGTGAGGGTGAAAGTCATCTTAGTGCAGAGGAGGTGAGCAAGATCTTATCTGCTGCTTAAAACAATTTATGCTACACAAAGGACTTCAATATTGCATCAGTCCTTGTGTCCTCCAATATGGAATGAACAATTAGGTGATGACACTTTGGACCAGTGGAGAAAATAATATTTTTTTCTGAAATGTTTTATTTTACATAATGACTGGATATGAAAGCAGAAGTAGGGAAACTGTAGACTTTTTTGAGTGTAGGTCACTAACTGCTTGTAACATCTCCCTCCCCCCCTCCATATTTATAAAATACCTTGTGTTGATAGGCTTATAACCACCTGTAATCCATACCACTCATGGATGGAACATGTTTAGAACACTTACTAATCCATTATTTAACTTTTTATGTTAAGGGTGTCTTCATAGTTTATAAGGTGCCACTGTTTCTTTTCTAGCCAATAGTTTGGAATTATAACTGTTAACATGATTCTGTTTTTAGCCAATCAAAAACATGAAGAAATGGATGATTAAGGAAACATTGTATTCCAATCTACCAGTACACATATTTACATATTTTTCTACCCATGTAATAAAATAATATTCTATATTAGGAAAGGCTACTTTCCATGGGTGGTTATTATCAACTCTATCAACATAACCTGCATTGCTGTGGTTAACTTTCCTACTTAGTGTATTGCAATTCATTTGAATGATCAGGGTTTTATGTAGTATTCTCCGTTGGACTATTTAATGTGATAGAACAATTTTGATCTGTCATAGTGAAATATTTCACAGATGCCAGAGACTGTACAATTTGGTTCTAGTTCTATAAAGCACTGTACAGAATGTTAATAATCTGATAACTCCTTTTTTCTAAATGGTGGGGGCAGGATGAGTCATATAATTTTGAAAGCTGGCTCAGTCTGATGTAAAACTTCTTCCAGGAAAAACTTATTTTCTGGTTGATATAACAGTTTTTTCAGTGAACGATGCCAAGACTCTGATCTGAATTTGGTTTAGCCAATGAATTGGATGCGGAAAGGCAGATCTGACTGAGGTTCGCTTATCTCATATTAAATATAGTGAATGCACTTTGTGATTTTTCATAAATTTAATAGCTTTTGGTCTTCAAAATTCAGAGCTCCCTTATGTCACTGACCTCAGATAATGGTATATGTGCCATCAATGTCAATACCTCCTCTTTTTGTGGTAAACTGCTCTAAAAATAACCCCCTCCCTCAATTTTAATATTAGACATAGAAGAAAATTGCAGTTGTGAAATATCTGTAGATCCATAGTTTTGAAGTCTTAGTGATTTTTGCTTCATCCTGAGAATTTGGGATTCTGATTACAAAAATAAAGTGTCTGTTCTTCCACTGGGAAGATTCAAATATCAGTGTAAACTAAAGATCCCTGCCACTCAGCCGAATCTTGCAGAAAATTATTTTCAAATGAAAAATAGCATCACTGAAAATAGGAACGCTTTGTCCCAGATCATCTTCCAAATACAGTTTTATATCAGTTTCTGTTAGGTTTAACTACATCTTTTAAAAAAAAAATGTGGCCACGGATGCATCTGTTTACAATGGGTTTATATTATTTCAGCCTAGTACTCACTATGACTTAAATAATGTTGGAAACATTGTTTGATAAATAGAGAGCTTGAAAAAAGGAGACTGAGCACTGTTTGCCTGTGTCATCATGCTTCTCCTGCTGTAAAGGCAAGTAAATGCCTATCTGCACTGCTGACCATGGATCTCACCTTGGGATGTAGCTGGGAGGAAAAAGAGGCAAGGCCACCACTGTCTGAAAAGTGTTCTGTGGAGTGGTTCTGAAGTTTTATTTTCATGTAAAGGCCTGGATAATACATCCAGTGGGATGGTAGCTTTTGAGGTAGGATAGCTGCAGTCTGCCATTGCTATTAATAGCACTGAGGCAAACCTACAGTCTCCCCACAATGCTTTGACAGAGAGCTCTGTCTGCTAGTCCAGGTGTTAAGTTCCCTGAAGTGGTGGTGCGAGGCATAACGCGTGTGTGCTGATCTGTTCTTCCACTTGCCTTTAACCATCTGTGCGTCTAGTGACAGATGCATTGGACGTGGGATGGGGAGCTCACCTGGGTGACCTCAGGACTTAAGACTTATGGACCCAGGCAGACATGCTATCACGTATTACTGTGAAAGAGCTTGGAGTAGTGTGTCGGGCGTGTCAGACCTCTCAGGGCTACTTAAGGGATAAGATGATGTTAGTCATATTGTCCATCAAGACCACAATGTTTTATATATACACACAAGGTAGAGCTCACTCCTCTCCTTTGTGCTGGGAAGCTCTCAGTCTGTGGTACTTGGTTGATCCACTTAGTAGCCTTATACCTCGTGGGGTGTCAGAAAGCTTTAGTAGACAGCCTGAGGTGGTCTTTCTTCACCTATGAGTGGTCAGTTTGTTTGGACGTGCTCACCTTTGTCTTCCAGAGGTGCGGCTTTCCGCAGAGGTCAATAAAAATGCAGACTTTTTGCTTATTTCAGAACCTCATCCCTGGATCAGCACATTCCTTATTCCACAGGCAGACAAGCTGTGCTGTGCGTTTCTGCCAACTTTGTTGATCTGCAAGGTGCTAGTTTAGGTCAGGCAGAACAGAGCTGCAGTTATTCTAATAGCTCCAGCAACACTGGTACTTGCTCAATTTTCAACTCAAGCACCAATCATCTCCCTCTTCTACTGAGTCTGCTTACCCAGGACCACAGCTCATTGTGGCACCCCAATCTTGCCACACTTCGCCTTGAAGCATTGAACAGCCCTGGCTGAACCAGAGGAAGTGGTGTGCTTGGAGCAGAGCTGGAAAGTTCTTTTGAGGAGTAGGAAGCCTTTCACAAAGGCTACCTACCAGACAAAATGGAATCAGTTTTTGGCGTGGGTGGCAGGGATATGTGTTGTATCCTTGACATCATCTATTCCAGTAATACTGGACTGCTTCTTGCATTTGAAGCAGCAAAGCTTGTCGGGATCTTCGATCATAGTCCACATGGGAGCCGTTTTGGCCTTTCACACAGGGATGGCAGGACGCTTAATGTTTACTAACCTGATGGTCGAGCTGTTCTGGAAGGGATTGGACAGGTTATTTCTACCCATGTGGCCCACTAGGACCTAAGCTTGTTCCTCTCAAAGCTGATGGGGCCTCTATTTGAGCCCCTAGCATCCTGTTCACTCCTGTATTTGTCTTGGAAGGTTGCCTTTCTATTAGCCATCAAATCAGCAAAGGGAGTGTCTGAACTTAGAGCCTTGACTTCAGAACTGCTTTACATTGTTTTCTTCAAAGACAAGGTGCAACTTTGCCCACATCTGGCTTTCCTGCCTAAGGCAGTCTTGCAGTTTCACTTGAGTCAAGACATTTTTTTCTGGGTGGTTTTTTGAAAGTCTCATGTGGATGACAGAGAATACAGGTTACACACACTCAATGTCAGAAGGGCTCTTGCTTTTTATATTTAGAGGACAAAGCCTTTCAGGAAGACATTACAACTGTTTGTGGCACTGGTGGACAGAACTAAAGGAGAGCAGGTGTCATCGCAGAGCTTCTCATCCTGGATCACACTGTGTATCAAACAGTGTTACGAGCTGGTGAAAGACTCTTCTCCTGTGATAACCCATTTTTCCATGGCACAGGCATCTACTGCAGGGTTTCTGGGCGCAGATACTGATTGTGGACATCTGCAAGGCTGCAACATGGTCACTGGCTCAGACCTTTGTGGAGCACTACATCATTACCCAGCAAGTGATGGATGATGCCACATTTGGAAGGGCAGTTTTGCAATTTGCAAGACTGAGTTCTGACCCCTCCTCCTAAGGCAAGTCTTGGGAATCAACTGATTGGGAATCAAGATTAACAAGCATTCAGAGAAGAAAAGATGATTACTTACTTGTAACTAGGGTTCTTCAAGATGTGTTGCTTATGTCAGTACCAAACCTGCCCTCTTATCCTCTGTTGAAATTGTCTGGCAAGAAGGGTTGGCTGAGCCTATCTGTAAGGCACTAAGAGGGCAAGACTCCAAGGGGCTTCACAGCCAACCCTCTGGGTACTTTGCAGGAAATCTTACTAGTGGATTGTGCACATGGCGGATACACACCTGATTTGGAACAGGCTTGAACAGCCCATCTTGAAGAACACCGCTTGCAGGTAGGTAACAGTCTTTTTTTTTTTTTCTTCTGAACAACCTTCTACATGGTAGGGCCCCACCTGGGGATAATGGGCTCCTAGCATTTTAAACTGTTCAAGGATGTTTTAAATTGGTCTGTGAGCTTTTCAGTGTACTGTGGAACACTTGACACACTTTTGGACACTAGATAATTAACACTTAATGTAATCAAAAGTGATGCTGAGTAAAATGTTTCCCTTGCCCAACTCTACATATGTGCAAAAGGAAACAAATTGCATAAAGGAAAGAAACAGCATAAGTAAGTTAAATTAAAAAATGGTTTGTAACTTCAGGAGGTTGTTAGTAACAGAGCTGAGACGGGCCTTTTTGGTTTGGGTTTTTGTTTTTAATGTGAACTTCAAAATCATGGAAGAATTTTAGGCACAACAGATACAAATCAGTAACTTATAAATCTTGTGGCAATAACAGTTAAAGTCCAAGGAAGTTTCTCCTGTACAGTTTTACTTTCACCATTCTTCAGTGAGTGACAGTTGAAACTACATAACAGATGCATTTTGCTGGGCAGATGAGGGTATGCTTTCTAGCACAGAGATAGTATTTAGACAGCATAGTACATATTTAGCACAATGAATTAGGGTTTAGTCACAAGCTTTCTTTTAGTGATGATGTGACTAGTGGTGCTAAATTCCTTCACATCATGTTGAATATTTCTCTTTATATGAGCAGTGATGACAAATAGACTGATATCTAGCTTGATATGTGGAGGATGGACAGATGCATGATGGAGTTTATTTAATTAAAAATAAGTTGAAAACACTGCACTAATACTTCAATCTTTGCCTGCTGCTAACTGTAAAACAAAGAACTGCATGTCTATGATTAAAAAAGTGGAAACAAAAACAAGTCTAACACTTGCAACGCTTCTTCCATAACTTGCTTTCATCAGCTCTTTATTAGGATGGCTCACTTTTTTAAGAAAACTACATAAGTGCAATTTTATTGGAAATATGCAAAAGATACATTGTCATTGTCACTGAAAGATAAAGGTCAGAATGTCTGGCCCAGAGATAAAACCATAGCTGACAGATCAGTTAGTCTTGATGGCTTAAGTGGAGTCTTTAAAACAAGAAAGGGGGGGGGGGGATACTTGACGTAAATGACTTCCAGTGATGTTTCATTGTAAAAGCAGGGAAATGTTAAGGGAAGATGAAGAAAATGCACATAGAAGATGACTGTAGTAAATGACAGAATGACAAATGTGCCTACTTAAAAAGAACACTAAGAACAAAACAAATAACCCCTCCTCCCGAAGCCTACCTACATGTCACCTAACCTGTTAATGTCTTACTCAGTGCACTTCTGTGCCCATGCAAGGAGTAGTTGTAAGAGTTATTACAACAGAAACAGCACTATTGGGACTAAAATCCTGAGAACTAGTGAGGAAATGGATAAAGATGCAGTAAAACAGACAGAGCCTGGAGAAGATGACTCATGTATCGTTTTTCTGTAGCACACACCCAGAAATGGCACTAAAGGACATTGTGTACAAAAAGTTAATATGAGGGTAATCCAGCTGCTGACCTTCGTGTCTCACATGTGTGAAATGGGCTTCCTAACAAAGGAAGAGAGTTCACAGAGGCAAATGAGTTTTAACATATGTTTAATCCTCCTGTTTCAGGAAGCTCTCTGTGCAACTTGCGTTTTCTGAATGTGAATCCTGACTGATTCCTTGGGAAAGAGAGAAAATGGTTTTAAACAATTGGCTGCACCCTATTATACCACAGGTGGGCATACAGGGTCTGAAATGTGGCAGAAATGCTGAATTCTCTACGAACACATTTACAGTGGCAGACGGGTGGGGAGACAAGCTGCTGAAAGTCTGTGCTGGGAAACTCCACAATCCTTCTTTTGTGCTTTGATTGGGGGTTGGAGGAAGGAGGGGAAAGGGTGTGAGAACTTGGGTTGGGATGATGGAATGACCTCTTTAGGTATACACACAGCATGGATCCTTAGGCCTAAAACTCAGCATAGGAAGTTATGGCCTCTCTTGCTTCCCATTGGCTGTATTGGCTGACTATCTCTGCAGGTGCATTATTTCATCTGTCCAGGCTGGGGAAAAGGTGTTTCTGTTCCTAGATTCCTGCATCTTTGGTCTCCAGGTTTGAGTTTGGGTTCATATTTGTTCCCTTAGTTATGTTTCAACTCATTAGATCTTTTGGAGTATTTTGTAACTTTGATTGACTATATAAAGTACATTTGTATTTTTATTTTCTTACTATATAGATGCGTAACCTAGGGAGCCAAAGCAAACATCTGAAATTCATCATTGGTTTGTTTATTATGGCAAGCTCTCTGCAGGCAAAAGCTGACACCACTTTTAAATTGTCCTGAGTGGAATTTGTTCATAAATGCATGGGCATGGTGATTATTTTCCTCATGCTGACATACAGAGTAAGCAGAATGCTCACAAAGATTAGAGAGAGAGGCCCAATGCATTGTTTCTGATGTAGTAAGAGGAATGCTGAAAAGTCACGGTAGTCAGTTGATTTGATAAAGAAGAAGGATTTTAAAATTCCAAGTGCTGCTATAATACTTCCTCTCTCCTCCTTACTGACATAGCAAACTGAGGAAAACTCAAGAAAGGTATTTTTAATGGACACTTCTGTGATGGCTCTGAAAATGGTCACCTAAGACTCTGTGTGGCTGATGCTATTTTGGCTGACACCATAAAACCTCAGAACTAAAATCTTTGTCAGGTATACACTATAAACTTACATTGGTATAATTTGGTCACTCGGGATGTGAAAAATCCACACTCCTGTGCTATGCAGAGTTATACCAACCTAACCCCCATGTAGACAGTGCAATGTCAACAGGAGGGCTTCTTCACTGAACCGATACAGAGATGCAGCTGCAGCATCTTAAGTACAGGCATATGCTCAGTCTCTGTAGTTTGAGTTAAATTTCAAGCTCTGTAGCTTGGTATGTAACGTGTATCTCCTCCAGATTAGGCAATATATATATAATGCCCGTACAGGCAAAGAATGAAGTGTCAGAGTTAAAATGTTGCACAAGTTGCTGGTTGGTGTGATGATTATAGTAAACAGACCGGTTTTTGCTTCTCTGGTATATCTTATGTTAACCTATTGAAGTAAATGCTACAGCACAGTTAAATGTTGTCCTCAGTCTGAAAACTTTCATCCTGTGGCAAAACAATCTTGTCATTTAGTGTTCATTGCACTTGAATTTACCATAGAGGTGTGCAGAAGTGTCTCCTATAGAAATTTTCCTTCCCCTGTTGCTCTCTGAAAGGGTTATAGAAGCAGGGGTCCGATAGAGAAAACAGTTATTGGGCTGTATATATAAATAGCAAAATCTCATAGCAGTAGAAAGGTTATTTTATCTCTCTGTCACTGGTGTGCAGGCCTGCTGATTTTTTGGGGGAGTGAGGGGGAGGGGAGGGAGGGATGACAATGCGGGCAAGTGTCTAGGAGCTCGATGATTTAAAAGGACTTGGACGGATGTGAGGACAGATCATCTTGTTTATATATACCCAGGAGGGTGGGAGGGGGAGCCACTCCTCCACATACATCCAGTCAGGAGATCAGGGAGTCAGTTCTCCCCTCCCCTTGGCGGTAGCAGGGTGCACGGCAGAGTTCTGGCTGGGTCCATGGGCTCTGGGTTCCTGTTGGAGCCAAAGGGTGGGGAGCACTGATCTCTCATCCCCCTGGCTGCAGAAGGGAGCTGCTCCCTAGAGATGCATATGAAGCACATGGTTCCCCTACCCTCCCTGACTCCAGCAGAGAGCAAAGAGCCCTGCCTTGGTTCCCAGGTGCTGGGTCCCTGCTGGAGGTAGCAGAGCACTCATCTCCAGTTCCCCTGGCTTCAGAAGAGAGCCACTGCCTAGAAACCTAAGTGGAGTGCACTCTTGCTCAGCTGCAGCCAGGGGGACAGGAGATCCTCCTCACTGAGCTCCATCCTTCTGACTACAGTGGGGGAGAAAGATGCTGCTGGCAGAAACTGGTGGCCCTTCAGGGTTGTAAAAATTATCTTTGTAGCTCTTAAGCCAAAAAGGTTGGTAGCTGCTTGGCTAGATGCTCCTCGTCGTCTCTTCTCAACCATGGAAACTGAGACACAATTCAGCCCAATGCTTGTGACAGTTCTTTCTCACTGAGTAAATCTGGAGCTCTGTCCAGGAAGAGTTCAGGATGGTGTCAGATCTTTCTGCCTTTACAGGCCTTTGCAAAACTCACTTCTTTTGAGTTGGTCATCCCATGACAACAAGTACATGTAGGCTCAGCTGTGCTGACATCAGTAAAGTGAGAGAGAACGATGTGTGCTTCTGAATTTTGTGAGGTACTTGGACAGCACGGTGATATGTGTTATAAAAGAATGTAAATACCTAACTGATAGAGGTGCATGTTTGGGAACAAACATCCCATGTAGGCAAATTTTTCTGCATTGGACTTCTTGCAGATCCTTCTGAAGCACTGGGCTTTGGCCACTGTCAGACAGGATGGATAGCAGACTGACTAGACCACTGATCTAATCTTGTAGGAGAAAGTAAAAGAATGAAAATAGAAAAGATAAGTAGAAATGCCCAGGTGCTGGCCAAAGGCCCAACCAAGTAATCCAAAATGGTGGGCCTGAACCGAATGTACAGTCAAGTTGACAGGAGGCAAGTTGTGGAAGTTCAACTTTGCTGAAATTGGCAAGAAACAAGCTGAAGTTGCAGTAAGTATAAAGAACGGAAAAATACCATGAGGAAGGTGGTGTTGGGTCAGCTTAGTGCCAAAGAGATAAGGAGAACTGTTTTACTTACACCAGCCTGTGCAAGAGAGGTTTTGGCCAAACCATGACACCTTGATGTGTGGGGATGTCCAGTGATGTGTGGACCTATCAAATTGATGGGTGGCAACAAAGAAGGGGTGCATAGACTAGTCAGATCAGGATAAAAAAAGTAGGAACCCTGGACCACAGATTTTGTGTAGCTGAAGGAGGTGGTGGAGAGTCCTGCCATCAGTTGAGCTTTTCTGTTGCATCGAGAGCACAAATCCTGTCAACAGATCTGTTGAGATAGGTTGTTTGCCATTGTGGTATGTTGCAATAAAGCTTAGACTGGCACATTCATTTCTGCAAGGCTCCATGGTCATGTTGATTTCTTCGATCTTGAGTGTTGCCTAAGTTTATCTCTTGTGTACAGGGTATGCCTAAGCTCCAAATCACTGAGCTAAGTGCGTCCTCACTAGAGATTTAAGTCAAAGGTAACCCAAAGTGTTAGCCAAAGGAGTGCCCTCGCTTGGGATCACCAGGCTAACTCAGTTCCTGCTAAAGATCCAAGCCAGGCTCCAGATCATTGGACTAACTGAGTCCCCAGTCAGATCTGAGCCAGGGGTAATCTTGAGGGAACATGATTAAAGAGACTCACACATGCAGCTGAACAGACATCCATCCCAGGTGCAGAACAACATCAATCAGAACACCTCTCTCCTGTGCAAGTACAACGCTCTGCCTGGCAAACCACAGATCCCATATGGTAATTCCAATTGTTTGATTTGGATAACTTTGCACTGAATAGCATAATGTCTCTTGTTCTGTTTCAGAGTAATACTCTAGTTCCTAATAATAAATATACTATGTTTTTGAGGACAAATATGAATTAAACAAAGTAATCTGCTATAGTGAATATTCTCATTAAAGTTCCTTTTGGGAAAACAAATCTCAGTTATTAAATCAACGTAAGCTATGAAAGTGGAGTTCAAATAAGTGAATGTAGTTTTTAGCTTTTAATTAACCTGACGGCAGCCATTGGTCATGTAACTGTAGGTGTTTCTTATTAAAAACAAAATGAACTACTCATCTTCAGCATTTACTATACAACAAGGTGACCTCCTGGCAAGAAAATGCAACTTGAAATGAATATTCAGGGATGTGAATAGTAAAAATAGTTTCTGAATGCATTCAGTGAGTAGTTAATAATTAATGATGTGTGAAACACACTGCCACTTTTAGCTGTAGTGAACTAAAACTGGTACGTTTCATCAGAGATAGCATGCTGATCTTAAAACTCTGTTGCAAGTTCATGCACTCCTAAAAGCTCTAAGTAAACTTGAAATGACCCCTGCAAAATTTGCTGGTATGGTAACAGAACCATAAAACTTTATAATCCACTATTCTCTCACTCCTCAATCTAGGGGTCCTCTGCTGGGGTGGTCTACAGCTTCCAATCCCACCTAAAAAATTCAGGGGGGTTGGGCTGACTCATTTTTCCTCCCACTCTTCAATTTGATCTCCTTGGAGTAGCAGGGAGAGAAATATGCTATTTCCTGCTACAAATTCACGAGCCTTTTCTTACGATGGGAACAGAGCTAGCTCTGCAGCTCACTGGGATCTAAAATGCCACAGAGTTTCTATTGGTAATAGGTACAGTTTTGAGAAGGTATCAGAAGTGGCTTCAGGAAGATTAGGTTAGCCATCTTTTGGCTTTACATTCAGAGGAACACAAAAGTTCACTAGTAGTATGAACTGATGGAAATTGCTTCTTGCTAAGCTGCTTAAGTGCCGTAGTCAGTGCTAGGAATTGCACTGACCTCTTGAACGGTCAATGCAAAAATATTTCCCTATGTCAGATGCTTACTGTCTGCCCTCAAATTTGATATTGGATAAGCCCTTTTCAGGTGCTGCTGTGCTTACTTGTTTTGGAATTTTATTCTCAAGAACACTAAATGGCCAATGCACTTGTGCAGTAACCCACAGTTCAGGAGATGAGAGAAAGGCTTAACAAGAATAAAGTCAAAAAGAGCCATTCGACTTTCTAATGTTATAGATTTAAAATACACTTAAGTCCCCTGTTTTGTTGACTCTCGAACTGCTGTGTTGTGTACAATGTATCCATTCACTGTTTAAGACACCCTAGGAACAGTTTACAACTTTATAGCTGTATTAGGAAAGAGAAGAACAGTAAGTTGGATTTTTGACACTTAAAGATGTGCAGCATAACCTATTATATCTCTTTATCCCAACAAAAAGTAATGTGTGTGGGTGGGTGAGGAGAGAGAGATAGAAACCTTATTTGTTGGCAAAACAAACAAGGAGTCCTGTGGCACCTTTAAAGACTAACAAATTTATTTATCGCATGGGCTTTTGTGGCAGAAAATCCTACTTAATTAGATGCTTTGAAAGCTTGTGTGATGAATAAATTAGTTAGTCTTTAAAAGTGCCACAAGACTCCTTGTTTGTTTTTGCTGAACTAGACTAACATGGCTACCCCTTTGGAATTCATCCGTTGCAGATTTTAAAACTTCTTAAAGAAAAAGCTCTGTGAGTGATCCATCAGCAGCAACCTTGTGTTCCTTTCTGCTTCCCCTGCTTTTCTCTTCCATTCCCTAAGATTGTTTCCAAGCATTTACTAGTATAGTTTGTGCTGTTCATCAGTAGGTGGCTTTATTGTTCCGGCAAAAGAGACATCTTTGCCATACAGTTGTGACATTCCATACTACGAGTGTTTTGCTGGTCTCACTTGCCAGCATTCCTACACTGAAAAAGCACTCCTTTTTCTAAGCATAGCTTGAGTATTAATCTCTTTCAATTGCTTACCTGACCCCAGAGGAAGCTGGTGAATGTGTTTGCAAGGAAAACAAAACACTCTCTTTCCCTGGATACGGTTATACAATGCAGTATATGGAAACAAAAGTTCAGAAGGAAATGACTGATTTTGATTTAAATTTTTCTCACCAGAGAGAAGTCAGAATACAGTAAAGGAAAACATCCTATATAGTGTTACCTTTTCAGCTGCTTGGAAGTAGTATAAGGTTGATATGAATCTTAATATGTAAGGAGTTGCAGTCAAATGACAACATGTGCTAGTCAGTGCTGATTTGGGCTGAAGTTGAATCAGTGACTTATTGGTAAGGCTGGCAGCAGTTTTTTACTCCATGCTCCTGGGTTACAAGTGTTCTGCTTTGTGGACTTGGTTGTTACTTATAAGTTTAATTTACAGAGTTATTTTACAACACCTAGCAACCGTTGTTTTGTGAGTAATAAACATCTATAAATCCAGTCAGTAGAAGCTCTAGATTTTTAAATTGTCCAGTATTAGAATTGTTTCATACAGTACTGTATATGTTAAACTAATTAATTTTAAACTTCATATTCATAACAGAAGAAGGAATGGTATGTGGATAAGTGGGAAAGCTTACCAGAAATTGAAAATGAGTGTTTTCTGCTATGCGTGAATTGATATCTGGTTTGGAAACCTGATTTAAAGGGAGACACTTTACATTCTCCTTCGCGCGCTGCTCACATCATTCAGTTGCAGGTGGCTACGTGCCGCAATGCACGGTAGCTCGGAAAGTCTTTAGCGTTAGCCTGTCAGGTCAGGGCGCACGGCCAATGCCCCTCCATGCTGCCACCGTGGCTATATAGGTGACCATGACCCTGATCCTCCCAGTTCCTTTTTCCACCATCAGCGTCAGTTTGGATCAGCCTTATCTTGCGAAACGCAAGTGCCTGTCTTTCACGTGAAACTTGAAATGCCAGGTTTCAAGCCATGCTTGGGATGCTGCAAGGCTTCCCCGATGGACGACCCACACGAGAAATGCCTCACTTGCTTGGGTGAGTCCCACCTCACGGTGGACTGCTCCATTTGCCGATCCTTCAAGCGAAGGAGTTGGCTGGAAAGAGAGCGTCGTCTCCTCCTAATTTTGAGGAATGGAGCCGCTCCACCCAAAAGTGGCCGAGCCACCAGCGCTCCACTGGATCCTCGATCGGCTCGGGCACAAGATTCCCACCGATCTCTGGTAGCGGGCTCAAAACCTCGGCCCTCTACGGTACCTCCTCGGCACTGACCTCACCAGTCCCCCGGTAGCCTCCCACCTGCCCCGAATAGGGCCCCGGCTCAGGCACTGGCTCACCAAGGGCATTCAAACCTGGCCCCAGTGCAGAATAAGAAGAAACGGACCACAGTGGCACTGCCCCCTTCAGTACCGCTGGATACGGCACCGCCCATGGCGGCACCGCTTCTAAGCCTGGTACTGCTGTCAAGCCCGGTACCGCTGGACTTGGCACTGTTGCCAATACCGCCGCTTCCGGTGCCGTCACTTCCAGTACCGTCGGACTCAGCACCGGCAACACCCGCACCGATACTGGTACCATTGCGGGCCTCTTAACCCTTCTCTGACCTGGTACTGTCAAACCCGGCACCAGGCCCAAGTACTGTGGCCCTGCCTCATCGCTCCTCCAAGGAACTCTTGGTACCGGACTGCCGGTTGTTGGGGGAGAGGTCGTCCAGGTCATCCTTGGAAGACCCTTTTCTTCCCCCTCAGGAGGAGCACCTGAGAAAGCTGCCTCGAAAAAGCTCCGTGTCACTGGGCTCAAGGGGAAGGCGTCCATCATGAGAGGTTTCTGCTTCCCCCATGGCGTCTATGCCGCTGTCGAGGTCACCGCACAACAAGTGGGCCCTCGACTGGCTGAACACGATGGCAGATGATACCTCCTTCCATTATGCCTGATTACTGGTACCGGAGTCCTCAGACTTCTCCAATGATGACCCAGACCCTGATTCTACCCAACGTAGCAGATCAAGGGCCCAGTCATCCTCGTTGCCTGACAAGCACCTAATCAACATGTCTGCCGACCGCAAGGGAGATCCCCGTGTTGAGCAGGACCTCCTCTGCCAAGTGACGGCAAATCTGAAGCTGAAGCTAGGGGTGATCCAAGTGGAAGATGATTCCCTCTTTGCCGTGTGCCGTAGAGCCCTGCCAGCTAAAGTTGCGATTCTCCTGCACGCTGGGGTGTTCCACATCATCCAGGAACGCTGGCAAATGCCCTCCTCAATTTTCACTAGTGTCCAAGGTAGCAGATAAGTAATACTCTGTCTCCCCGGAAGGATTACCCTTCTTGTTTCATCACCTGGCCCCAGGATCCCTGGTGGTCGACACAGTCAACCAAAGGGAGAGACAAGGCCAAACAAGCTTCATGCCCAAGAACAGAGAGGCGAGGAAGTTTGACCTGTTGGGCAGGAATGTTTACTCCTCTGCTGCCCTTCAGCTGCGCATCTCAAATTACTGAGCCCTGATGATGCGCTACATCTTCAACTTGTGGGAGGCTCTATGAAATCTCCACTCAGCTGTCTCCGACGAACGCCTGAGAGACTTCGAGGCAATGCTGGATGAAGGAGAGAGAGCTTCCAGGGATGCGCTCGTGGCAAGCTGGGATGCAGTGGATATGGCGGCACATATAATGGCATTGGGAGTGGTGATGCGCTGCTTGGCCTGGCTCCAAAACTCTGGCCTCTCCACGCAGATGCAACAGATTATCCAGGATCTCCCCTTTGAGCGCCCCAACCTCTTTGCATCTTCCACAAACATGAAGCTGCATGGTATGAAGAACTCGAGGGCTACACTGAGGTCCCTCCGGATTTACGTTCCTCAACCCGTCAGGTGCTCCTTGAGGTCACACCAGCTACAGCAGCAGTTACAGCAACTGAAACAACAGCTGCAACTGCAGACCCAGTTCCCGAGATCCCTCCAGTTTCCCCAGCGCCACATCAGGGACCTGAACAAAGATAAGGGCCGATCAGGTAAAGGGGGTAAGGTTGGCGCCTCTCAGTCAGGATGGCGTGGACAGGGATTGGACCGCTTGTCGGGCTGGAAACAGCGTTTTTGATGGTCCCCCTGAGGGCAGTGCTCCACAACCCCTGTTCTCCCCCCACTGCCTCCACCACTTCGCTCCACGATGGACCCGTGTCACATCAGGCCAGTGGGTCCTCCACACGGTGGCCAAGGGATGCCGCATCCAGTTCCTCTCAACCCCCCAGGACAGGAAACCGCCCCCTCCCATAATCCCAGAAAACCCAGATCTCCTAGGCAAGCTCAAGGTCGAATGCCAGAAGTTACTCTCCCTTGGAGCCATCAAAAAGGTTCCGAAGAGGGAGCGTGGCAAAGGGTTCTATTCCCTACTCCCCAAGCCCAACGGGGACCTATGACCCATTCTAGACCTCAGAGCACTCAACAAAAACACAAAGAAAATAAAATTCTGCATGGTCTCCCTACCACAGATTATTCCCTCCCTGTCCCCAGGAGTTTGGTTCACAGCCCTCGACCTAAAGGACGCTTACTTCCACATAGCCATTCGGCCCTATCACAGGCGGTTTCTCAGGTTCGTAGTGGCATGATGCCACTACCAGTTCACCGCCCTCCCTTTTGGGTTATTGCTAGCCCCCAGGGTGTTCACAAAGTGTGTTGCACCGGTCACAGCTTTCCTACGCAGGAAAGGTGTAAGAATCTACCCCTGCCTAGATGACTGGCTCATAATGGGCAAGTGAAGTCAACAGGTACAAAAACACATCAACATGGTAATGAACCTGAGCGAGATCCTGGGCTTCCGCATAAACTTAGAGAAGTCCAAGCTTTGTCCCACTCAGGACATAGAGTTTGTTGGGACACGTTTAAATACCCAACAGGGCACCGCATCCTTGCCCCTGTCAAGATTTTGGTCAATCTGCACCATCATCACGGAGCTCCAGGCACCCGGGCTGACCACAGCACTCAGGTGCATGCGGCTTTTGGGACACATGGCAGCGGCCACGTCAGTAATCTGAACAGCCCGCCTGTGGATGAGACCATTCCAGCTCTGGTTCGCCACAAGCTTCTGACCAGAAGGGAACCATCTGGACAAGGTACTCTCAGTCCCTCAATATGCGCTGGAGTCCCTCCAAATCTGGAGGGACCCGGACTTCGCGATGGGGGGAATTCTGTTCAGGGAGTCCAAGCCCTCAGTGACCCTGATAACGGATGCATCCGACTCGGGCTGGGGTGCCCACCTGTTCAGGGGCCTCTCCACGCAAGGCATTTGGAACCCCAAGGACAGTCTCCTCCACATAAATGTGAAGGAGCTCAGGGCTATCAGACTGGCCTGCATGACCTTCCTAGACCAGATCCAAGACAGGGGGTGGTCCAGATCCTCTCAGATAATACAACGGCCGTGTTCTACACGAACTGTCAAGGGGGAGTCTGCTCCTCGGCGCTATGTGAGGAAGCGACCAAGCTCTGGCAACTAGCGATAGACTATCACTTCATGCCAACTGCCTCCCACCTACCTGGGGTAGACAACGGTATAGTGGACTCACTCAGCAGGAAACCCCTGGCGAATCATGAGTGGTCCCTCCACAACAAGGTTTTCTTCCTGCTGACAAACAGATGGGGAACCCCTCAGATCGACCTCTTTGCCACGGGGCAGAACTGCAAATGCTCCCGGTTCTGCTCCCTCTGAGGTTGGGAGAAAGGTTCTCTCAGTGATGCCTTCCTCCTCAATTGGTTGGGGGCCCTAATGTATGCCTTCCTTCCAATTCCCTTGATCCACTGGGTTCTCCTGAAGATCCTCACAGACGAGGCACACATCATTCTGATAGCCCCGGACTGGCCCGGGCAACATTGGTTTCCCCTTCTACAGGATGTGTCTGTGAGGACCCCGCTCCACCTCCCATGGTGGGCGGACCTCCTGACATAGGACTTGGGATGCCTTTGGCACCCAAACCCGGGCCTCCTGCACCTGACAGCCTGGATGCTCTCTGGCTCAGCGAGCCAGAGAGACGCTGCTCGGATAGGTTAAAAAGGTGCTGATTGGTAGCAGGAAACCCTCCACCAGGTCCACCTACATGACAAAATGGAATCGCTTTTCCACTTGGTGCCGTGACAAAGACATAGACCCTACCTCCACACCAGTTCAGGCAATTTTGGATTACCTTCTTGACCTGAGAGAGAAAGGCCTATCTCTGTCCTCATTAAAAGTCCACTTGGTGGCAATCTCGGCCTTTCACCAAAGAGTAGATTGGGCTCCACTCTTTTCACACCCCATCTGCCATAGATTCCTGAAAGGGGTGGTAAAACTTTTTCCCCACACCCATAAACCCACTCTGCAGTGGGATTTGAACGTTGTGCTGCAGGCTCTGACAGAGCCGCCTTATGAGCCCTTGGAGTCAGCCACCCTGCTCGTACTGTCCTGGAAGGTGGCTTTTCTAGTAGCAATTACCTCGGCCAGAAGGGTCTCAGAGTTACGAGCCCTATCCTCTGAAACCCCCTGTACGGTTTTCTTCCCAGACAAGGTGGTCCTGCGTCACCACCCCTCATTCTTGCCCAGGGTTGCCACCCCCTTCCACATGAATCAAGAAATCTGCCTGCTAGTCTTCTATCCAGACCCTCAGGTGACAGAGAACCAGAGATGGTGGCACACCCTGGATGTGAGGAGAGCACTCCTTATCTATATTGAGCGCACACAGTCTTTCCGCAAGACCTCCCAGTTGTTTGTGGCAGTCGCTGAACACATGAGAGGCTCCCCAGTATCCTCCCAATGCATCTCCAAATGGATTGTGAATTGTATTAAAGACTGCTATGGAAGGTCAAACACACCTCTCCCAGAGACTGTGAGAGCCCACTTTACCAGAGCTCAGGCGTCTTCCACAGCCTTCCTTGCCAAGGTCCCGATCCAAGAGATCTGCAGGGCCGCTACGTGGTCATCAATTCATACCTTCACGATGCACTACGCCATTGCCCAACAGGCTAGAGACTATGCCACTGTGGGCAGAGCTGTACTCAGTGTGGGTAGACTGTAATTCCTCCCACCATCCTTGGGTACGGCTAGCAGTCACCTGTAACTGAATGATGTGAGCAGCACTCGAAGGAGAATGGTTGGTTACTCACCAGTAACCGTCCTTCTTCGAGATGGGCTGCTCACATACATTCAGGTCCCTCCCACCGTCCCCGCTAATGGGGTTGGCAAAGGTATATGGGAGTGGGAGGGTCAGGGTCACGGTCACCTATATAGCTGTAGTCATGGCATGGAGGGGCGTTGGCCGTGCGCCCTGACCTGACAGGCTAACGCTAAAGACTTTCCAAGCTACCATGCTCTGCGGCACCTAGACACCTGTAACTGAATGTCTGTGAGCAGCCCATCTCGAAGAAGGACAGTTAGTGGTGAGTAACCAACTGTTTTGGGTTGCAGCAAAATAAATGTATGTAAAAGCTACCTGATCTTTTACAAAACACTAAATCTTGTAGGAATAGCTGCTGCTGTTTTTTCAAAACAAATAGTCTTCTGTAGTATTAGCAACAGAAACAAAAGTGAAAATAATCAGAATTTTTGTTGTTGCCCAAGGTAAAGTACTATAAGGAATTTAACCCCCTACCAGTGTTCCCTCTAAGCTGCGCTGGCGTGCTGCAGCGCAGCACGCCGCAGCCGCCAGCGCAGGGAAAGCTGCCGGCAGCGCACTGCCGGCAGCCAGAGTCCCTGCCTAGAGCTCCTGTGGAGCAGGGAGTTTTGAAAACTCCCGCCCAGAGAAGCTCTAACGGAGCATGCCCAGAAATTCTGGGCATGCTCCGTAGAGCTTCTCTGGCCCAGGAGTTAGGTCTGGGCCCTGCCCCTCCAGTCCAGCCCCGAGGTAAGTTTGTCGGGGCTGGGGGGGGGGGGGGGGGAGCGGGAGCCGGGGCCGGGGGGGGGGCCGCGGGGGGGGGGGGGGGGGGGCGGCGCCGGGGGCCGGGGGGGCGGGGAGAGCGCAGCGAGCAACAGGAGTTGCTCAGCTGCTCTCTCCCCTTAGAGGGAACATTGCCCCCCACCCCAGCTAGTGTTGGTAAACTAACATGGTGATGATAAAAGTAAGGAAATTTTGCTTTTTAAATGTTATATTTTTAACAGTTTTTTCCCTTTTAAACTCTACAGCCTCGCAGTGTGCAGATAACAACTGTTTTCCAGTCTAGCAGTTTAAATGTACAAAGTTATTCCTGTGCAGGTTTCCATGATTGGGGCCAAACAGATATGTGATTGTCCATGCAGTCAAGTATTTGCAGGATTGGACCATGACAGGGATAGCTTGCGTTTTTGAAAAATGTATAAATCCCAATTAGTGCTTGCAAGAGTTAGCTTCCATTTATAGTTGGCCTTGGCCCAATTATCCATGTGTTTAATTGAAATCAGAGACTCTTTGAAGATATGCCTTTTTGGTTTTAGATGTTAAATACTGATTATCCGGGACTGGATTAACTGACTGTTGTGCCAGGCTGCATTAATGTTCTCATGTATGGCCACTTGGGTTCTGGGACACACTGTGGGTGGGAGTCCGAGGGAATGGGTACTATGGGAGCATTGAGTTTTCTGCACGTGGCTCTGGCCTCTTTTTAGTTCCTTCAGGCTTCAAGGGTGACAAGCCCATGAGGTAGCCCCTCTCTCCACAGACAGGATGATTTTCCATCAAAAAGGCTTTTAAAGCAAAGAAAAGTTCTGTCTAGCTGTCCCGCAGTGGCTCAATAGTGTCAGTAGCAACCTCAGGGCAGACTATTAAGCATCAGGACAGAAAGCCCAAAATGAGTGTTAGTTGTGTGCTTAGACTTCCTGAACCGATTACCAAATATAAAGTCCTCAAGCACTATTAATGGCCTTAAAATTGCCCCAGGTTGTCTGCACCTTAGACTACTCACAAAAGATACAAAAATCTATAATAAATTGTCTTTAGAGATTTATTAACCGAAAAAAAAAAAGGAAAGAAAAAAAATGAGGACTACTGACAAGGTTAAAGAAGTTAAACAGATTTACAAATAATGAGTTCCAGTTTTAAGCTTTTATTTCTTTTTGAAACTTCATAAGCAAACTTTAAATCCCTTTTAGGGCTAAGCATTGGGGATCACTTGAATATAATTAGAAATCTTCACCCTTGAGGCCAAGCAGCAGAGAGATACAGTTCCTCCTTTTTAGGTCTGATCCCTTCCTTCTTTCTGCTTTGAGTTGCGTGTGCAGTTCTTGGGAAGAATTCACTTTCACCTCTCCTTGTTATGGGAGGAGGGAAAAGAGGGGAACCAAGAAGTCTTTTTGCTCTGATGTTCCACAGTAGTTCATCTGGTGTCAGTGAGCTCTCTTTGTGGGATAGGAGATAACACTTCACATTGGAGACTTGTATTTGACATCTTTGGTGTCTCTTTCCTCTCCCTAGTGATATACACAGTTACAAAGGCTTAAACTGCAAATGTTTAAAAAATACTTTGCAATATGGGGTACAACTGTTGTTAGTGAGATTAGTGCATGCAGCAATTTACAAGCATTCATTAAAGTCTAAACACTAAGCGCATATTTTTCATTCTAATTCTTATTTTAACTGTATTAATCCACAGGTAAGCCAGATGAATTCCAGTTATGTGTTTGGCAGTATTTAAGTGAAACATGCAAACTGAGCATAAGCTGGGACCTAGTTAACCAGTGACACAGGAACAATTTGGGTCCATATGAGAAAGCTGCAAAGCAGTATTGAAAAAATACCTGCAGATGTTTCAAAATACCCACTAATAATGCACTAGGCATTCAGATAAGTCTTGGAAGAATTGTATATTGATGATTAATTGGGAGTAATCCTGATGATGTGTCATTTAGGCAGTAGATTTACTTGCAGCTATAGAAGCAGGGAACAGTGGGAGATTTCCATAGTTCTTCACTGTTTTATTTTTCTAACACTATACAAGCAGATGCCACTTTTTTCATAGAGCAGTTTAAAAAGCCACTTATTGGTGATTTAATCCTGGGCTGAATCAAGAGATCCAGATCCAGTACTGGGGATCCTTTGCATATACTTAGAAATCTTCCCCCTCGCAGCCAAGCAGCAAAGAGGTATAGTTCTTCCTCAACTTCCAAAGGAGTAGCCATGTTAGTCTAGTTCAGCAAAAGAAACAAGGAGTCCTGTGGCACTTTTGAAGAATAACAAATTTATTTATCACTTGCGCTTTTGTAGGAGAAAATCCCATTTTGGCTGAAGCTTTGAAGATGGGGGAAACTTACAGAATGGGAGGAAAATAAATACAGGGACGTGTAAGTCATAGGATGTGGTCACGCTCCCCTGCATTTATTTCCTTCCATTCTGTCAGTTCCCCCATCTTCAAAGTGTCTGACGAAGTGGAATTTTCACCCACAAAAGCTCATGTGATAAATAAAAAAATTGTTAATCTTTAAAAGTGCTACGGAGGCCACCTTGTTTGTTTTGCTTAACTAAAACAACACTGATACCCCTTTGGAACTGCAAGAACAGAAGTTGTTCACAATTCTGAACAAAACATTACTGTTGTTCTTTCAAAAATTTGCTACTGAAAACAGATTTAATAGAGCTTTGAAACTTTTCTATGTAGAAGAAAAAATGTTGCTTTTAACCATCCTATTTTTCATTAAACATGCACACAAGTTTTCCTTTTCCTTTCAAATTTCATTTCTAAACCAAATTTAGCACAGTAATATACTGAATTGCCTCCTTTTTTTTTGGGTCTCTGCTACTGCCTGATTTGCATGCTTTTGGTTCCAGATGAGATGTGTGGTTGACTGGTCAATTTGTAACTCTGACATTTTACTGAGTTATTATAAAAATAAAAGGAAACAATAATCAGGAGTACTGGCTTGGTGTTGGTGACCAGTTCAGCTTGGTTCTACAAAAATAAAAAAGATCCCATTTTTATATGCATGTACATTAATGCAGTGGTTCCCAACTGGTGTGCCACAGCAAGACCATAAGTGTGCCGTGAGAATCTCTGGGAGCTAGGGTCATTTTAAATCTACCTCCCTGCTCAGCCCAGCCACAGAGTTTGCTCCTGCTGGCTGCAGGTAAGTGTGGGCTGGGGAAGGAGGGTTAATAGGTTGGGGGGGACTTTGGGGCTGGGGGATTGCTAGAGAAGGTGGGGAGGAGTGCAGAGAGCTGCCGCTGGCCCCATTCCAGCCCTGGCCACCCAGGGCCATCCCAGGTGAGGAACAGACCCCCTGTGCTGTTCCCCCTATGCCGGGGACCGGGCGAGCAGCCAAAAGGGCAGCCCAGTGCAGCGCTGCTGGTCCGCCTGCCTCCCCTCCCAGCCATGGGCGCTGCTTGGGCTCCGTGCTGGAGCAGCAGGGAAGGGCTGGGAAGCAGTGTGTCCAGGGTGGGGAGCGATCCTGGCTCCACCCTGCCTCCCGCCCCCTCTCCGCTGCTCCAGCACGGAGCCCAGAGCAGTGCGCATGGCTGGGAAGGGGGGAGGTGAGCAGACTGGCAGAGCCACACCGGACTGCCCTTTTGGTTGCTTGCCCGGTCTCCAGCACGGGGTCGGGGGGCAGTGGTGTGGCCATGTGGGCGCCCCAAAGTGCGGGGCCCTGGGTGGCCACCCCATCCTAGGGATGGCCCTGCGGGTCTCCGGAACTGGTGGTGACAGCCATGGGTCCAGTCTGGCTAGGGTTACCAGAAGTAATGCAAAAGGAGGACATGTCCTCCTTTTTACCTTCATGTCCTCTGTCTGGCAGGCGCTGTTCTCTCTAAGCTGTGCGCGTGTGCGTGTGCACACGAGTCATGAAACCTGCGCACACAACAAAATAAAGTGTGCACTAAAAAAATTCAAAAGTGCTAATATTGGTGCTCACAAAGAAATGTTTTTGCGCACACAAAAGAAATTGTTTGCACACACAGTCTACCAGTAATTAGTGGGAACATTGCTGGCAAGTATATTAAAATACATGATTTTGTCCGGCTTTTTACTTATAGGGTTTAAAGTACACTGGAATGCCACAGAATACCTTACTTTTAGGGGAAGGCATTCCAGAGCCCCCTAAAAACAGAAGACTATTGCATTAATACTACATTTTCTCCATATGTCTTCCATCCTCCTTTTTGTACTTCTGTGTCCTCCTTTCCAGGCTTTGGTATCTGGTAGCCCTAAGTCTGGCCCAGCTCCAGGGTGTCCGTGGCAGCCATTGCCCTGCTCTGCAGTCCCTGGGGCCATTGGCCCTGGGTCTGTCTGGGGGTCCCCATAGCTGGCAGTGGTGGCTGGAGGTGGGGGTCCCTGGAGGCACCAGCAGCCCCATTCCAGTCCTGGCTGGGGTTCCTCAGAGGGATTGGGCAGCAGCCCTGATGTGGTGTGTCCCTCCCAGCAACACCAGTGATGGCAGGATCCACCTCCAGCTGGGGACCCTGAGGTGCAGGTAGAAGGATCTGGCCCTGGCACCAGTGACCGGAGCTGGATCAGGCGGGGGGCAGGGGTGGATTTTTCTAGCTGCCTTTCCCAGGGGCAGCTTAAAAATCTACCCTTGGGGGAGGAGGATGATGGGGGCCCTGACAGGGGTGAGGGGGATAGGGTCAGTGGCGCCACAGCAAGGCCTGCAGGGGCCCTGGTGAGAACTCTGGTGACTGGTGAGGGCTTGATGAAATGGGGCCCAGGGATCTAGCTCTGGCCCCTGCAGTGATGGCAGGGTCCATCGTGGGAAGCAGTGGGCTGTTGGGGGACACGATGGGACCCACTTGGGTGGGAGGGAGCTGCTGTGTGGTGAGGGTCTGCCCTGGGTGGCAAGGAGCCACTGGGGAGAAGGGGGGAAATGGGTGCTATGCCAGGGTCCCCCGCCTGACCCTCCCATTACCCAGGTTCCCCCTGCCAACCCACAAAGCCACTCCCATTCTCCCTTCCCCTCTCTTGCTACCTTTCTGCCACTCCCCGCATGGCTACCTTTGTCCTCTCTTGCCACCCCTGCCCTGCCGTGCTACCCCTACCACCCGACATAGCAACCTTTCCCAACCAGTGTGCTGTGGTTCATGAATATTCATGTTATTTTGAGTTAATTTGAACGTTCATGAGTTTTTTGATGGTGGTGTGCCTTGAGAAAAATGAAGGTATCAAGGTGTGCCACGGCAGAGAAAAGTTTGAGAACCACTGCATTACTGTATGTGTATGTGGGCATGTGCATGTATGATATGTACAGACACACATGCGTGCACACACTAACTTGGATTTTGTTTATATTTGCATTGAGCAAAAGACTGGGTTGAAGATTACCCTGAAAGCACATCATGCCTCTCCATTTCTTCGGAATGGCAGTGACCCACAACACGATCATTTCGCAGAAAACTATGAGAAATATCCCCAGATTTTCAGAAACAGACTTTTTAATGAAAAGTGATAGATGTGAGGGATATAATAAATGGATCTTTATTTTTTGATCTCAAAGACAGGAGTACAAGGAAGGTTAAAAACCTAATTTCCCACTCATATGGCAGGAATCATAATCCACTGGTTTATGTTTAAGTTTTTAATAAGTTCTTTCGTAAGTTTTTAATATTAAGCCTATTACACTGACATCCTACTGCAAATCTGGGAGCAAGATTATGCTTCTATACGCCTAAAAGGAAAATTAATAGTATTTTAAAGCTGGATCTCTTGAGGAGGAACTAGGAATCCAGTGGCACTTAAAGACTAACAAGTTTAAGTAACCGCACCTTCAAAGCGTCTGACAAACTGGGATTTTCTCACACAAAAGCTCATGTGATAAATAAATTTGGTAGTCTTTAAAAGAGCCACAGGACTCCTCGTTTGTTCATATAGCATTTGCAGCCAGGGCCAGATTAAGGTAAGGGCTTTAGGGCCGGTAGCCGAGAACCTTGGGCTAAGAGCTAATTTGGACCAACCCTGCCCCGCTTTGCCTTCCCCCCCCAGGCTGACCAGTCTTGCTACCCCCCCTAGACTGACTGAGACCTGGCTCCTAGCCTGGACTCAGCACTGCTGCGCTGCCCCATTCTGCGATGCTGCTCTACAGCACTGGCCAGAGCCAAATACCAGCACCACCCTCCCTGGTTCCCAGCCCACACTCACCGGCCTCAGGCTGGCCTGTGGCTGTTCGGGCTTGCTGATCGTTGGGGATACAGTGGCTGCTGGCCCAACCTGCCCAAGTGGGGTGCAGAGCTGTCACTTACTCTTACCTTGGGTTGGGCATCCACCCTAGCTGGGTGCAAATGCCTGTGGCAACAATGGGGCCTCCCCATGAGAGAGGTGGAAGAACCCACAATAAGTCACAGGCTTCCCAAGGCCCACAGGAGGGTTAATTAATCCCTGTTTGCGAATCTGAGATTCTACTGTATATCCAGTGTTTCTGAAACTTTTTAAAATACACGTTGGGTGATTAAATGGAGATTTAAAATTCCATGTTGTAATTTGTCTATGTGTAACTTTTAGTTGGGAGTAAGTGAGGGGAGGGAAACTTGTTGATATGATGGACAACGTTTGGATTGTCTCAGTAGGAGGCTGTTTTCATATGCTAATAAAAGATTATTTAGGCAGTCATCCAGCTAACACAGATGGAGGGGGATAAGTATAAGGTCAGAGTACTACATTAAATCAATTTAAAAAAAAAGTGATATAACTGATGGTGAGCGTGATAAATGGGAGTAATAAACAAGTGCCTGCTGTGACGGTCATTTTCATTCTGTGTCTTGCATGTAATGTGAGCACTTCCACTTTGTGCATCACCTACAGAACACCACAAATCTTACCTCCCAGATGAGAATCATATTTCCATGTGGCACTTAAAGACTAAAAAATTTATCCCACGAGCTTTCATGTGAGAAAATCCCATTTCATTGGACACTTTGAAGGTGGGGGAACTTAAATTTGTTAGTCTTTAAGTGCCACAGGACTACTTGTTTGTTTTGCTGAACTAGACTAACATGGCTACCCCTTTGGAACTTGGCAACATTTCCATGTATGTCTGTAATGGTTAAGCTGCGTAGTTATCCATCTGAATTTGTTGTCTATGAATTGAAAAATTTATTTAAATCAGGGGTGTCAGTTAATCACAGTTACTGCATGAAATTAACACAAAGCAAATTACTAGAATTTTTAAAAAGTCATGATTAATCACATTTTAATCGTGCTATTAAACAGTAATAGAATAAGTTCTAGAGGAATAGCTGTGTTAGTCTAGTTCAGCAAAATGAGCAAGGCATCCTGTGGTGCTTTTGAAGACCAACAAATTTATTTATCGAATAAGCTTTTGTGGGTGAAATCCTACTTCATCAGGCATATGAACTGATTACTATACTATGAAATACTGTGAAATAAATAATAGAATACCAATTTCAATTTATTATAAAAATTGACTGTTTTTCTGCATTTTCAAATATATTGATTTCAATTACGATACAGAATGTGAAGTGTACACTGTACACTTATTTTTATCACAAATATTTGCACTCTAAAAATGATGAACAAAAGAAATTGTATTTTTCATTTTAACTCATACAAGTTCATTCGGTTTTACTTCTTGTTCAGACAGTCACTAAGACAAACACATTTGTTTACATACACAGGAGATAATGTTGCTTGCTTCGTATTTATAATATTACCTGGAGATGGGAATAGGTATTTCCATGGCACAGCTGTAGCCAGCGCTGTAAGGTATTTATGTGTCAGATAAGCCAAACATTTGCATGCCCCTTCATATTTCAAGTCACAGTCTCTAACATTTTGCACTGTTTTGTTTTTGGGTGTAGTTATGTTTTAAAAAAATCCATATGTGCAAGTTGTGCATTCACAATAGCGGTTGGACTACCGTACTTCCATGAGGTGAAATGAAAGATACAATTTAGTTTCTTTTTCCTGTGCAAATATTTGTAATAAAAATAATATAAAGTTAGCACTGTACACTTTGTATTCTGTATTGTAACTGAAATCAACATACTTGAAAATAACAGAAAAATATCTGTAATATTTATAATCAGTTTTAAATTGATGTTCTATTTTAACAGTGTAATTAAAAATGGAATTAATTGCAAATTTTTAAATCTCATGATTAATTGCAATTTATTTTTTAAATCATTTTGGCAGCCCTCATTTAAACACGAGACAGATTTATTTTTTATTTTTATTTGTATTTATTTATTTTTTTAACTTCCTGATGTATTGTTATTGCAGTAGTACACAAAGGATTGAGTCAGGATCAGGACCTTGTTGTACTGGGTGCTCTGCAAATACATTGGCCTCGACCACCAATTCCAGTTTACAGTTCAGCAGTAGACAAAATGCAACAAGAGATTGTAAAAAAAAAAAAACAGTAGGGAGGAGGGAGGACAAGGAACCTGCATTACTACGATACTGCATTATTTAGCCCTTTTTCATAGCTTGAGCGCAGTGCTTCCCCAAGCCCCTGTTGTCCAAGACTAACACCACATGATTTTCTTCTCCTATCCCATCCATAGAATAGACTTTGGGACTCCTTTCTCCGTTATGCTGCCTCAGATTGCCTTCCCCACACCCACATAACAGAAGGGGAAAACAAAAAAGAGGCAGTAAAAGAAATTCCTTGTGGGAAAGTGCTGGAGACCTAGTGTGCTTAGCAGGAACAACTGTGTAATTTGGTATAAAACTGGATACTTGAACTTGGTTTATTATATCAGACTTTACTGATTGGCACTTGATAATCTGCCAATCACTGTTCCCAAAACAGACACGCTGATAAGAAAATAATTACTAGTTTAAATGTTGTAACTAGAGAATATGATCAAAAAGTCTTTTATGATATGTGTTTATCTGTGCTAGTAAGTTTATTTAGTAGCTGAAGAGTACCTTGTGTTGGATCCACAGATTGAATGTAGTAATTCTGATCTTCATATCATCTTATTCCAAATTCATTTCTCTCTCCTTAGGATTTGTTATATTTGCTATGCTTTAAATTGTAACCCCTCACCACTGCTGGTACAAGCCAATTTTTGTCTGTTCATGTATGTTTGAAGGCAGCTATTGCTCCTTAATGGATTCTTCTGTGTTTCAAGAGAGTGTTCAAATGAACCATTCGTTTTTGCGTGTTTTCTACTGCATTATATTTGGAGGACTTTTTATATGTGTATGTTCATCTTGTCTAAGCTGTTGATTTAAAAAAGGTGATTATTAAACGCAGGGGTTTTTGGTGAGGTTCCTTCCATTTTTCATTTTAAGTGTCCTGGTCTAGCACAGCTGCCAGGAAATTGAAGTCTATTTGTTCTCTCTTATTCTAAAAACGTGACTGAAGAATAAAAAGTCATTTATATACAATCATATTTGTTTTGGCAACTACACTGAGGTGAACGTGACCATTGCTGGGTATGTTACAACTTTGGGCAGCAGAGGGCTGTATTTACCAATAATGAGAGAGCACGTTCCCAACCCCCCATCCTCTCTGTAACAGAAATTCTTTTATTTGGAAAATACATATGTCACGTTATGCAGATAACTTTTAAAGAATATGTACAAATGAAAAAAATAGACGTGGGTTTAAAAGGTCTTTCTCATTTTCTTTCAAAATACAGGAAATGGCTTTCCCTTCAAAATTAGTAATCATGGCATAGAGATGTACTGTACTTAGTCGAATTAATAAGGGATCTCTATAATACTCCTCTCCTGGTTACAGGGACAACTGCATTTCTGCCTCCCTTTCAGTCTCTCACACTGCAGGTGCTCAGCCTCTTGCCCTTACTTGTCTGATGGTGGAATATCATGATTCCATTGCTCTTAGATTGGGACCAAGGTATACCACCCTCTGTCTGTTGATCACATATCAGGATTCTGGGCGCCCGTGTTTCTTCTATCAGGACTTCAGAGCAGTGATACTGACCAACAGTTTTCTTAAAACAAAGTTTTTATTTAGTAGCTTGAAGAAAGCATAAAGCATAAAAACAACAAGCTGTCTATGGAGTATTTATTCTCCTCTAATCTTCTGCTTCACTGTAAGTAGAATAGAGTTTCACCTTAAATTACAAAAGCAGAATCAATTTGTATTCCCCTAAAAGTTCCAGATTCTTCTGTTAGTCGATCTGTGTTGTGTTGCCCCCCCCCCCAACTCTTTCAGGGCTGCAGGGTTTGGGAAAACCTCCAACTTCCCTGGTGATGTAGAGGCCCAATTTCCATATTGTTCAGTAGTTGTTGAAGTATTTTGTTTTGTTTCAGGACCCTTCACACTTGGGGTCTGAAACAGTGTTTCTTTTTCTTGACTGATGTCTGCATGGGTTATGTATTTAATAGGTATATGCCCTGTGCTCGTGATACCAGCTTTTTTTTCTGGCAAAAAAACCAAGGAGTCTTGTAGCACTTAAAGACTAACAGATTTATGTATCGCATGAGCTTTTGTGGGAGAAAATCCCACTTTGTCAGATGCTTTGAAGAGGGGGAACTTACAGAATTGGATGAAAATAAATCCAGCGGAGTGTAATACATGGGATCAGGTCATACTGCAACAGCAAATCAGAGCATTTGTAATGATTCAAACTCCAGGAAACAGCACAAAGAGGGAGGGTGAAGTCAAATTACCTGTTATAATGTGAAAAGAATCCATAGTCATGATTCAGCCCTGCTTTCACACAATCTAATCTGCATATTATTTGAATTTCGGCAATGTCCACTGGAGGCCGTGCTTGCACCTTGCATGCCCCAGCGTTTTCCCATCTGAGAACATAAAGGGAATAAAGGGCCTGTCTCTGTTCTTACCACCAGGGGCAGTGAGACACAATCCCTGAAGAGACTGTTTATTGTGTGTGCCGTGGGATTTTTTTAGGCTTGTTGATGTTATTTAGTTAGTATTGTTTGTGTAGTCTTTTCTCTTATTCACCTGTTGACATTTAAATTAAGAACTTCTGTTAGGTGACAGGAACAAACTGGATACCAAGATTTAGCCACTGTGGCTGCAACCAAGTCCTTCGGGTTCACAGCTTCTCACCTCTCATATGATTATTCTGCTCAGTGCTAGACACACAAGATATATTTTTATTGTCTCATAGAGGGTCACACCCCGGATAGATGCTTAATATTACATCATCTTCAAGAAGACCCAGTAAACAAGAGGAGGCCTGTCTCAAACATTTTCTTTTGGAGCATTTGAAATCAAATTCTTCAACAACCACGTTCAGCAGAACAGTAAAGACCACCTCCACAAGGGATGTTAAATATAGTACAAGTAAACACACATACATATAATTTAAGTAAATGATAAAATAATGAATGATTAAATAATAAAAGATCATAATATTTAATTGGTGTAATATTTTGCATCTCTACCAGTATGTTGTGTGGTTCCTTGGTGAGTGGCACTGGCCAAAGGCTCAGTGTGGGGGGAGGACACTGCTCCCCCCCCATTGGGTGTGCTTTGCAGTGGCTGCACCCTCCAGGCAAGTGGGGGAGGATGTGGGGGATCCTTAGGGGGTGTGACTGTGGGTGGGCAAGGGGGGCAAACTTCAGTAGCTGGGGCAGGCTTTGTCTGAGGGAGGCAGGGGGTTGGGGCAGCAGATGCGTCGACTGGAGTGGGGAGATGTCCCTTCCCTGACTTCGCACTCATAATTTATAATGGATGTGGGGGTGCACTGTCCTCCAGCCCTCAGGAGCAGGTGATAGAGCAAAGCACCTCATATTTTGCCCATCCCATGCCCATTTCCTCTCCCCCCTGCTGCTCTGCTCATCCAACCCCAGGATCAAGGACGTTCCTTATGCCTGCCCAACTGCCCCTCCTCTCACAGATCCTTCAACCAGATACACATCATTGCTGCTGCCCAACAGTCCCAGCTCACTAACTGTTGCCTACTCAGTTCAGCTGGTATCACTAGCAGTGCCAAACCCCTGGGGTGCCAGGGCTCTCCTCTGTATCCATGAGTCCCAGCTACCACTCCTCCATTGTCCTTCCCTGCAAACTCCTGTCTTTAGTCCCACTTGCCCCCCATGTGCACAGCCCTCCCCCATACTGCTGACTTCCTTCTAGACCAGCCCTGGTTTCTGTGGCTATGTCGACATCTGCTTTTTTACTTCAGACTTGCTAGTTCAAACTAAAAGTGTCTGAGGTTAGTCTGAACTAGCCTTGGGATAGTTCGGACTAACCGTGGCTTCAAACTAGCCGCGCATCCTAGTTCGAGCTAACTTTTGGACACGTGGCTAGTTTGAACTAATGGCTTAGTTTGAACTAGCCATTAGTCCTGGTCTACACAGCGCTTAGTCCAGACTAAAGTTTGACCTAAGAGCTTAGTCTGGTCTAAAGTTCAAACTAAGTGGTTAGTCTGGACTAACCAGTCAAATTTATTAGTTTGGACTGAGCTTTGGCTAGTCTGAACTAAGAAAATTTTTAGTTTGGACTAGTCAAAGGCTAGAGTAGACCTGGACCAAATTAGTTCGGACTAAGCTTGCTTAGTCTGGACTAATTGGCTGGTGTAGACATAGCCCATGTGGCTACTCAAGGGTTGCCAGTCATTTCACCCAGAAAACAAGCAACAATTTGGCATTCTTTTATCAAATATTTTGCAACAAAAACACTTTGTCTTTTGATTCCAAGTAAACTGGTTAACAGCAATCAAGTTTCTCGCCACCATTCTAGCACTCCTTGGCAATGTAACTTGGAAAAGTGTCACTTTTGCTTATTGACTAGAAACATTGTATTTTCAGTTTTTCCTAGCCCATTCAAAGTTGTGTAATCGATATTGGCAGAGTTTAGAATCACTGACCATAAAGCAGGATCTGATGTATTTGATTTGTGGTGTCCAGTTTTTCTATCTGCTGTTTATGTTGTCATGCGAGGTTGATTCTTTTTCACTTCTTTCCCTTTCATGTAAACCACATGGAATCTCTGAAACACTTTATTTCAAACATTCTATTTTCCCTTTTGTCTCTACAAAATACACCTCCTGCCTGGTGCCCACAGAGCCCGGTGCCCCAGGTAGTCAGCTGGGTTGTTTGCTCCTAAATCTGGCCCTGCATAGTGTCACCCTCTCTAAGCCTAGTAAAATGAGGCAAAGATTTTTTGTTTTAGGTTGTTCAGCCAAAAGGCATTCCATGGCCCAAAACGTTTTTCTCTGATGCCTCAGCACAGTCTCATTAAGTAATTACAATATGACCTCAGACAGTGGTCCAGTGTTCATCTAGTACTGACCTCTTGGTACCAATATGTGTGGTGATAATGACTCCAGCACTGAACCTGTCTTCAAAGACAATCTTGGTGTTGAGTCTTCTTATTGGATGTAAAACAAGCAAAGAGCCCTGCGGCACTTAAAGACTAACAAATTTATTTACCTCATGAGCTTTTATGGGAGAAGATCTCACTTTGTCAGATGCTTTAAAGTGTCTGATGAAGTGGGATTTTCTCCCATGAAAGCTCATGCAGTAAATATATTTTGTTAGTCTTTAAGTGCTGCAGGGCTCTTTGCTTGTTTCCCTCAACTAAACTAAAATGGCTGCCCCTTTGGATTTTAATGGATGTGCAGCAGCCTCATCAGCGTAGTATAGGCCAGTGGTTTTCAAGCTATGGGTCGAGACCTAGTACTGGGTCACAGACCCTGAGGTACTGGGTCACAGTGTCCTTTGCTGCTACCACTGAAAGGCTAGAATGCATTGCTCAAAGATGTAATTGTTGGGTCCCAGGCATAAATGATTTTTTAAAATTGGGTCCCAAGAAAAATGTTTGAAAACCACAGGTTTAGAGCATTCAGGTCACTCCAAATCTGGCCAGAACACAGTCACCAGTGTTGAGAGACATTGTCTTTGATGCCTCAGGTGTTTTTCACAGCAGTGTGCCAGTACTTACTGCCATGGAGAACACTGTCTTGCTGAATTACTTTTTATACTTTTGAGCCAGCTGTTGAAATGCACACCCTGTGAACAATGCTTTGCTTGACTCTCACTCTTCATGTGCTTCTGATAGGTGGGCACCAGAGAATCATTGGACCACACCTAGCAGTGTGTGCATTCCTATCAACCTGAGTAGGATGGAGGTGCTCACCTGAAAGTTTAGCTTGTGGTATCCTCTTTGTCTTCTTTCTTCCCTTTTCCCACCTGTCTATTATTAATCTGCTAATAGGCAGATTTTGGAGTTTGCCTCGGGAAAGGCAGCTCAAAAATCCAGCCTCCCCATCCCACCCCTGCCTGGCCCAGTGTGGCTCCTACCACTGGGGCTGGGGCCAGATATCCCTGCTGGTGGAAGCCCTGGGCCCCTGGCCGGGGCTGGATCCCACTGCCAGCAGCGGCCTTTGGTCCCAGCCAAGGCCAAGACCAGCTCCTGCCTCATCCGGGAGGCAGAGAGTGGCCAATTGGGGGAAGTGTTGCTTCTCCCTGTTGTCAATAAACACCTCTCCTGTTCTGCTGCTTGTTTCAGTCCCAATCAAAGGGTTTTTTTTTGTTTTTTTTGTTTTTTGTTTTGTTTTTCTGGGACTCTAAAAAATGCCTTTGGCAAATAATCTAGCAGTAGGCCTCTGACTTATAAAATGTCAGTTGCTGGAGCTAAATTTCTTTTCTTTTAAGGGAGGAAGCAGAGAATGAGGAACCAGGAGACCTATGGTCTAATACCAGCTTTTTTGCTAACTTGCTGTGTTACTCCGGGGAAGTTATTTAAGTCTATACTTCAGTCTTTGCATCTGTAAAATGGGGATAATACTTCACAGAGGACTTGTGGTCATAAATTCATTAATGTTGCAAAGTTCTCAGTTTCTATGATGATGGGTGGCAGAAAAGTACTGATAAGAAAAATAATCAGTTTCTGTTCAGCTGTGAGTTATGGTTCTAGGTCCTATTGAAAGTCAGTGGGAATAACGTGCCCAACTGTGGCAGTCATTTTCAACATGCCACCCTAAAACCAAAGTCTCTTGGCAAAAGGTAGGTGTCTTAAGTACAGCGTGCTGTCTTAATATCTATGTAGGTTTTTACATCCTGCCATGTAATCCACCTTTCAAGGCTTTTCCCACTTTACTTCCTGCTCTTCAGCTTCTATGGTAGGTATTCTTGATGTCCTGCATTACTACATTGTAATACTGGCACACTGGTAGACACTGGATGCATTTAGTGCCAGAGATCATTGTGTTTCAGTGAGGAATGAAGTGATTCCTCTGTATATCTGTTTGTGAAACATTTGGAATCCATTGGGATGGAAGGTGCTATGTAAAAGACATGCTGTTCTTTTATTAACCCAAGGATACAGGGTGAGTGATAGAAAAATACCAGCAATTTGACTACATGCACATATTCCCAATAAAATATATTTTTAAAAAAATCCTAGAACAAGCTCTGCTTCCAGATACATACATTCACTAATGTTTGTGTTGCTCTGATGGCTTCTGAGAATAGCTGTGATATCTATTGTATGAAAGACCACAATGGGAGCTCTAAATTATATTTTCCATCATCTCCAGCCAAGATCACATCTCAGTCAGATAAAGAGGAATCACTTTGTGAAAAGTATTCATCCACAGGTGATGTGGTGTTTCTGTCTTTTATCACTTAACTGTGTGACTTCATTCAAGAGGGTAGTGATTGTCTGGTTTCACTCACATAATTGTTCTTGGGGTGTGTTGTGCATCAGATGAGATATACCACATGTTGTGATAAGCATGTATAGGATCCATGGATCTTGAAAGGTGGCTTGTAAAGGATTGTTGATTGTTGTAGCAGTGGAGAAATGTGTGCAGGTTTTGCATCTATTGTTCTGGTAGGCTCTGGTGCTGCCTTGGGTAGGGAAGTCCTGGTTTCTGGGGAGTTGGCTTGTGTTGATGAGCTTGGAAAGAGATGATGGTACTGAAGCAGGTTATCTTGGAGTATTTGGGTGGCCCATTCTGTGATGTGATCTTCTTCTCTGGAGAAAAAAATAAGACTGTAACAGTGCCACGTGATCATCATTTTAAATATGGCAATATCATAAGGCTATTTAGTGTAAGTGATAAACTGGTGATGTGGCTGTAAGTGAACATAAATTGAGCATTAATGAAAATTAATTAGTTGGACATCAATGTATTGGGGACAACAAGATGCTGCAAACCCATGAATTTTGGCAGGGCTACTAGAGTTTAGCCCATTGTACGATGACCTCTCCAAACTCTGTAGTATTGGTTTGTGAATTAATTGCTAAGAAAAAAATTCCCTTTTGTGAGAGAGAGCCTATAGTACTTTACTTTGGTTATCCTGTGGTTGAACATAACTTATTTGGAACCGGTTGTGTGCACTGAAAGTAGATTGGTGATAAAATGTTGAGATGCTGTCGTTTAACTGAACTTTACAGTGAAGGGGAATATTAAAAAGTGAAGTGTTTCTATGTGCTCTTGAGTTAAGGATTAATGTTGTAAATGCATTTTATATTTTATGAAGATGAATTACAAAATATAATCTCTGTTATAGAAAAGAAACACTCTACCAGAGAACATTGTGATTTGGCAAAGTTAAATGAAAGATTAACCTAGACTTTTTATCTGTAATAACTAGCATCAACAAATCTGAAACTGATAAAACTTGTTTTCCCACAGTGCATAATAAACCTGTGTAACTCACTGTCCCAAATTATCATTCAATTTAGTAGGTTTCAGAGGAATACAATTTTTATGTGGATAATAAGATTTAATATCAGTAATATATAATATGTAAAGAATATTAATCTTCATATTTAGGAGCATAAGCCAACCTCTAATTGATTAGAGATAAGAAATCTTCTACCATTGTCAGGTCAACCCATAATTATTTGTTACAGTGGTAAATGCATCATGCTTTCTTGCAGCATCTGTTACTAGCCATTCTTAGCTGTGTCTTGTCTCCTAGAATGAGCCCTTGTTCTGATACAGTGTGGCATTTCCTATGATTGCAGTGCAGTTGATTAAAATTGTTTTAATTTAAAATGATCTGAGACTGTGTCAAAAGCCAGGATTCAGCCTCCCATCTTCAAACTTGGAATATTTGGTTCCCAATCTGAAGTGTGCATTTTAGACCCATACTAGTGTTAAAATTATTTAGTGAACACATGATAGTGCAGTCATAACAAAATTCTTGTTACATGCTTTTAAGAGTTGATGTTAGCATGAACTGAATAATTATGGTATGTAATGTAGCAGAGAGATGGTAAAACACATTGTGGTGGAAGTTAGGTAACTGCATGTTTTCTGTGCTGAATAGATATTCTGAATGGAGGCTTTCATGGGAGCTGTGGTTTTATCAGGTTTTACTCTACTGCATTAAGAGGTTTCTATAGTATTGCTATGGGAACACTGAGTTGCAAGAAATGTTCCCACAGGAGCCCAGCTGTGAATGGTGGTAAATTACTGAAAACATTTTTCTGCATCTCGATTAAAATATCCTTTCAGAGATAATGATGTAAAAAGTCAAATTGTACTACTTTACTAGGCATCATGGTCATTTTCCTGATAAAGAGCTGAATGTTCTTATTAAAGCAGTATTTGGTTATGGAGAATATATCCTATGAAAGTCTTGCCCATTACCTATGTGGATACAGAGGTAGCTGAAGATGTGTAGGCCTAAAATTTTGTTGAAGATGTTATAATTTTGAAGGAAACATCTAGATTCTAAATATGTAGTCTCTACATATAAATAAATAACTAATCATTTAGAAACTATAATTGAACCAGTTCTTCTGTAGTGAGGATATGTAAGAGTCTGACCTTTATTTCTTGATCCAGTCACATGACACAACTTGTACTAACAAAACTTAGTGTCAGGGGTTTGTGTTTATTAATTCTAATGGCTATTCTTAAGTGGCCCACAAAAATATTTTCATCATTGTCTTTATTCAGCAGTCTTAATTATTAATTAATAATTAATAATTACTGTTCCTTGAGCTGTGCTGATATAAGTCAACAATCTGCACAAGCTGAGATGTTCAGGTATCAAATAATACTTCAAATACTGGGTGTGTAATTAAAACTAGCCCTATTGTACATTCAGACAGGTTTCTGTCATGCATTTGTTTTGTTGGTATTACTTCAGCTCCCATTCAGAATAAAGAAATAATAGTATAGCATTTACCACTTAGCTGCAGATTTTATTTTAACTTGAATGTACTCTACGGCTTGAGTTGTTTGTCTGAATGGGGAAGACAGAATTGCAAGTTGTTACAAACAATGGGGCATGAAAACTCAGTATTAAAAAAAATTCTGTCAAATCAATGTCTTAATTTTTACAAATTAGAAGTGTATGGTTCTGTTTGGAGCACAAGATACAAATGAAAGATTTCAAAACTGAGTTTTTGAAAGATAATCTAACATATTCGTTGCTTACTGTAGAAAAGCAATTGTTGGTTGGGGTACTTGGGTAGCAGGAATGTCTGTCCAAAGATGTATCAACTGTGAGGATTGTGATGCTGTCTGGATTAGGGTGTACATTTATAATATTGGTATTAGTATTGCAAAATTGTAGTAATTCAAACAAGATGTCATGTACTATTGGAAATATTTTAATTTGCTAAACATCATAATATTGCTTGTGTATGTATCATCTTAGTAGTGTAAGTTATGGATATGTGTGATATACCTAACAAACTTATTTATTGCATGAGCTTTCATGGGGGAAAATCCCATTTTATTAGACTCTTTGAAGATGCTACAGGACTCCTTGTTTGTTTTTACTGAACTAGACTAGACTAACACGGGTGCCCCTTTGGAATTTGTGAAATATCTGTATCGAATGATTTGTGGTATGCTACTGGGCTACACCCGCCAGGCTGATTAGTATCAGCATTGATGGTGACTCATTGGGGACCATTACCTTTACAATGAACCTCAGGAGAGAAGCCAGGACAGCACCTATGAGTCATCAGGACATGCTTGTGGTCAGGCAGGCTGCAAATGCCTTTCCCTGACCATCTGCTGTGAGTTTGTGTTTTGAAACAAGCCACACAGCAGACCAGAGAGACTATAAAATGCAGCTTCATTATCTCATCTTGTCTTCATTCCTGCTTTTGACTTCTGGATTAATTCATCTACCACTGAAGCTGTGACTCAAAGGACTGCAACGCATCCAGGTACTGAATGTACATCAGAAGAGCTGTACAAGCCTGCAAACGGCACAATTCTGCTAATAATGTGATCTAAAAGGACTTGAAGTCATTTGTATGTGTCTGATTGCCTTAATAATTGAATGTCTCTCCTATTTGTTTTTTTCTTTTTATAATAAATCTTTAGTTTTAGTTACTAAAGGATTGGCTACACCACTGTATTTTGAGTAGGATCCAAACTTGTATTGACCGTGGAATCTGACTCATCCATTGGCAATGAGGAGAACATTTTTGGTAAAGGGCATACTTTTAATAACTTATCTCTTTACTGGACCTAGTTGGTAGTTGGGGGTCAAGGACTGAAATGCAATAAAGATGGTGGTGGGGGCTTATTGATGACCAGAGCCAACCTTATGGGGTGGAGCAAGAGGAGCAACTGCCCCAGGTGCCACAGTTCAGCGAGCTCGGCTCTGTCTTTGGCTGTGGGGATGCTGTGTGTTGGCAGCATTTTATGTTGATGATCAGTGTGACGATCAGTTTGGAAGAATCTATTGTCCTTTTTGCAGCCTGCCCTTCCCAGGATGTTTTCAGATGGACTGTCCAAAACATGGACAGGTTACAAGGGTTCCATTAATTCTTTAAGTATAGTACAGTTTGTTTATATCTAATGATCCCAAGAGACTAAATGAATAAAATATTGACCTGTCATCCTCTTGATTTTTGGTACTGAGATGAAATTGAGATGTTAAGTGAATTACATTTTGTGTTTGATTCTGTAATATGTTTACCTGATGCATAGATTTTAAGGTCATAGGGGAACATTGTGATCATCTGCCTCTTGTCTGATTTCCTGGACAGTGTAAGCCACAGAGCATCATCCACGCACTCCTGTAATAGATGTCTAATCCATGAGTGTAGTAACTCATCCCACCCCATCTAACATCCCATCACAAGCTATTGGGTTTATGTATTGCTAGTCATCAAAGATCAGTTAATTGCCAAATTAGGCTGCCCTTTCATGCCATCCACTCCATAAACTTGTCAAGCTATTCTTGAAGCTAGTTAGGTGTTTTGTGCTCCAGCGGTCTCTTTGGAAGGCTGTTCCTTAACTTCATTCCTCTGATGGTTAGAAACTTTCATCTAATTTCAAGTCTAAATGTCCTGATGGCCAGGTCACATGAGTTCTTGTGATACATTGGTGCTGAACTTCAGTAATTCTTCTCTCTCCTTAGTACTTATCCCTCTGATGTATTTATAGAAGGCAATCATATTTTCCCTCAGCCTTCTTTTGGTTAGATGAAAAAAGCAAATCTCCTCTCACAAGACAAGCTTTCCATTCCTCAGCTCATCCTAGAACTGAGTTTGAAATTATTTTTCCTGTCCTATGAAAATTTTGGAAATTTTGAAAATGTTTTTTTCCTGAAAGGACCAAAATGCTGAAATCTTGAAAATTAATTAAATAAAAACATATGAAGAGTCAGTTGACAAATTTTGTTTAAATTTCACCATTTTCTTTTTTGTTTTTACTATAATGAGCGACATTTGAATCAAAAAGCCATTTCGAAACAGAAGAATGGAAATGTTTTTGTTAAAAAATTTCGTGTCGACAGCTTTGGAACTTTTTCCCTCCCTAAAACCTTTCCAAATAAAAAAAAATAGACTAGACCAAATTTTTCATTGGAAAGACACAGTTTCAGTGAATTGGTGTTGGCCAATGAAAAAATATTAGTTTAAAAAATCTTAACTTGATTTAGTGTTTAATACTTTTGGCCTAATTCTATTGCTCATGTGCTTGGTTAGGCATATGTTCAGCACTGTATAACGTAGAGCACTAATAAGATTCTACAATCCTATCCTTGGATGGTAAGCTACCCTAGGAAGCGGCCAAACAGAATTTAGCATAGTTTCTGCAGTTCCTTTTCTTGAGAGCCTGAACACAGAGCTGGTTTAGGTGGTGAATCATACAGTTATCTTTTACCTACTTAGGAGATGTTTACTACACATCAGAGTTAAAGGCTATTGACAAGGCAATAGCCATTTGGAAAAATGATTTTTTTAGTTCTGAGTGCTTGATAGACTGGTAACTTTACCAGAAGTAGACACAGGCTTCCGTTGTTTGCCAATAAGAGGTAGGGCGCATTATAGTCATTCTAGCTATAAGAATATTCCTTTATGCAAAAATAATCTTTTTCAATGAAAAATATTTTGAAAGCAACTATCTGCTTCTAATTTATTACATTTGGTCAAAGCAAATCTCCTTTCCTGACTGATTGGCTTAATGCTATGTCCCTAACAAACAGCTATAGAAAAAAGTAGCATACAGTATCCTTTAAAACAGTGGTTGTCAAAGTCTGGGTTGTGGCCCAGTACTGAGTCACAGATTTGCAGGTACTGGGTTGTGGCACTGGTGCTGCTCTGGAGTGGGGGCTGCAGCATTGTGCTCCCCACCTGGCCAGTGCTGCTCACGGGAAGAGGGCAGTAGTGGCTGCTCTGCATGCCCTGGCTGGCTGGTGCTGCTCCTGAGAGGCCAGCTGGCGGTGCTCCCCTGTGCCATGCAAAGACACACTCTGTGTTTCTTTTGGCCTGGTGCCTGGGGACCCCATTGCCCCCACAGCCATGGCCACTGCTGAATTTTCAGGCAGTGACCTCTTTTCTTCATTGGAGGGGCTGTTGCATGGCAGAGGGGTCTGCAGCTGGGTCCCGAGGAAAAATGTTCAACAACCACTGCTTTAAAAGATTGACGAAGATTTATTTTATGTTACAGTACTAATGAAAGCTTCTAATAAGGTGATTGATGCTTAAATGATGAAACAGTCTTATCTGGTGTTTCCATACTAAACTATCCCACAGCAGTCATTAGCCTAAACGGAAGATGCTGTATGGAGAAAGTAAATAAAGATCCAAAATGAGGGAGGGGAAAAAATAGCACTAGAGGAATTTTTAAATAATACTGGAATAACTTTTTCAAAATAAATACTATTTTTGTAATTTTCATCCCTTGTTAGCATGAGAATTTCTATTTAAAGTGAGACCAGATGACATGGGTTCACAAAAACCAAAGAACATCATCCTTTGGAAACTACCTCCTATTTTTCTTTTATCATTAGTGTGAAAAGATGCAATTGAGAGATTGCTTACAAGATTTAATAAGCTTCATTGGAAATCACCAGTAGCAAAACTGGTGTGACTGCAGTATCTTTCCTACCTCTAGAGTTTACTGAGGATTTATTTCTTCTGAAAACAAATGCAATAAATTCTCTCTTTCCGGAAATTGAACGCTGTTAATTTTTTTTTTCCCCTGAAGGTTTTTCTCTGATCCTGTCATGACAGGTGGTCACTTAAGCAATACTATTATATGCTGTTGTCGTACACACAGGTTGTTGTCCATATCCTTGATCATAACAGGTAGTTGCATCACAGACTTATAGTGCACAACAACAAGCATCTGAGGAAGTGGGATCTTCTCCCACGAAAGCTCATGCAAAAAATAAATCTGTTAGTCTTAAAGTGCCACACAACTGCTTGTTGTTTTTTTACTGGACTAGACTAACACGGCTATCCCTTTGGAAACTGATATAGTGCACAGCAACTGAACAAATTAATATACATGTTGCTGCCCTCTTTCTTCACAGCACTTTTTAAAACTGTATGGGATTAATTCTAGGCTGTTTCAGTGTAGCCAAACCATTAATCCTCTCAATCCTTTTCTGTTCCCTGGATACACAACCATGGTCTCTGTATTTAAACAAAACAAAACTGAACAACCCCACAATTAACAACATTAGTACATTGTTACTGGTGAAAAGTTTGGAAATGCAAAAGTGAAGTTTTCCATGGAAAAATTATTATAGCCCCTTTGAAAACTATTTCCAAACCAAGCCTACCTCTATTTACAACATCAGCAGAAACATTTGTATCTTTTAATTTAGTCTCTGGGATAGCACTTGGAACAAAGGCTTGACCTTTATATGGCTAGTAAGGCTTGTTGTCTTCTGTTGGCTAGCAGCCATAAAGTCTGTATTTTTGCTGAGGATAAGAGTCTATATACATATCACAGTGATGCTTTTCAGTGTTTTATAACAGTAATTGATCACACTAATTTGCAGTAGTTAAAACTTCAGAATGAAAATAAGTGAACACTTTAAATCAGGCCCATATTTCTTTAGTAGCTGAAAGTTTATCAGTAGAGGGCTTCAACAGTTTTTACATCTAATCTAAATTCCTGTTTTGATCTTCAGAAGTATTTCCTTTAGAAGACAACATTTTGAAAATACTCTGTTTTTACAAGAAATTAATGAAGTGTAAAAATGGAAAAAGATGTAGTTTCTTTGGTAATGTAGAGTCAGGTTATTTTACAGTATTGTGCATAGATTAATGATGTAAGTAAATATATTGTGAAGAAAGCATGGGAAAACAGTAGGTGTAAGAGCTTTTCACTGTTTAATGTATCCGGTTCAGTGATGCAGCCTTTCCTTTACATACATTCAGATTCTCAGAGGCTGTTTTCTTATTTAATTTCTTGCTTAGTGTTTTTGACACTTTATGTTATGTTCATATTTCATATGTCAGTATAGGCTGCTAAAAATCTCTCAGCCACACTCAAGAAATATGTTCTTTTTAAGCATTTAGGACCCAATCTTCCTGAGTGGACTCTTTTATGAAGTACTGAGGACCCACAGCTCACATCTGTAGAACAGAAACCTAAAGGTTTTGGGCCATATTCTGCTCTGTTAGTCTTGTATAAACCATAGTGGAAATACATTGTGTTTTCAGGTGGTCTCAGAGCAAAATGTCATTTATCCATCATTTGAGCAAGAAAGAGTACAGACTTCTATTGAAGAGAACAAAAAATGGCTTTCCTGAATTCCAAAATCACAACCATAAATGCACACAACAATGTAATTCTTAAATATAATATGTTTTGTGTTTTTCATATGTTGTCGTGTGCATTTTTTATTTAAAAAAATGTACCGGTAGTTCAAAAAATTGTACTTAGGGGGTATTTAGCTTTAATTAATACCTGAAGTACTTTGATTTATTATTACTTATAATGTATACCATTTGACATATTCAACTCCATTTGAATCAACATACCTAAAAATGCTCTTTAATATCTATCTTTATCAGGTAAATCCTTTTTGAAAAGTTGCTTAGATCAAGAATCTGCATAGATAACAATTTTTAAAAAAAATAAATTTGATCATATGAAAAGTGTGTTATTTTACACTTTTTTATGCCTTGCCAGCAATTGACATTCTGGAGGATAGTTTTTACATCAGTGTTTTCATCCATCAGTATTATTATGTGACAATATGTTGTTTAAATATTCACAGCTGTAGAAACAATCTTTATTCTTGTCAGAAATTAGCTGTTTGAAAAAATTTTTTTACTTTCCAGAGGAGCTTGACTCTAGGTTGTTTGTTTGAACTCCAGCTGTATTATCTGCATAGTGTCCACAGAGATTAGTTTGTGAGTCTTACTTTTGTCAACAGACAGGTGTAGCAGCTGTGTCTTTTTAAACAGGTAACAAGAAATGTACAACTAATTTGTGATTTATATATGGAACTAGGGCTGTCAATTGCCATTTGCAAGTGATTAACACAAAAAATTAACTAGAAGAAAAGAATCACGTTAATTGCAGTTTTAATTGCACTTTTATTAGTAAAATACTAATTTAAATTTATTATAAATACTTTTAATGTTTTTCATATTTATCAAATTAAATTTGCAAAATGCATAGCACTCACTTTATATTATTTTTATTATAGATATTTGCACTGTAAAAAGGTAAATAAAATAAATAATTTTTTTCAATATGCTTTATACAAATCCACTCAGTCTTACTACTTGTTTAGCAAATCGATAAGACAGACAAGTTTTTTTTATGTTGATGGGAGATAATGCTGTCCGTCTCTTACTTAAAATGTCATCTGAAAGTGAGCACAGGCATTTGTTTGCATGACATTGTTGTAGCTGTCATTGCAAGGAATTTACATACCAGATATAGTAAACAGTAATATTTTATTTGTAAGCTCTGAAGTTTTACATTTGTTTTTAATGCAGTTATGTTAAAAAAAAAAAAAGTCCTATGCATGTAAGCCTGGACATTGACTGATAAACTGATTGTTGCAAACCAAAGCAATGCCTATATGAAAAAGATGATGACGTTTCAGCATGATGTTAGGCCCCAGAGTACAGAAAAAGATTAACTAGGAAAATACTAAGCCAGTTGTTCCCAACCTCATCTCTGCTGTGGCACACCTTGATCCCTTTAATTATTTTGAGGCATACTACCATATAGTCGCCAAATAAATCCATGAATATTCATGAGCCAATCCAGAACTCTGCATTAGTCATTCAAAAAATTCCGTGGCACTCTTGCTAGGCCTGATAGCACACCTGTGTGCAATGGCACACTAGTTGGAAAACACTGCACTAAGCAATTGTTCCCATGAAATGTGTGTTAATCTGAGGTAGAGTGACCAGATGTCCCGATTTTATAGGAACAGTTCACTAATATTCAGGGCTTTGTCTTATATAGTTGCCTATTACCCTGTATCCCATCCCAATTTTTCACACTTGCCATCTGGTCACCCTTATTTGAACTCTGTTCTAAAAAGTGATGATTGTAAAAAGAATACCTTCTTAATAAGCAACTATATTCCTTGCTGTCTATTCACAGTAATATCTGCATATTCTAGGGATACACATACATTTTTACTACTCTTAATTCCTTAATTAAGAATAGTAAAAATTTTTTTTACTACTGGAGGTAGAGCTGGCTTTCTGTTTTCACTGGTGCGTCATCAGCCAATATGGCTTAAGTTGCAGTGGTCTAGGCAAGTTCAGCCATCATTTCCACATCTGTAGTTTCTAATGGTTTAGTGGCTCTTTTATCCTAAGCTCAAGGCTATGAAAAATTAACCGGCTTGCTTAATAGATGGGCATGTCCCAGTTAATCTTTCTTCTGTTCTCCCCTTAAGAGCCCTTTAGTATTCTCTAAGGTGAATCTTATATTGTCTTAGCTTCATTTTCTGTTTTTTTTTTTCCTCCTGTGAGCTTCCTTTGATTCCATGTAGCCAGATATGATTATGTCAAATACTGTAGGTAAACTGAGGTGCATAGGATATTGCTAATGTAAGAGAATTAAAAAAGGGAATTCTCTTTTCCATTATGCAGAGACCTGAAGGATCTTAAGAAGCAAAACCTGCCCGATCTACAGTCACAGGGTGGTGGGGCTTAGGGAAAATGAGACAGGCATATGCTGTTTATTTTTGTTTGAAAATCCTTTTTGCTTAATGCTTTGATCTGAACATTAAGATAAAATGTTATATTGTTTTGAAAGAGCTGTTCTGGATCACAGTATTTGTTACTGATCACAAGCTCTGGAAGGGAAGACCAAATGGATCTGCTTAAATAATCATAGGTAGTACACAGGGTGTGATAGCCAGAGGGACTCCATTTAAGAGTGGAAGAAATATGGGGTTCTGCTCCATGAAAACAAGGGCCCAAGGCCTGTTATCTAAGGACGTGTGCTTGGGGAGATCAAGGAAGGAGGCACAGGTGCAGCTAGCTCTGTAACTGTGAGAGAAGCTTCCTGTTTTTCTGAACTTCTGAATGTTTACCTGAACCAAACGAAAATGTTTGAGGTTAGCCTGCCACAGTGCATTAAGAGTGTCCTACAGATCCTAACTATTTTCTTAGTTATTAATGTTCTTGAAATGCTATTCTGTGGGAGGATGAATTTAAACAGTGGTATAGTTATTTTTAAAAGGGGGGGGGCAGAGGCAAACTAACCTAAACTATAATCCATATTTCAGAAATGAGAAGTGAGTTATCTTCAACTACACTACTGGATTTAAATCTTTTCAAATTCTGCTTCCAGCAAATGCTTTGTATTCTAAGTTTTATAACTTGGAAGGAATTTCTGTTGTAAGGACACTTAGGGGCAGAATTCTTCTCTACAGCATCCTTTCCTTTTGCCTCATTCCATAATCTATGTTGGGTATTCATAGGGTGTCAGTCTCATCACATGTAATGCAAGAACCTTCTCTCTTGTTCTTGCCATATGGGAAATCCTTTTTCTTTCAGCTTCATTCAATCTCTGTCTTATTTAAAATCACATATTTTCCACTATGCATGCCTTTTGGTCTCATGAGTGAATGCCTTAATTTATTCTCTATGCGTATCTTCACACCATTGGGTCCTTTCTTAGTTTTGTATATCTTGGTAAAGTATTTGAGAGATGCAGTGAACGTGGAAGACTCTAAATCAGTGGTTCCCAACCTTTTTGGCTTGAGGGCCACAGATACCATTTTTACAAGCCTAAAGGACCACCAGTCTCTGCCACCTGATCCAATCCCCCTCCCCGGCAGATAGGCAAAAGAAGTCCTGTTAGCCCTAAGTGCTCCATATGGGTCCCTAGGTAGTGGCTTCTTTCTGCACCCAGAGGGATGGAAGATCAGAGTTCTCCTTGCTGTGACTCTAGCAGAGCCCCCAGCACCTGTGGACCTAGGCAGAGCCCTTATCCTTGCTCCCTGCTACAGACTGGGAAGGAGAACACTGATATCCCATCTCCTTGGTCTGCATCAATTTTTTTTAGCCCTATGAAAATGTGCTTTGCCTGGATCCTTATGCATTGCCTCCCATCTGCCAGCAGCAGGAGTGGAATGGCAGGCTGCTTTGAAAGACCCCGTGGACCACTTTTGGCCCCCTGGTCCATAGGTTGGGAATCACTGCTCTAAATGATGTTAGATTGATCATAGTTACAACGTTAACTGTTATGTCAAACAATTGTGCCTTAGTGGGTAGTGAGTTTAACAGACAAAAATGTAATCTGTACAGTTCAGTATTCTAATGTCATTTTTAATACATACAAGAGACTATAGCTAAATTAGCTTATGCACCAAAAAGAGCCCTATTCAGGGATGATTTACCCACTAAACAGACATGGAAGAAGCAGGGTCATAAGAACATAAGACTGACTATACTGAATCAGACCAATGGTCCATTTAGCTCAATATTCAGTTTTCTGAGAGGCTGGTGCCACTGCCAGATGCTGCAGAGAGCGTGAACAGACCAGGACCATCTCTGGTCATCCAGTACCAGCTTATAGGAGTCAGAGGTTTAAGAGCACCTAGAGCAAGGGATTGCGGCATCTTGGCTAATAGCCACTGATGGACCTATACTGTGGAATATAGAACAGAATATTCCATTTAATTAAATGGATTTTAAAACTCTTGCACTCTGCTTGTTTAGGACTTGTTTAGACAAACTCTAGCATAAATTTACTATAAGAATAGAGGAGTTTCAGGATCCAAGTGACACCAGGACACTAAAGCACCAGGATGAAGACTGCAAACATGAGTTGGCTCTTGAGAATTGCGTTTTCTGACTGGAGATGGATTGAAACCATCTGGAATGTGCATCCTTGTTCACTAGAAATTAGGGACAGACTAAAACTGCAAAATTCTAGTTCAATTTAAAATTTTAGACATTTTATAGTTCGGCAGCTTTATGTTGTGCATACCTCTTTCCCCCTCTCTCTCGCCTCCCCAGAGTTATGATTCTCGATTTGATTTGGTCTTATCTCTATTGTAAATAGAGTTTGGCTACTTCATGCTTCACTTAAATTGATTTCTATATGAATGACCATCAGCTTTTTTAAATAATAAGATACATAAGGCTGATTAATTTGGTATTGTATACTAATAATTGAACAGAAAATGGGGAAAGCAGTTCTGTAAAAGTGGAAGATCAGTCTTTGAGGGAGTTGGTTAAGGAAGCTTAATGCTTAAGTTAAAGTGATAACTGTTGGCTCTGACTATAATTACCTCAGCATGATTCCTGCTGCTTACAAGAGCATAACTTGAAGGAAAACCAATTTCTAGAGGGTTTTGTTTACACCCTCATTGTGTATCAAACCATGACAAATTAGCAATTACTTCAGCATCAGAGGTCTTCACGAATTTCATTACCTTGTTAATTTAGAGATCTTTTTGGTAAGAAAGTTTTCTTTCACTGAGCTGTTCCATTAGGTTCTCTGATAACAGCATGATTGTACAGACAGAAAGAACGAGGGTTTCCACTGTGAATGTGTATTAGAATAGTTCCAAAGGGGGCCACTGTGTTCAGTGTTAGTCTAGTTCAGTAAAACAAACATGGAGTCCTGTGGCACTCGAAGACGAACAATTTAATTTATTGCATGAGCTTTCCTGAGAGAAAATTCCACTTCGTCAGATGCTTCAAAGCGTCTGACAAAGTGGGATTTTCTCCCATGAAAGCTCATGAAATCAATTAAATTTAGTCTTTGAGTGCCACAGGACTCCTTGTTTGTATTAGAATAGTTTATTCTGACCAAAATAAACAAATGTGTACTTTGTAAACCAGCAGGGGTGGAGAATGTGGGGAGGAAGGGTAAAAATTGACAAAACGTAGACTAAATATCAAGTCTCTTCTACAGAAGCCTTTCAGACTGTTTGCCATATGGCACTGGACAAACTTTTTCAACTGAGTTGAAAGTTATAGACTGATACCAGTTTGACAGCGGTAAATTATTAGTCATCAGAATCACACTAATGAATAGGCTTCAGTTCAGAGCCTAGTAGATTAATGGCATGTCAAATTTATATCAAACATTGCAGAGTTACAAAGTCTTCTAAGAAACGATTGTAGGGATGCATATAAAAGACTTGTTCTTAATGGTAAATGTTAATTTTCCCTAGTAATCATTGTTTTAACTATATAAATTAGGATATGCTTGCTAAAGATGAAGTGTCTTTTGATTTTCACATACTGAGCTAAATTAAAATAGAGAAAACTTATGATATAGTAGCATTAAAATGTTGGGAAAAAGTGAAGAAATATAGCTGAAGGGTGAAATTTTGAAAAGCATCCATGATTTAGGTTCTTGAGTCCAATTGAAAGGCCATTTGTAGTTTTTCAGTCCCACACTGAATTCCTACTGTGGGATCAGCTGTATATGGCACATTCTAGAGAAGAGTTTGAAATACTTATTAGACAAATTGCTAACTTTTTAAAGTAGTAGTTACTGAGGATTACATGTGTCCTTCATTGTGTGATGTGACATAGCAGTTGTAATCCAGGTAAGGCTCTTGAATTGAAAATGTCACCTTAATACCACTTTTGAAAGGATCTGAAATCTGGGCTTTTCAGTGACAGGTTTTGATTCAATAAACTGTAGTGTATATGGTATAAACTGTGTTGATTTTGTCTGTGTAGCTGAATTTATATGAAACTACTTTTGCCTAGCAGAGTTCATGACTGGGAAATTAAATGTCATAATTTGAAGGGGGAACTGAACAAAAATGGGATTATGGTTATTATTTATGATGTGTAACAGTAGCAAGTAGAAGACTTTATTGAGCTCAGGATTTCATTGTGTGCCATAAATACTCATGGTGAGCATCTGTCCATATTGTAGAGATCACATTCTGTACAGTATGCAGTGTTGTTGAAGCCAGGTGAGTACCAGGATATTGGAGAGACAATGTGGAGGAGATAATATCTGGACCATCTTGTGTTGGTGAGAGAGGCAAACTTTTGAGCCACACAGAGTGTCTCTTCAGGTCTGGGAAAGGTGCACAGACAGTCAACAGCAGAATGCAAAGTGAAATGGATTGTTTAGTGTGCTTATTTAGCATATATTGTAAAGGACCATTCAAGGTAGAGTGGCTTATTAATACATCCACATTCATCTGGCAAAAAGAGGGCATGAATAGGTGATGGTATTGTAATAAGCCATAAATCTAGTGTCTCGGTTCAGTGCTTATTTTTAGTGTCTAGTAAAGTAATAAATTTAAGCTCCCAGGCTCATCTTTTGAAAGTCTTGACCAGGTTTCCTTTGAGGAAGTGGACTAATATAGAGAGTGATTGCTTTGTGAAAAGTATTCACCCACAAGCAACAGGTGTTCTTGTTTTTTTTCTTCTTCTTCTTTTATCATTTTCCTGTGTGAGTTTGTTCAAGAATTTCATTATTGTCTAGTTTCACCCACATAAAAAAACCAAGAAGTTGTGTGGCACTTAAAGACTAACAGATTTATTTTTTGCATGAACTTTCGTGGGTGAAAATCCCACTAACACGGCTGCCCCTTTGGAAATTGACCCACATAGTTGTAATTGGGATGCATATAGTGCACTGAATGAGAAAAAACGTATATTGTGATTGGTGTATACAGGACTCAGGGATCTTGAAAGGTTACTGTGGAGAGCATTGATCATTGTAGCCACAGAGATATGTCTACAAGTTTTTCTTGCTGAGCCTTGCATTTTGCTGTAATATTTTTGAGAATATTTTTCCCAGACTTGAAGAAGAGCTCTGTGTAGCTCAAAAGCTTTTCTCTCTCCAGCAGAAGGTGGTTCAATGAAAGATATTACCTCACTCATCTTACCTTGTAAAGAAGGACATGATGGCTTACTAGGAATATTGAAACAGAAATCCTTTTCTGTTAGTCCAGCAAAGCCTGGGTTGACATTGAGGATATACAGCAAGATCAGTTGGTTCTGTCAGCCTTTTCCACAGGATGTGTTCATTAGGGTGAGAGTGAGGTGGTTTGAGGAAAATATCTGGGTGAATAATGAGTAGTAGATTCTTAGGGGGCAAACTTTATTTGGCTTGGACTTGCGGGGTTCTTGTTGATATGAATATAGCTGGAGTTCGTTCATGTATTCCTTATAACATATAATGTCTTTAGATTTGGCGATAATGTTAATTAACTAAATAAATAATTCATAGATCCTTTACTTTCCCAAATGTTAGTGATTATTCATTTGAAAAGTATGTTCTCAGAAATCACCTGATCATCATCCTGTACAGTGAACAGAGGAAAATTAAAAATGAACTCTCAAAACTAGGTTTCTTCATAGAAAACCAACCTACAATGCATTCTTCTACATGGCTGGACTTCACAACGTGGAGAAAATCCATCGACAGCACACACTTTGTTACCTTTTTTCTTCTGTAGGAAAGCAAACTATATAAACTGTTATACACCACTACAGAAAACAAGAGTGACACCTACAACCCAGTTTTAAAAGGGATAGCCGTGTTAGTCTAGTCCAGTGAGAAAACAAGGAGCTGTGTGGCACTTTAAGACTAACAGATTTATTTAACCCAGCCAGCAACATTGTTAATCTCTCAAGCTACACCCTTACTCCAGCAGAGGAATCTGTGCTATTTCGAGGACTTTCCTTCTGCCCCACAACTGCCACACATAAAATAAAATTCTGCGGTGACCTAGAGGCCTACTTTCACTGTCTGAGACTCAAAGAATATTTCCATAACACCACAGATCAACGCACTGACACACAGATACCTTCCTCCAAACAGTACAAGAAGAAATATTCTTCATGGACTCCTCCAGAGGGTCGAAACAAGAGACTTGACTTCTACATTGGTTGTTTCCGCCACTGTACCAAGGCTGAAATCGTGGACAAACAACATCTTTTACATCATAACTTCAGCCCTGCAGAATGCAATGCCATCCACAGCCTCAGAAACAACTCTGACATTCTCATTAAGGAGGCTGACAAAGGAGGTGCAGTTGTCATCATGAATAAATTGGATTATGACTGGGAGGCTTATAAACAACTCTCCAACACAACATTCTACAGACCACTTTCCTCTGACCCCACTGAGGAATACCAAAAGGAATTACAAGAATTATTCAAGAAACTCCCTAAGACAGCACAGGAACATATAAAGACAGAAACACCTCCAGAACCGCAGCCAGGGATCTTCTGTCCACTACCTAAAATCCACAAAAAAGGAAACCCATCATCTCAGGCATTGGCATTCTTACTGCCAGCCTATCTGGCTATGTGGACTCCCTCCTCAGACCCTATGTTATCAATATCCCTAGCTATCTTCAAGACACCATGGACTTCCTGAGGAAAATACAGCCCATTGGAGAACTTCCAGAAAACACCATTCTGGCCACTATGGATGTAGAAGCTCTTTACACCAACATCCCAAACAAGGATGGATTACAAGCTATTAGAAGAGCCATCCCAGGTGATGCCACAGCACAGCTTTTGACTGAACTTTGTGACTTTGTGCTTGCCCACAACCACTTCAGATTTGAGGATCATTTATATCTCCAAATCAGTGGCACTGCTGTGGGCACCAGCATGGCCCCACAATATGCCAACATCTTTATGGGCGACTTAGAACAACGTTTCCTCAAGTCTCATCCCAAAACACCTCTTCTTTACCTATGCTACATTGATGACATCTTTATTATCTGGACACATGGCAGGGATGATCTTGAAGATTTTCACAGAGATTTCAACAATTTCCACTCCACCATCAAATTGAGCCTGCAACACTCCACACAGGAGATCCACTTTCTGGACACTACAGTACAAATCAGGGATAGACACATCACCACCACCCTGTACCGAAAACCTACTGATCGGTATAGTTACCTACATCCTTCGAGCTTCCATTCTAAACACACCACACGATCCATTGTCTACAGCGAAGCCCTAAGATATAACCGCATCTGCTCTGATCCCTCAGACAGAGATGGACATCTTGAGGATCTCTATCAAGCATTCTTGAAACTACAGTACCCAGCTGGGGAAGTAAGAAAACAAACTGACAGAGCTAGATGGGTTCCCTGAAGTCGTCTACTACAGGAGAGGCCCAAGAAAGAAAACAACAGAACACCACTAGTCACCACATACAACCCTCAAGTCAGACCGCTGCAACAGATCATTAGGGACCTACAGCCTATTCTAAAAGATGATCCCTCTCTCTCTCAAGCCTTGGGAGACAGACCTCTCCTTGCCTACAGACAGCCACCCAATCTTAAACAGATACTTACCAGCAACTACAGATCATAGAATCACAGGATTTGAAGGGACCCCACGAGGTCATCTAGTTCAACCCCCTGCCTAAAAAGCATGACCACTGCCACTAGATTATCCCAGCCAGGGTTTTGTCCAGCTGGGCCTTAAACACCTCCAAAGATGGAGATTCCACCACCTCCCTAGGTAGCTTATTCCAATGCTTCACCACTCGCCTAGTAAGAAAGTTTTTCCTAATATCCAGCCTGGACCTCCCCAGCTGTAACTTGAAACCATTGCTCCTTGTTCTGTCCTCTGTTACTACTGAGAACAGCCGAGCTCCATCTTCCTTGGAGCAACCCTTCAAGTAGTTGAAGGTTGCTATCAAATCCCCCCCTCAGTCTTCTCTTCTTCAGGCTAAATAAGCCTAGTTCCTTCAGTCTTTCTTCATAGGGCTTGTGCTCCAGCCCTTTGATCATTTTGGTTGTCCTCTGCTGGAGACTCTCTAATTTGTCCATGTCCTTTTTGTAGTGGGGAGCCCAAAACTGGATACAGTATTCCAGATGTGGCCTCACCAGTGCAGAATAGAGAGGAATGATCACATCTCTTGATTTGCTGGCAACACTTCTTCTGATGCAGCCCAGTATGCCATTGGCCTTTTTAGCAGCAAGAGCACACTGCTGACTCATATCCAGCTTCCCATCCACCTGACTCCCTGGTCCTTTTCTCCAGTGCTGCTACTTAGCTGATCACTCCCCAGCTTGTAGCAGTACATGGGTTTTTTCCATCCTAAGTGCAGGATTTTGCCCTTGTCCTTGTTGAACTTCATGAGATTTCTATTGGCCCACTGCTCCAATTTGGCTAGGTCTCCTGCGTCTACCGTTCCCCCTAGCTTAGTGTCACCTGCAAACTTACTAAGTGTGCAATCTATCCCATCATCCAGATCATTAATGAAACTGTTGAACAGAACTGGCCCCAGGACTGACTCCTGAGGCACACCACTCGTTATTGGTTGCCAGCTTGACATGGAGCCATTGATTCCTACACGCTGAAAGTGTTGATCTAGCCAGTTTTCTATCCACCGTACAGTCCACGCATCCAACCCATACTTCCTTAATTTGCCAATGAGAATGCTGTGGGAAACTGTATCAAAAGCCTTGCTAAAGTAGAGGTATATCACATCAATGGCTCTTCCCACATCCACAAATCCAGTCATCTCATCATAGAAAGCAATGAGGTTGGTCAGGCATGATTTACCCTTGGTGAATCCATGCTGACTGTTCCTGATCACACTGTTTTCCTCCAAGTGTTTCAGGATGGACTCTTTGACAACTCGCTCCATGGTTTTTCCAAGGATTGAGGTGAGGCTGACAGGTCTGTAATTCCCTGGATCCTCCTTTTTCCCTTTTTTGAAGATAGGCACTATATTTGCTTTTTTCCAATCCTCCGGCACCTCCCCCGTTCGCCATGAGTTTTCAGAAATAATGGCCAATGGTACTGCTATCTCATGAGCCAGCTCCCTCTGTTATGCAAAAAGCACTCAGGATCTTTTCAGGAGGGAAAAGGCAATGTGCCACATTTATTATAAGATATAAAATTAATTCCTATCACACACACATACACACACACGCCCCCAAACACACCAGTAGATGTCCTATAGCTGATAGTTACCAGTCCTGGTCCTGGCTTGAGATTGTAGCTTCAGTTTGTTCCTGGAGTTTGTGGCTCGTGGCAGCTACCTGGCCAGGGAAGCTGGGCACGAGGGGGGAGCAGAGTCTCTGTTGGGCACCCGATGCTCCTTGCTCCTGGATCTTGTGCAGAATAGTTCCCCAAAGCCTTCTGATCTCACCCAGTCTTTTATACAGTTTTTGGTTTCAGTGGAGGTCTGCTGGGTCACGTCGCTTCTGCACCACTACTGATTGTTGAACAATAGCAGGCGTGACAAAAAGTCCATGGTGCTGCTGAGTCACACTGCTCCTGTTAGCAGATGTGACTTCCAGCTTGATCTTGATGGTTTGATTGAGTTTTAGTTGTTTTGTTGCTGGGGTAGAGCCTTTTCACACTCTTCAGCCTTGGATGGACTTCACGCCTCATCAGGATCAGCTGGCAGTTTGGGACTAGTTCACACATACAGCATACACCCTTCATCCACACCTTGCTCTTAACAATTTTCCATTTACAATATGGAGTCTGAAATGCTAAAGTTTTCATTTACAATATGGAGTCTGGAATGTTACAGGGATTGGGGAAAAGGTAGTTGTAGAGTGAGAGCCTTAAAGATAAATAGGTACAAATTCACATACAGTACGGGCTGGTGGCTCAGGGGCAAAAGCTGCTCCCCTGAAACCACACGAACCCCGAAGGGCAACGGTTCCAGTCCAGGCTCTCCCCAAAAGCTGCAGCCTGTCCAGGAGAAAATACCCATTACACGCTACTAAAGCTAAATGAAGAGCGACATGACCGATGCAACAAAGTTGCAAATACCATCAATATGAAGCAATTGAAATGAATACAAATAAAGATTGGCAGGGGTAAAATACAAATAGTGGGGTGTTATTACAAATGGGAAGTAATTAATTAGGAGGCACATTACCAATAGAAACATTGTTACAATATATGAAGATTGACAGAAAATAAGAAACAAGTTGCGCCTCAGTGAAAGTGATACAAGAGTGCACTAGAACCAATAAACTTCGTCAAGTTATGAGTGAGCCAAAAGACTTTATGAATGGATAACAATTAACACCATATCTCTACACCTCAGCACCCTTGGATGCAGTTCATCCGGCCCCATGGACTTGTGCACCTCTAGCTTTTTTAAGTAGTCCCTAACCTGACCTTCTGTCACCAAGGGCCTCTCTTCTCTCCAGTCTACTGCACCTAGTGTAGTGGGCTGGGAGCTGACCCTGCCTGTGAAAATGAAGCAAAAAAAGCATTGAGCACTTCAGCTTTTCCCTCATCCTCTGTCACGAGGATGCCTGCCCCATTCAGTAAGGGACCTACACCTTCCCTGATCCTTTTCTTGTTATTAACATACTTATAGAACCCCTTCCTGTTATCCTTTACATCCCTTGCTAGCCGCAACTCCATTTGTCCTTTGGACTTTCTGATTTTATCCCTGTAGTTCCAAGCAATGTCTTTATATGCCTCCTTAGTCATCTGTCCTAGCTTCCACTTCCTGTAAGCTTCCTTTTTATGCTTCAGCTCAGTGCAGAGCTCTCTGTTAAGCCACTCTGGACACCTTCCACATTTGCTATACTTTTTCTTTATCGGAATGGTATCTTCCTGTGCCCTTAGCAGGGTTTCTTTAAGATGCAGCCAGGTCTCTTGGATGCCTTTCCCCTTCAGATCAGCCTCTCAAGGGATCCTGCCCATCAGTTCCCTGAGGGAGCCAAAATCTGCTTTTGTGAAGTCCAGGGTCTGCGTTTTGCTTCTTTCCTTCTTTCCTTTAATCAGCATCTTGAACTCAATCATCTCATGGTCACTGCTACCCAGGTTGCCATTCACTTCTACTTCCCTGATCAATTCTTCTCTGTTTGTGAGCAGTAGGTTGAGAGGTCCAAGGCCCCTAGTTGGTTCCTCCAGCATTTGTACCAGGAAGTTCTCCTCAGCACTCTCAAAAACTTCCTGGATTGCCTGTGCACTGCTGTATTGGCCTTCCAGCAGATGTCAGGGTAATTGAAGTCCCCCATGAGAACCAGGGCCTGTGATCTGGAAACTTCTGCCAGTTGTCCATAGAATGCCTCATCCACCTCCTCCTTCTGATCTGGCGGTCTATAGCAGACACCCACCACGACATCCCCCTTGTTGCTCTCCCCTCTAAACTTAACCCACAGACTTCCAACTGGCTTGTTTCCACTTTCATAATGAAGCTCTGAGCAGTCATAGAGCTCCTTTACATATAGTGCTACTCGTCCCCATTTCCTTCCCTGCCTGTCCTTCCTGAACAGTTTATACCCATCTATTGCAGAGCTCCAGTCATGCAAACTATCCCACCACGTCTCTGTTATCCCAATTATATGATAGTTCTTTGTCTGCGCCAGTACTACCAATCCTTCCTGCTTGTTTCGCAGGCTCCTCACATTCGTTTATAGGCACCTAAGATACCAGGCTGATTGCCTGATCTAACAACAGAAACACTGAAACAGGCATACACCCCTGCAACAAACCATGCTGCCAAGTCTGCCCACATATCTGCACAACAGACACCATCATAGGTCCTAATCAAGCCTGCTACTCCATCAAAGGCTTATTTACCTGTTCATCTACTAATGTGGTCTATGTCATCATGTGCAAGAAATGCCCCAACACCTTATACATTGGACAAACAGGATGATTGCTGCGCAAAAGGATAAATGAACACAGAGCTGATATCAGAAATCACAGAACAAAGAAACCAGTTGCTGAGCACTTCCATCTTTCTAATCACTCGATAAATGATTTGTTAATGGCTGTCATCAGAGATGTCGCTGGGACATCAAGACTTCAAAGAGAAACAGCTGAACTCAAATTAATATGCAAGCTAAATTCTGTGGAAGCAGGACTTAATCGAGACTATGGGTTCTTTTCCCATTACAAAAGGTAATTTGACTTCAGGCTTCCCAGGGTTTGAACCTAACAACTGCTCTGATTTGCTGTTACTGTATGACCTGATCCTACGTTTTACACCCCCTTGCATTTATTTTCATTCCATTCTGTAAGTTCACCTATTTTCGAAGCATCTGATGAAGTGGGATTTTCTTCCATGAAAGCTCATGCGAAAAATAAATCTGTTAGTCTTTAAGTGCCACACGACTCCTTGTTTTTTTTGCTGGACTAGACTAACATGGCTATCCCTTTGGAAATTGACAAGATTCAGAAAGGTAGCCATTTTGGTCTCTTTGGGCAAAACAAACAAGGAGTCCTGTGGCACTTTTGAAGGCTAAGAAATTTATTTATTGCATGAACTTTCATGGGTATAATCCCAGTTCATCAGATGTGTGAAATGGAAACTGATGCCTAACACACTAAAGTTTCCATTTTGTGCATCTGATGAAGTGGAATATACCCATCAAAGCTCATATGATAAATAAATTTGTTAATCTTTGAAAGTGCCACAGGACTCCTTGTTTGTTTTGATAATTAAAGGGTGTTGTCATTCCAAAATAATCCCAGAATAATTTCCCTTCCCCAAACCTAACTAGAAATGTAAGGATCAGATATGTTTAAAATCTGTTGGTCCTTTGACCCAATTACAGTAGTTAACATTTGTAGCTTGGTTAGAAGCCCTGTGGTGATTGTGTGTAGCTGGGTGAAAAGTCAATCGTAACATGATTAGGTCATGTTCCCCTTACACAAGTTGACAGTATTTGAAACAGATGCCCAGTCACTCTGTCACTGTTGTTTGTATTACAGGTAGAGCAGTGAGTACGCCAGAGAGCAAAATCTATCTTGTAGTATACTTTTAAAATAATAAATGTAATAGTTACCTAGCAGCATTCTTAATTATGTGAATAATAACCAGATTCAGTCTGCCAAACCATTTGTCCAATTACTACACTTCAGCAGGTGACTTAACTTTTTGTTTGATTTTCCTTGTTGGAAAAATCTCAGTAGTAACTGTCAACTTTGTAGGGTGATTTGGAATTTGCTGAGAAGACACAGAAGTGTGAAGTGGTGGTTATATTGATTACTGTGTATGTGTAATAATAATGCACTGCAGGAGGGGGCTTTCCGAATAAATTGAAACTGTAAATGTTGTCTGGTTTAAATGCATTTTGGATCTATATGTCAATTGTAGTACTTTAAGATACCTTTATCTTCTTCCTGGTGTAATTTTAGAGATGGTCTGAAGAAGGCACAGCTGACCTTATTTTTAAGTGTTTTTGAAGTCACTGGGAGCTATGGATGGTCAGTGCTGAAAATCAATTCTACATGTCTCAGTAAATTTATAAGGCTGCCTCTTTATTTTGGCTTTGAGACCACATGAAAACAGTGTTTACTAACTAAAGAGGAACACATCAGTAGTATATCTAGTTCAAATAAGCAGTAGGATAGCTAAGGTGTCCCTTTAGCACTTGAAGTTTGTTGGGCTATTTTTTCCCTGTTCTCTGTCCCACCACATATTGATCTGGAAGGTACAACAGCTAAGAATCCAAATAGTAAATAATTTCCTTGTTTCATCTTGCAGGCCTAAACGGCAACAACAGAACAATTTTTCCCTGTTTCCTTCCCCAAAAGGCTGGAATTTCAGAGGGGTAAGTTTGGTGGGTTTTTATTTTTTGTTAATGTTCTTTCCATTATACACTCCTGCTAAACCTCACCACAGTTCACTTTGCACTTCAAAAATGTAAGAAGTTGGTATTTAATTTATGCTAAGATGATTAGAGAGGACGTGTATAATTTTCAAGCTGATTGACATATATATATTAATGGGATTTTATTGTAAAATTTGATGTTTTCATGTGTGAAAACCTTCTGTGAAATCGAAGTACCAACATGATTTTTAATTGCATTTTTCATTATTGGGAAATTTGTTAAAAACAAAACCTAAAGCCATTATTTTATTGATAATTTGTGCATGTAGATGTTAATTAAGTATAGTTGGACAACAATAACAAAAACACATAGGGTAATGGATTAGGTACAAGGCTGGCAACCAGGAAATCTTAAATTCTTTTACTTTTTTGCCAGTGTCCTGTCCAGAGCAAGTCACTTAACTTTTGAGTCTCAGTTTCTCTTTAGTAAAATTGAGGAAAACAATAAATATTTAAGAAGATAATTATAGTTAACGCAATCTCTGGGCTTTTTCCTGCAAATTATTCAGTATATTAATAAGAGTTTATTGATCCTTTTATCTCTTCTTTTGTGAGTTACAAGTAAGAGAGAACTTGGAGAGGGGAATCACAGTCTTTACCTTCTCTTGAGTTTTGGTTGGAAAATAAGTCTGGGTCCTTTTTACTTTAGACAGGTGTTCCCAAACAATAGTTCAGCCAGAAAGGATAATGTAAACTAAATGGAAAGGTTGACTCTTTCTAAAGCAGCAGAAAATATTTATGAATGTCTGCTGTAGTGCTCACATTTGTGTAGCAAGTCACTTTTTCCAGTGGATGCTATTTAACTGTTTTGCCTACAAATTCTTTTAAAGTGATTTGATTAAATTGATATATCAATAATATAATGGATATTTTGTTTATAGTAGCTTAATGAAAGGTTGTGTATAACTATTGTCTCTCACATGCAGTATTTTATTATTTAGGTCCCCGTTCAACAAAGTATTTTGTGGGTAAGCACAGTTCACCTCTGTTAAGCAAAGCACCAAAGCGTGTGTATATGCTTAACTGTTTTGCTAATTAGGGATTGGATACAGGCAGGTTAAGGTGTCTATTTTAAATAATAGATTTTCTTAATTATATCAGTTATCGTATCTTTTTTATAATTAAAACTAAAATAATATGGTAAATTTCTTACTCAGTTTCCATCACTTATTCTGTCTGTTTACTTTTGTATTGCATTCAGTTTGGACAGCATAAAGAAACTAGTCAGTTTCACTCTTGTTTATAGCCAATTTTGTATTTTCATAATTCATAACAGTCTGCAAAATAAAATAAAACTTGTTCTGAAATTTGGGACACTAATAATTCAGAGAATCTATGTACAGTGTATGATTCTGGCTGATACAAAATGGTTGAATCATAACAACCTCAGTGGCTGAAGAATAAGCCATCTGCTGTCTTAGCTATTGCAGGTCCCTCCCAGACCATGTGCTGCCATCAGTTTCCTTGGGAGAGTGGGTAGCTGCTGTTTAACATGTTTCTGATTTATTTTTGGAATGGAAAGTGTCACATTATCATCATTATCTATGACTACCTCATGTGCCTTTTCCCAAATCCAGAACAGAAATATTTATTGACTATTTGGCAATTTTGATTAAAATGATTGTGAAATGGTAGATTTAATTATTCTAAGGAAAGTAGGAAGTGAGAGCAGCTGAATAAGGAAAATAGACTTCAGAAAAGCAAACTAACAATCTCAGAGAAATGGCAGGGCAAGTCCCATGGGAAGAAACCTAAGGGATAAAAGCGTTCGTAATAGCTGATAGTTTCTCGGAGACGTTATTAAAGCACAACTGTCAACTTTCTTGATGTGAAAGAAAAATAGAGAGACTATTAAGAGGTTCATTATGGCTCCATCAGGAGCTTTCAGTTACCCAACAATCAAAAAGTAATCCTATGAAAAAATAGAATTCTGGACTATTTACTTAAGTGGAACGTAGTATTCAGTTTTTCATTAATGACTTGGGTAATGGAGTGGAGAGTATGTTTATAAAATTTGTAGGTGATAGTATGATGAAAGGAGTTGCAAGCACTTTGGAGGACAGAATTAGAATTCAGGACAACCTTGACAAATTGGAGAAGTGGTCTGAAATCATCAAGATGAAATTCAGTGAACACAAGTGCCAAGTCCTTCACTGATGAAGGAAAAATCAGATGCATAACTACAAAATGAGGACCAACTGCCATATATTGCTATGATTCTATTTCTGCCTTTTCTATATTATTAGCAATGCTTCTACCACCTCCATCTAGTAATGTACCAATACTATTCTTAGGATTCTTTTTTCTTCTTAATATACTTTTAAACACTCCTTATTGTCGTTAACTCCATAATGTTCTTGTTGTGTCTGTTTCCTTCTTCTTTCAGTTTTCTACAATTCCTAACTTTTGGTTTATATTCATTACTATCAACTCTCTATTTCTTCCATTTCTTTATATTTATATCTGTATTTACCTATGCATCTCTCTCTCACACACCCACACCCCTCTTACAGTATTCCTAAATCATTTCTAATTAGCATTCACATCTTTTCTGTTTAAATTTTTCTCCCTCAGTTCTTGAGTTATTTGTTTTTGGCTCAGAGCAGTTGAGGTTTATGAAATTGACCCTTTTAAAGAACCATATAGGCACATTACTGAACAGAACATCCTGTTTGCACATAACAAAAGTGATCAAGTCATGATCACTTATACCTAAGTTACCACTAGTTCTGTGATGAATTCTTCATCTGTCACAATAAGGTCTAATATAGAATTGCCCTCTGCTGGATGCAAAACTTTTTGAGTTAGGAAATTGTCATCTATAATATTTAGAAATTCCATTGCAGGATTGTCAACCGTCCATAAATTTACGTAAGGACAGTCCATAGAAGAGTATGCAAATTTCCTGCCGTCTTTGAGTCTGTAATTAAAAGGAAATGTCCATAAAAATCTCCCCTTCACCAGCAGTCTACCAGGTGCCTGCTGCTTGTTGCTGCCTGTCTCCTCTTCCTATGACTTGGTTTAGCAGTTGCTGGTAGCCCCTGAGCTCCTGCCTGGGCCCCAGGTGCTGGCCTCGGTGGTGGCAGGGGCAGAGGGATGCTGGTTGACAGACACCTGGGGTGATGACTCAGATTCAGTCAGAGAACAGGGAGAGGACAGGAAGCACAGCAGCCGCCCAGTTTTCAAGGCAGCCAAGCTCTGACAGAGACTGCAGGAGGAACTCCTCTTCAAGTCTATTTTGTAATAGTTTCATGAATTTATTTTATCAGGGGAATCTTTTTTCCCCATGCTGATAGCAATCAGCTTGAACCCTGTAGGTAGAGGCTAACAAATCTTGATATTTCTGTTTCTTAATGGGAAGTTCCATGACTAAAATAGTCCTATAGTACTATTGAACTTCCTGTGGCTGTGTGTAACTGGCTGAGACCAGCTGAAGCCCTGCAGTGAACCTGATGGCATCCATTTGTCTTTAGAACACTTCACCGAATCAGTTCTAAAACTTCAGGCATGAGTGGGTGCTGAACCCTGTGCATGTTGGTTAAAGTCAAATTCCTGTTGTCTGCAGCACCCTGTTTTCCTTCTGGTGCTTCTTGCTGCTGCCTGTATGTACAGAAGCAGCCATTTAACTTGCTTTGTGTGGAAATTATGTGGCCAGGAGTCTACAGCGAGCATTACAGGAGGTGTTTTAGGGGGAAAGTGGGAACATGGGGGGAGGGGAGCAGAATGTGGGGGGAAAAAGTGTGGACCTAGAGGGAGAGAAGGAAAAAATGGGGGGTGGAGGGACACTACAGAGACCAAAAGGGTAAGGGAGTGGTAGGGAAAATTGGGATCTGGAGAAGGAGGGAGCTGGATAAGACAAGGGAGCAATTGCAATATGGAGAAGAAGGAGGGATTATTAAATAAATAAATAAACCATGGCTTTATCAGGTCAATCTCTGGAAATATTGATTCTGAAAGGAGAAGAGCCCCAGCTGTGAATGGGGGCGGGGTGGGGAGGAGTATAGTGGAGGTGGGGAAATTTATTTTCTAGCCACAGCTTGGGGATGATTAATGGAGGTTTCCGGTGGGTAACTTCTTGGGTCATGTTGAAAGGGGCAAACCTGAAGAGAGAGGGTAATGAATGACTAGAGGGTAAAGGACAAAGCAGCTCTGAATACAGGGCTAGGTATGTGTCTATCTCCATAATCCTTGTTTCTGCCTCGCCCCCCACCTTCAGTATCCCCTTACTTCTCTCCCACTTCCCATGTACCACCTTCCACCCTAAACTATTGAAGGCACCAGAATCTCTTTAATATCCCAGCACCTGCTTCTATATCATAAGCAGCAAATTCATGCAGTGCCCTTTTTATAGATGGGGTGGACAAAACTGACTCACAGCTAGGCACCAGCAATTTTACTTTTGGTCATCAGGGACACTCCTCCATTAGGTTTTTGCAGTGGAGCTAGGCAACAAGCTACTAGAACTGGTCACCATGGTGACCAGAAACATAGATTTGTCATGCCCTGTTTATGGATGTACAGCTCAGCCTTCACAAGCAAGTAAATGTGTAACCTTCTTGTACAAAATACACACGCAGATGGTACTGATAATTTATTAGTCCAATTATATACACAAACAGATTAAGAAGTTAATGTTGCAGAATCAAGCATTAATGGTTCAAAATGTCACGATTAAGGTTGACTGTGCAACTCTAATTTGGCTGCCTTGTGGTGTTCATGTTATGATTTCAGTCTTCAGTTACATTATCTTATACTATTTTTTCCCACACTCATAGTAATCAGTGGGAAGGTTATCAGGAAGATGTGAGATGCAAGCAGCCAAAGAATCTGCTTTCAGGAGCCTCATCTTTCAACTTTATTTTCTGTTTTTTCCAAAAAGGCCTTCCAGGATCTCCCCATTTTCCTACCACCTTTATTTTAGTTTCATTTTCTGTACTCTCCATTTTGAATCAGTGGGGGACATATCTGAGAGAGATGAAGATTGTTTTAAATAACACAGTAATTTAAAAAGAAAAGATACAGACACGAGGATTTGTGGAACGTTTCTGTACAGTGTATGCATCCTGGTTGATAGTATAAAGTTGCTTTGACGAAACTGCTGTATTTTTGAATACCTCTATGTGGATTTCATCTTTGCTGGCATAGGTTGTTTGTGCATTGCACTTTTCAGGCTAGATACAATTCTGGGAGTAGGGAAAGAAGTAAAGGGATCAGTACTAGTCTTGGTGTTAGGCCAGTGGTTTAACTTTTATTCGTGACTGACGCATTTACTGTAGAGAAGTTTCTAGAAGACCAGTGGGGTTGGGGGGACCTTGTTGCCTGGTCAGCAAGGAATGGTGGGTTTGTGTGAATGATTAGAAAGGACCATTGTTTCAGCACTTATCACTGTGATAGGTATGTCCCATTCAGTTCACCAAGAACCTAATACAGTCTCCTGCATTTTTTAAACAAACATCTGAAATATTACACAATGTTGATTTTGCTCTGTTCCTTCCCCTAAGCACCCAAATTCATTCAGAGACCTCACTGCGCAAATTAAATGAGGAATAAAATCTAAACCAGCATTTCTGCTTGAAGTATTTTTAGAAGCATGTGTTTGGTGTGCAATTGCTTGAAGATTAGAGATAATTTACTGCAACGTGGTTTCTCTTTATGTCCTAGTTTTTTCCATTTCCTTTTTAGTTTTGCAAAAGTATTCAGCTAACCAAGCTGCAGATGCTGCCACCTGTGAGCAAAGCCAGTGTAATTTATTAGATGCCTGACATAAAAATGTGCTAAACATAATAAGGTCAATTTCTGATTTATAAGCAGTTTCTCTGCTAGCCTTTTGTCAAGTATGTGGGGAGAAGGTAGCTTGCCTGCCAAATGGGATAAATTCCATACTTCTCCAACAGTATTTACAAGAAGCCTACATGTATTTTGTGCAAGTTGGCTGACTTTAATTATTCCCATAAGGAAATGAATCTGAACAATGTAAAAGTTAGTAAGAAATATTTCTTATCTCTGAATGGAAGGTTAGTTATATAAAAAAACCTTTACCACAAAAAACAGCCACCTATGTCTTATACACTCCTGGATTCCTAATGTAGTTTAACACTTGATTGCACTTGATGAATTTATCTATTGATTTTTATTTGTTTAACAGTCTTGTTGTTTAGTCAAATAAGGGCAGATTTCAAGTAATATCCAACTCATCTCACTTGAGATGCACTGGAGTAAATTTATATGCTGGTGATTCCAGTTCAAAAGAGTTATAATGCCTTGTTATTTCATTGTTGCAAAGAAGAATATTGTGAATGGCAAACATGAAGACAATTGTGTTATAAAGTACAGTATGAACTAAGTGCTTAAATATCTTTCCATGACTTTTTAAAAAATGTATTTATATTTTTTATGCATGGTTTAGTATGCTGTCTTTCTATGGGTAAGTAATCCTTTAGGATTTGTCTACGCAGGGAAGTTTACCAACATAACTGTAGCCACTAGTGAATAATAAGCTGCTGCCCTATCAGCTTTAACTTGTGCAGCTAACTGAAGTTAAAAATATGGGTTGCTGGATCTTTGTTTCTATTTTAAACTTGCTTAGTTAAGTGGGTTAGCTAACCAGAGTAAGAAACATCCTTTTTTGCAGTGTATGCATATGCTAAGGCCTGTTCCACAGATACTTAAGCACTCTAGAGAAGACATGCTTTGCAGTTATGGTCCTCCATAGGCCAGCTCGGACATGGAGTTTCCCCAGAGTCTTATGTAGTATAGCAGCCGTGCCATTCTCTCCTCCCCAACCCTCAGCTGGTGCCAGCAGCACCCTTCACCAAAAGAAAAAAAGCAGCCGCTGCCTGAAAAGTGGTGGCCATGGCTGGAATTGGAGTGGGAAGGTGCTACTCAGGCATGCCACTGAAAGGAGCTGCTTGCGGAAAGCTGCTGCTCCGGGTGGCTTCTTTTGGCAGTGTTTCTGGGGATGGGTTACCAGGGACACTATGGCAAGAAGCAGCAACTCCCCTTGGCGACATGTTGAGGATGGGTTCCCAGGGATGCCAAGGAAGGGAGCTGCCCAGAGTAGCTCCTTTTGGCATCAAGGAGTAGAGCCAATCTGTGTGGCTTCTTTCTGCAACATACCTGGGGACCCCTAACTCAGCTGCTTCCAAAAGGAGCTGCTCCAGATGGCTTCTTTCTGTGGCATCCCTGGGGACCCCCCCACAGCAGCCCCTGAAAGAAGCTGCCTGAAGTGGCTTTCAGTGGCACCGCAGAGGAACCACATGCTATTCTGAATGAGCTCATGTGCTACTGTTGGCCCACGTGCTGGGGGTTGCCTACCCATGCGGTATGCGGAAGCTTCATCAGAGATTGTTGGAAAAGAAAGTTTGGTGGGTGGGACCTAAAGAACTGTTTCTCATTTGTGCTAACAGACAGAATGCACATCGTCATTTTAGTCTTGTGATGGAAGAAGTCAGACAAACTTTTTGCCACGCACATGTGCTATTCAGGTATATCACATAACCGTAAAATGAAAATGAGGAAACATTTTACAGTGAAGTAGGCTATTCAGGAAGAGCAACAACTCTCTCTTCCTTATTTCTGATAACCTGAATTTCTCTTTGGATAGAACACATGGATCACTGCCTGCATGAGTTTGCCAGGTAACTGTAACAGAGACTTTGGTTACAAATCTGCCACACACAATAAATGGTTTACAAACTTGATGCTTTAAAGTTGTGTTTGCTGTATGTAGATAAACTAGACACTAGTTTTTATTAGTAGGGTTCTGGTCTTGATGTCTGCCTTTTTAGTCTATGGAAGGACTTCTAATTTTGTTGTTTGTTATTGGTTTTTGTTGTTGAACGATCTAATAGACTTATTGTTGGTTTGTCACTAAACTAATTTCTCCTGGAACAGCAGGGTTTTTGTTGGCAAATGAAAGGAGATGCTATCAGAAATTCATTGTGTGGCATTTGCGTAACTGGATAGCAGAGTTCACCTACAGTTCCAAAACACACATTAGATTAGCTGTACTTTTTAATATATACACTGAAGTGGAAAAAAAGCGCTTCACCATGACAAATTACAGACAGTGTTGAAGTTAATAATGCATTATTCCAAACTGGAGTGTTGATTCAACACATTTTCGTTACCATGATAATCCCAGTGTACCCAACAAAGTGTAACAGAAATAATTTGCTCCAGCCAGGATCTTTTTTGAAATCTGACTAAAATATTGTTTGTTTGCAAACACATTTGCTGTTCAGTGGTATCCTTCACAGGATCTTTGTGGATGCTAAAGTCAATTGAGATCAAGAATAATTTTTAAATTCTTTGTTTTACAATAATTTGTTATGCATTTGTTAGCCTCAGTTGCACATAAAACAAACTGTGATTGTTACTGACAACTAAAGAGGCAACACTGAGTTGTCTGTAGTATTATCAGTGAGTTGGAGCCTGGCAGTTTTTGCTTACAAAGGTCTCTTTCTAATGGTATCTTAATGTAGTTAACAATTAAGTACATAAAGCCATTAATTCAGACTAAGGCACACGTTAATTCCATAGTCTAATAGAAGTTTTGTTTCCTGGTTAATTACATTTGAGTTGTTTTATAACTATAAAAGTCCTCAGAGCCAAAACTATTTTTTGTTGTGTGCAGTGCCTAGCACCCTAGAGTCAGTACATAATTGGGTCCCATAGTACTGCTGTTTTTATATAAATCTAATTACAAACCTCTTACGGAAGTGTGGGGATAGCCTCTTGTTTACTTATGTTCAATTAGTTGATGTAGAGATTTTCTTTTTGTTCTGTCTTCTTTAAGAAGGTTGTCTTGGTATGTTATATTATCTTTTTGGGTGCAGTCTTCTCTTCAACAGACATTGCATGTGACTGTCTCTTGAACATTTTTAAAGCTTTTTAACTGCTTTGTAATTAGGCTTACTTTTTGTCTTGGGTGTGGCTTGTTATTTATAGTAAAAATGTTCCCTATGTGCTGTAAAACTGTCACCCCCTGCTATTTTGTACATACAAAGGATACTAACCTTTGGAAGCAACATGTGATGCAGCAAATAGATCCAGCTGACACCCTCCCAAGTTAAGTGCCATGTTCTGTTATATAGCAGATTTCCTGTCTTTAATTATAGATAGGGTGTTACCTTGTCCTCCCAGTGTTATTACTGCTATTTTCTTTGTTCAAGAGCAGATGAACCTGACCTCTTCCAATTTAACTCAGACTGACCTCTGTCCATTTCTTGGTGTGTGTGTGTGGTTTTTCTTCCCCTTTTGGTGCTATTTTTTGAGAACATTGTGTGAGAAGAGTTTGTCATGACTTTGTTTCAGGAATTGCCTTGTAACAGGTAAAACTAACAAAGTGACTGAAACACAGGTCATTTAAAAGTTGAACTTGATTCTTCTCATTTTGCAAAGTAAACTCTCTTTAAAAATAAGTGTGCTTAGGTTATAAGGTATTGTTACCAGGCTATTTTTAGATTGATAACTAATTTAGAAGAAGTGGCGGGCAAGGATGTATTGGAGGAACAGTGATGTAACTGGATCCTGTTTAATGATGCAGTATTAACATCCACCTTGCTTTTCTCATCAACTAACTGAAGAAGTTTGATGATTTGGTTGCCAGTGTCCTATTTATTATACATTATAAAAAGGATTTGTCCAATGATCCATTGAAGTTTCTCGTCAATCATCATTTAAGCACTTCCAGAGTTTGTCTTTTCTTTCCTTTCCTTCTCCAGCTGCCCCTTCCATTCTCCAGTTCAATTGTTTTTTGTTTTTTGTTGTTTTTTTTTTTTCCTGTCTCAGGTCAGTTTCAGATTTAGTGGTTCCTGCTCAGTGCTATGAGTACACAGTGAATTTTTAATCAAAAGGAAATTGAGGGAAAGCTTTCCATAACATAAACAACACATTTTTAAAAGGCTGCAAGTGCATCATTTACAGAAACACTTCAGAAGCTTTTTCGTGATGTGAATTTCTGTATATTCCCTCCACTTCCTGAATTCCCCCACTGGTTCCATTTTGAGGAAGTCTGATCTTACTGTAACAGATTTCTACACATAATGCTTTAAGGACCAGAAAAGAAAAAGAAACAAAAACAAAAGGAGCACTCAGGTGTTTATAAAGCTGACAAAAAAAGGTAACTGAAACAGCTTTTTCCTGAGAATTTTAGTGGCTGAAACTGTTTTGAGGAGTTCAGTTGTGCTTTGTTCTATGCCTATTATTCATCCTAGGCATAAAGACATCCTTGACTCAGGGCCTGCTCTGAGATATCCAAGCATCAGAATGTGCCAAGTTTTAGAATGGTTTAGCTCCCGTCCCAAGAAAGCACACTGAGGAAAAGATTATTCTGTGGACAGAATGTGAAAAAAACGTTAACTGTTGCCTGCTGAAATCCAGTTAGGACAGTGATTGGCAATCTGGGCTAGTGAATAGGCTGCATGAGTGGCTGTCCTTTATCTCAGTGGGCCTCAAGATTAAAATCAGGCACATGCTCTAGTCTTGCCCCCCCCCCCCGAATACACTTAAATCCATGTAAGGTAGACCAAATATTTCATAAGAAGTTATGGAAAATGGTTTACTATTACAATAATGTTACATAAAAATACTTAATTGTCAAAAAATTCAACAGATTGTCAAATCAGTGCACTTCATGTATGTTTCTTTCATGCGCATGAGCAACTGTTAACAAAATGTCTCGTTGCATGCATTCAGAAACCTGAAAGGCTATATGTGGCTTTTGGGGATTCTAACAGGGGGAGCACTACCCCTCACTAGTTTAGTGGATTGTAATGGGGGTAGCACTCACTGACTTCATGCCTCCAGATGGCTCATCTGGGGAATAGATCAGTAGGTCCCAGCACTGCATGCAGTTGTCTTGCCCACTGCTACCTTCACCTTAGGACCCACGTCTCTTCAAAACCCAGTGTCCACTTCATGGCACAGCCCTCTGGCTATGCCACAGTCTGCGCTTTCCTCCCTTCCGGGGGACTCTGCAGTCTGTCTAGCCGCTTCCTCCAGTGGCCAGCGGCAGTCCACTGTCTGACCCCATGTCAGGGCTTCCAGCTGCTCCTATGGAGTCAGCCACTGCTGTGTCCGAGGTGCTGACCTTCCTTGGTTTGCAGTCTTCTCTCACCAAGTTCCTCAGAGTAGCTGCCCTTTCTGTGCTCCATTGGCTGCCTTTATAGGGGCTCCTCAGCCCTGATTGACTGTTCCTAGTTCAGCCTCCCTGAGGTTGTATTAGCTCTTTCCAAGCAAGCATTGGGCAGCTGCCCTACTACATACCCTCCCACACAAGCCTGCCACCTGCAGAGGTAGGGATGTCTCAGGCTGCTCTGCAATACTCTGAGATGTCTCCTTAGGGTCTCTTGCTGTTTCTTAGTTTCTCTTAACTGGGTACACATCTCCTCCTCCTTCACAGCCTCCCTAAGTGCCTTCCACAGGTGTGCCTGGTTCCTTTCTGCCCTTAGGTGGTCTGCTCCACGACAGCCAATTTGGTTTGCAGTTCCTGTTGTTAATCTAGCACTCCTTTGTTCAGAGTGTGGACCTTCACAGTAGTGTGCTTGATAATTACTAACCTCCCCTCTGGCTTTTCTGCCAGGCCCACCAGGTCCCCTCAAAGTCTCTCCTTTCGTGTCTGAGTTTCTGTCACAGCTTGCAGTGTTTTTATGTGCATTCCCTTGTCTACCTGGGTCCTCTCTGTCCCACTTCCCTTTTCGATCACTTCCTTAACATCCTCTTCTGGCCACACACTCCTGACCAGGCACCCTGTCATCAAGACCACCTCCTTCTTGACTGTCTCTGACCTAGCTTGAGTTCCAGGCCTCTCTTACTCGTCCTGCATCTCCTAAAGGGGCAATACCTTTTTATATGGCCCTGCACGTGGCACCTGAAGCACCTCTTCGGGCTTCCCCTTTGTTACCAGATTTTTCCTGTCATCTTCAAGTGTGCTCATTTCTTAGGGTTACATCCTCAGGTCTCTGATTTATCAATGTGCAGTTTGCATTACTTGCATTCCTATATAGAGCTCTATTTTTCCCTTCTGCAAGTCACTGCCTCCCAGTGGAGCTACCACGCAGGGTTTAATTCAGCAGGGCTGAGTTCCTCTAGCCCCAGAATCTGTCAAACAAACAAACAAACAAACAAACAAACAAACAAACAAACAAACAAACAAACAAACA
>ML681973.1:24431583-24688856 GCA_007922195.1 Podocnemis expansa
ACAAACAAACAAACAAACAAACAAACAAACAAACAAACAAACAAACATTAACAGAGCATATCTGAGCAGGTAGGGTCAGTCGGCACTTCCAAGCTGATACCTTCATAGGCCAAAGACTCAGCATCATCCCTGCAATCTTATCCTAGTAGTAATGCCTTTGATGAGCAGACTCCACAAGATTTTTTGGCGTCACAGGGATCTTTGGCTTAGGTAAGAGGAGTGTAGCTGCAGAGTAAATAGGGAAGCCAAGAACACAAAAGAATAAACAAAGCTTGGAGAGAGTCTGGCAACCAGCTTGGCCTTAAAAGTTATTTTATTTCCAGGTATACAAAACTATTGATACTAGCACTAATAGCCATACAAGGAAACACAAACAAACCAAAGAAATATAATATAAGGCTTTGATGGAATTGGGGAAAACTAGGGGAGAGAGATCAAATTAGTTCTGAGGGCGAATAGTGGGCTTAATCAGAGAGAGAGAGGGGTGATGTCTCACCACTTAATGCTGTTTGAATGGGTGAAAGGTTCCTGTGTAGAAAGGCTGTTCAGCTTAGGGTTCAGAGTGCTTGACACAGACAGCAGGAACGTCGCTGCCTTGGGGAAAGACCCAGGGCATGGTCCCAGGCCCCACCCCCTGGCCCGGGGCCGTGTCCCCTGGGCAATAATCTGGCACTCCAAGCCCGATCGTTCATTGGTCTCCTGCCGCCTCCAGCCTGGCCCCAGATCCCCGGCTGGGTTCAGGGCCGGGAGAGGCAGGCACCGCCACTGGCATTGGGGCCAGGAGAAGCAGGCACTGCTGCAGGTGTCCCAGCCTCAATCCCAGGCTGGGGCTGGGAGATGCAGGCACTGAGGAGGGTGCCCCAGCCCGGGTCCCTGGTCTGAGACAGGAGTGGCCCGGACACTCGGGGCACTGGCGCTGAGACTCGGAGCATGTGCACCATGTGCCAGGCACCAGTGACGCCCCTGACAGACAGAACCCCCAGCAAGATCAGTCAGGGTATTTTAGTCAGAAGAGGATGAAGTCCCAGTGGAACTGGTGCAGCATTTCAGTCAAAGCACCAGACAGAATTTTTGAACTCAGGTAAGGGTTTTGTAGAGAAACAGCAACGCTTCAAGGAAGAGCACTTGATTGTTTATGTAAATGGTGGCTAAGGGACTCGGAGAGTATACTAGAGTTTAGGCTGGACAATAGGAACTGATCATTCCTGGCTCGGAGCGATATTGCTCTGAAATTTCACAATGCAATCAGGCAGATTCAATATTTTAGATTCTAAAAAAAGATTCATGATAGAATTGGTCGGAGACCTGCCAAGTTGGGTGTGTGCAGGCGTGTGTTCATTAGAATCTAGAGCAGAGATCCCCCATCATGCAGTGCTCCCGTGCTTCTGTGGTCCCAAAGTTCAGTGCGATCCCTGCCTTAAGAATCCCTGCTCTGAATGCTAATCTTTGATACAAATGATACGAGGGGTATATCTACACTGGAGCCTTAGGTCAACTTAATCTAACTTAAGTTGACCTAAGGTGCTCCCTGGCCCCATTCAGAATTTATTAAGTTGACTTAAGCAATTGCTTAAGTTGACTTAACTCCTGCCCTGAAAGTCGACTTAAGCATTAAGTCGACTTTCCATGGCAGAAAGGGTTGGGGCCCAAGTCCTTATCCAGCTCCGAGGGCCCAATCTGGCCCTAAGCTGCTTGGTGCCAGCAGCAGGCAGCTTGGAGCCAGGGAGACAGCCCAGTGACCCAGTTCCTAACTGATCAGGAATAGCCTGTGAAGTTGAGCAGGCTGGGTCACTGGGCTGTCTCCCCGGTAGCAGTGTTTATGGCTCGGGGCCAGATTGGGCTCTGAGCCTCCTGCTGCTGCCGGCAAGAGGCACGGGGCCCAATCTGGCCTTAAGCTGCTTTTCACTGGTGGCAGGGGCTGGGAGTCAGCTCCTGCTGCCACTGGCAAGAGACTGGGAGTCCAGTCTGGCTTGCGGCAAGGGGACTGGGGCCAGATCTGGCTCCTAGCCACCTGCTGGCAGTGGCAGAAGCCAGATCAGGGCCTGGAGCCGGATCATGCACTGAGATGGGGCCTGAGCTCGGGGTATGTCAGCTACTGTAGGCATACATCTAAATCAACTTAACAAGGTCGACTTTAAGTTGACTTAAAGTCGACCTTGTTAAGTCAACTTAACTGACCCCTCCCCGACAGTGTAGAGATTGCTTAGAGGTGTTGCCTTAATTCTGTCACTGCTGTATAGAGAGGTCTAGGTAGGGATGCTGCTTTATAGAATAGATTTAGGGCACAAGCTCCAGATCTCTTCCCCTCCTGCTGGCACTGTCAGTCTTCCCTGCCCTTCCCTCCCCCGCATGTACTCTTCCCCTGGCACCATGCACCAGCCCCTACCTCCCTCAGGCCCTGCACACTGATTTGCTGGCCCCACATACTGTCCCTTCCCCATGCTCTGAGCCCCCACCCCTTTTCCCTGCTTTCTCTGGCCCTGTGTACTCCCCCTAGCCCCACCCATGCCCAGTGACACCACTGAGTGTAGGTGTACCTCCTACAGTATCTTTCTTCTGATCAGTTCTGATTCAGGTGGGAGTGAGGGAGTGGAAGAAGTTTTTCTTGAGTCAGACAGGTTGGGTATCGTGCCAGAGTTCTCCAGGATAACAGAGCTGACAAAAAACGCCTTGGCTGTGGGCCTCTCTCTTTCCTGCTCAGCTGAAGCTCACTGCAAAATAGTCTTCCACTATATGTGCTTCCATAGTCTCCATCTCCCTGAACCTTCTTAAATCAGAGTTTCTTTTTTCTGGTCTTCTCCTCATCCACTTGCATCAGGGCCTATCACAATGTGCCATTTTTCCAACTGGGCAATTGTCCCCACAGTCTTCTATCCTTCCCTTGTGTCAGGTGACCATGTGTCCACATTCTCCACCACTTGCAACAGAGGTTGCGCTCATTGCTCTTGCACCTCCTGCTGGTATGTCTGGGAAACAGCTGAAAAAAAAGCAACAAGCCAGTATTGCTCAAGGTGATAGAAAGTGGTCTCAGTACACCAGTGGCCTAATCGTTTTCAGGATTTTTGTTACCCTCACAGTGAAGGGATTTGGAGGAGGATAATGCTGGGGCATTCCTCAGCATGAAGGGCAACATGGGAGGAAGCACAAAGGTTTTCCTGGAATTTGTAGAACTCATGATGCATTATATTCCTACAGCCTTGGGTAGGTGTCTGTTTTAGTATTTGAAATCTGAATGAATAAAATACTTTTTGGTGAAGGTGCATCCAGATCTCACTGAAAATGAATGGAAGACTCTCTGTTGACTTTAGTTAGAGTTAGTTTAGGGATTTTAAATCTGATTCAGTGCAACCGCAGAATTAGTGAACAGCCATTGAAAAAAGAATAAAGAGGAAATACAGTGTAACTAGAAGTGGATCTGTTCACTTTCCGTTTTACATAGTTGGAGGAGAGACTGACAGTGATTTGTCAAGTGATGCAACTAACCCTTTCTTAGAAGGCCCTAAGTCAATTGAGGATCTACTTTACACTCTACAGGGTGCCAGATTCTCTTGCCCCTACTCAAGAACAATGTTGATAACTTGGAAGAAGGTTCAGCGAAGAGCCACAAGAATTAATGAGGGTTTTGAAAACATGCCTTATGGTGTTAGACTCAGAGCTTAATCTATTTAGCCTAACAAAGAGAAAGTTAAAGATGACTTAATTACCGTCTGTAAATATTTACTTAGGGAGCAAATATTTAATAATGAGCTCTTCAGTGTAGCAGAAAAAGGTGTAACATGCAGTGGCTGGAAGTTGAAACTTGACCGATTCAGACTAGAAATAAATTGTTAATTCTTAACAGTGGAAACAATGTTTCAGTGGTCATGGTGGTGTCTCCATCATATTTTTAAAATTAAGGTTGCTTTTCTAAAAGGTTTGATCTAGGAATTATTTGGGGGAAGTTCTATGGCCTTTGTTATACAGGAGGTTAGACCAGATAATCTGTATTATTTCTTCTGGCCTTGGAATCGGAGTCTGTAATTTGCAATAAAAGTAGACCTAGAAACCTAGTAAATGTAGACCAAATGAACATTTAATACTGAAAATATTGTTTGATTATTCTCCCATAAAGTGTTATCTTCTTCAGAAACATAACGGAAAGCATTCATTTACAAAGCTAAGAGAAGTAAAACAGAAACCACTGCTATGACTTGAGGCTCCCTGATATTTCCCTTCCAATTATGTTTTGATATCTTTTTATTACTTCACTGTACTATTTTATTGATGTTGAGTTACTGAACCTTTATTGTTAACATGAAAGCCAATTTCTTGCACATTTAAACAAGTTTTCACTTCTATTCTTACACTAATCTGCCTTGCTTACTTTATTAGTTTTCATGTATAGAACTCTGTTTCAATTGAATTATAACTTCATAATAAAAAGAAGGTAAGAAGAGTGCTTTTCTTGGACTTGGTTTGATGGTTCTGTCTGAAGTCTTTACTCAGCTGAGAGGAAGTGCTCTTTCTCTTCTACCATATCCCAGGGTCTGGTGACCTGGGGGAGCTGGGAGGTGGGTCTTCATTGCTTTACCCATAGCTCCTAAGTTCCTGGCAAAGAGGTGTCCATGAGTCTCCCTAAACTGTATTTTTTTTAATTTTCTAGCCTTTTATTAATAGTGTCTGTGTCTGCCTTGGCTACTGCCCCTATTTTTGTGAGGCAGCAGTAACGTGAAATAGGTTCTCCACTTTGCTACAGGGCTCTGAATAGCTCCAGTGAAACAGACTGGAGCATTTTTACTTTCTCTTCTGTTGCTTTGGAAAGCTCTGACTAGCAATAGACATGTACAAGATGAGAGCAAATGGCCTAAAATATAGATAGAGCAATCAAAGCACTTTACATACTTAATTCTGGCACCATACAGGAGTGTCTCGAGTATTATTTTCATTTTACCAGTAAGGGCAGGAGCTATGGCACAGAAATTTAATATCTTGCCCAGGGCTTCAGAGGAATTTAGATCCTGAACAGTTAGTCCATAGGTATCTCCGTTTCACTGTCTCTTTTTCTCTTTTTGACACACAACTAAACATGACAGTGGTGTGCTCACTACTTTTGCCTGCTGCTTGGGAAGACTGTTTCTGGGAATTTGTTGTGGAATGGTACTGTGAACTAGTTTTATTAAAAGGAAGCTAATGTTCTTGTGCCGAGCAGAGCCAGCGGTGGGGATCATGGTGCCCCCCCCCCGCAGCAGAGTGACGCAGATTAGTGACATCATCAGGGAAGTGCCATGGCTCTATCCCCTTTTGATGCCCCTCAAAATGCCAGTGCCCCCCTTTTATGCAGGGGCTGCTTGCCGCCTAGTGCTGGCCCCGGTGCCAAGCTCCACTTAACAAAGGGCTCGAAAAAACCCAGGTGCCAGGTGGTCAGCATGACCAGAGTTTGTAGCTTGGCTCCTAGCTTTGCTGCAGAAATGCAGGATAAGAGTGCCCTCCAGAAGCCAAAAATTAAGCTGCTGGTGCCTACCTGGGAGCCAGTTTTGTTGAGCCCTGACTTAACAGCAGTTCTGGTTCCATGGGTGATGGGTAAGCAGTCTTCATAAGCATGCGTATCTTGACTGTGTCTACTTGTGATTTCTTGAGCTCAAACTTCTGTTGTGCTTGCCACTCAAGATTTGATTTTGTTATTTTGTTCCCTTTTTCTTTCACATATTTACACGATGTAGAATCATAGAATCATAGGGTTGGAAGGGACGTCATAGGTCATCTAGTCCAACCCCCTGCCAGAGGCAGGACCACTCCCATTAAACCATCCCAGTCATGGTTTTGTCCAGCCGGGCCTTAAACACCTCCAAAGATGGTGATTTCACCACTTCCCTTGGCAGCTCATTCCAAGGCTTCACCACTTGCCTAGTAAAAAAGTTTTTTCTAATATCCAGCCTTGACCTTCCTAACTGCAACTTGAGACCATTGCTCCTTGTTCTGTCCTCTGTTATTACCGAGAACAGTCGAGCTCCATCTTCCTTAGAGCATCCCTTCAAGTAGTTGAAGGTTGCTATCAAATCCCCCCTCAATCTTCTCTTCTGCAGACTAAATAAGCCTAATGCTTTCAGTCTTTCCTCATAGGGCTTGTGCTCCAGCCCTTTAATCATTTTGGTTGCCCTCCTCTGAACTCTCTCTAGCTAAAGCTAGAAGCTCAAGCCTTCATTGGAAAATCACTGTCTTCAGTGTCAAGTGCATGCTGTTGGAGCTCATTGACTTTGATTATTGCAGAGATGTAAGGCTGACAGATAGTAAGCCATTTACTGTTTAGCTGCAGAAAACATGCATGAGCTGTGGCTTGTATTGACTCTTATAGAGTAAATAAATAGCAGTTTGTTCTGTGTTGTCAACCTGTACTGAATCACAGTATATGAGTGGCAGTGTGTTTTGACACTCTGTGAAACAATTTGCTCATTTCAGTCCAGTTCACAGTGGAAAATTGTCTGTGTAAGAAAAACCACCATCAGAAGAGACACACATTGGCTTTTTTGTTGAATCTGCCATCAGTTACCCATGGTTGTATGGCTGTGGAAACCGAACCACCCTTTGTCCCCTAGAGATGGTTACTCCATGTCTGGTTGATAGATGGTGTTGGAGAGCTTCAGGTATCCAGCATTGTTACTCTCAGACACTATTCATTTGCAGTGAAGATTAAGAGTCTAACATTTTTCTGAAACCTCTTTCCTTTTAATTTGTTTGTAGTGTTCAGTGATTTGGTTAGGCTAAGGAAAGCCTCACTCTTTGAAAAAGGGTGGCAGTGAAATGCTTTTCTTGTAATTGTATGGCTGTAAGACAGGATCTGCTTTTTTTAAAGGAGTATTATTTACAGCTGTGCAGTTACTTGGAGCTGAGTCAGATGTCTTGGAGGCTCTTTTCTGATGGATTGGGCTCTCTCCATTTTTGATCTGCATGTACATATTCTTGTGTTGCTGCAACTAATTTGCCATTGTGTCATGACTCTTAAAACCAAATCAAGACTTAACTGTGTTTTGCAAATGCATTTTTGGCTTCAGTAGCTTAGCCTGCAAAAGTTTGGTGTACAAATGGGAAGAAGCATACTATCAGGTCTCTGACAAAACTGCACTGAAAGCTATAAATGTGATTTGTTTGTTTTTAAAGCAGGATTTGAACCATTGAATGTAAAAAATGATTTATATAGCCAAACACCAGAATGGCAACTATTTCAATACATTTTGGAAATGTTTCCCTGAATTTCATAAGAAATGTGTTGGAACTTCACATGAAATATTTAAGCAGTATCATATAACACAGAACTAATGATAAAAAACCACAAGATGTAGGATGTTATTCAACTATCAATGTTTCATATTAGTTTGCATTTTAATATGCTGCTGACTGTATGGACAGCAAAATTGCAGATTTACTTTTTAGCCTTGTAATGTGCATACGTTCAACTTCTTGTAGAAAATCACTGTGCAACAGGAGCACCATGCTACAGAAGGGTTAAGTGTTTATAAATTGTTGCCAGGGAAGTGGCATAAGGAAATTTTAGTGTTACCAGGAAATGATTTGTAGTGCCTGCCTGCCTACCTCAGCTTTCTTGTGATTTAACTCCTATAAAATTCGTAAGACTTTTAAAAGGTTTGTTATTTTCAGGATCAAAAATATCTTTTCAAAATCTTATTTTGAATCCTCACTTCACCAGTACTTCTATATTCTATACAATCTTTGCCCTCTGTTGTTCAATTTCTGTTGGTTTAAGAGCTCATAGCTAACTACCCTGCCTTTTCATGAGGACCTTTCATAACCTTTGTTCAATAAAGATTTACCATGAAATATTGAAAGTAGTCAGCTTTGTTTTATTGACTGATACATGTACATTTGGCACTAACTGAGACATTTATGAAGACTGATATTCAACATGGTCAGAAGTCTACAAGCATCCTTCCCACATTGATACTGTGCATTTTCCCCCTTAGGTAGGGACCCTCATAACTACAGTAGCTCTGCCCTTTCTAAATAAAATTTATTAGTGATGACTCTAACCACAAAGCATTTGTTAATTTCACACTGTTTAGCACTTTATCTTAACTAAGTTCTTAGCCTATTTTAAATATATTAGCTACAAAGCGTTATTCATAGATGAATCATTTACCAACCAAAACCAAAACCAAAACCCCCACAAGAGGTAGATAGCTGGGGCGATGTGCATCTCTCCACTTCAGAGGCTTGTAATATACAGCTAGCTTTTGCTTCCTGTCATGCAATTGTGACTGTACGGGGAGGGGTTTCTGCAGAGAAGTGGAGGAGAGAAAAAGAGACAATTCTGTGGTTCAAAGTGTTTCTACTGGTGCTTTGAGGATTAAGAAACCTTTTGAAATCTGAGTAAAATACAATTACAAAGTACCTCATGGTGTGGTGTTGCCTTTTTGTGCATCATCAGGTATGTAGGGGGTTATGTCGCCGTGCATGTGGCTCTTTGGTGAATAAAAATTTCATAGATTTTTGTTTACTTAAAAGCATGTCAGGGTTTAAAGTCAGATAAAAATGCAACCCTGGAGTTTTTTAGGGACTGTATTTATCTAAGAGGAGGAAGTGCTTAAAAAAAGCATATATGTTTAACATGCTATAATACTGTCTATAGGAAGAGGTTTATTTTATTTTGTTGTTGTTTTTCTGTAAGATGAGAAAAGGTGTGACTAAAAAAATACTGAAGGGCAGGCTTCTGCAACCCTTATGTGAGGACTACCATTTTGTCGAACTGTGGGAACTGAACTGGTGATCGTTAGAGCTGAAAGCATGAGTCTCTACAGTGTCAAAGACTTAGACTCTGAAGTGTGAAGCTGTAACAAATCCATACTCTCTGTACTAGACACAGAGGAAGATGCATAAATAGTACATATTGAGCAGTGGCTTACACTTATTTGCATTGGATAGCTTTTAATCATGTGACTATTCCTGTTGATTTCAATATGACTGCTTGATTAAGGGCTACTAATTGGAGTAAGGGTTGCAAGATCAGGTCCAAAGTGGGCAAAGATTAACTTTAATTTATTGGTTTAATTCCAGAATGTCTGATATGTTCTCTCCAATTGAAAGGCTAGGTAACTTCTTGTTAAATGAGACTAACTTCAAATTACTTGTGTGTTTTGCTTTTATTAGAGGTAGAACCTTTTGAATTGATTTAATTCCTGGTAGGATATTTACACAATCAATATTAATATAAAAGTTGAAACATGTGGCATTCTTCATCATTAATCTGGTCTTGTCAGTGTGTTTTTCATAGGTTTAATTTATCCTCCACTTTTTACCGTACATATGTGGTACAGAGAACTCGTAAATTACCTTCTGATGGCTTCTCGTCTCTACTTGTGCTGGCAGAATTGCAGTACGACAGCTAGTACCTCGCAGTTTGGCCGTTACATTAGATAGGAACATGTTTGTTCTTTATGCTAAATGTGCAGCAGCAAAAAAGGCTGAACTCTATCAAGTCTGAAGGAGGGTAGTGGAGGTCTAGTGTCTGTTCTGTCAACAGTACTCATGTTGCCTACCACTGACCTCTGTGAAGTAGCAACAGAACTAATCCATGTATGTTGGTGGCAGAATCAGACCATAGTGGGAGTTGGGATGGATCAGTTATCCTACTTACACACGCATTCAGAAGGCTGTTTCAGACCCAGCAAAGGAATAATTAAGTAGCTGCAGGAAAATGAAATGTTTGGATTGTGCTCTCCTACAAAAATTAAAAGTAGTGAAGTGATTGATGCCTATTCAGTCAGAGTCCTAAGTTTTGTTATCAGTAAATGTTATTTGTAATGTTTTTTTTTCTGAAACTTTAGCTTATGGGAGTAAATTTACAGCTGCAAAGTTTGGCATTGTTTTTTTGAGACTAAATTTACCATTTTACATGGCCTGCCTTAAATTTCCTGATAGGAGACAAGAGCTGGTGCTCTTTCACTTCTGTGAGTACACATTGCCAGAGACTTGTAAAGTCAGTCGTCATATCTTCTACATGCATTCACTGGTGCTGATTTAACAAACTGCACTTGCAGTTGTGGTGGAGGAAAACTTCAGTTTTTATTAAATAGCCAGGAATTTTGTAAAATAAATAAACATAACAGTATAGTATAATAGTGATAGTCTGTTACATGTATTTGGATGCATATAACTACTGAGTATTTGGGTTACAGTGGGTACTCGCACACATTAGTCAGATACATGAACAATTTTGTCTGCCTACCTTGGAAGACTTGTGTGGCACAAGGAGGAAATAAAGAATACCTTTTAACTCAGAAACGAACTTGCCATCAGTTACTACAGAGAAAGCTGAATTATTTTCCTGTAAATTTTATAATCTGTATCTTCAGTGCAGCACTTGCACATGATATCTATTTGACCAAAGTTACATGAAGTAGTTACATCAAAGGCTAAACACAGGAACTGTCTGTGGTTTTAAATATGTGAGCGTGGGTATGTTGAATGGAGAATATAGAGATAGCAGAGACACTGCCAAATGCTAGAGCAATAACGGATAACTGCAGCTGCCTAAAATGTCAATCTGGTTGACTTTCACATGCAGGCCTAGAGAAATTTTAATTCTGCTGCAGGTTCTGCTAGTCTGGTGAGCAAGTGCAGCAACACATGCAGTCTCTCTAGTGATGAGGGTCCTGCTGTGGACTCTCAATGCTTGCAAAGGTTCACACTATAGAAATGAGTCAGATAGACCTCTCTAACTGCAAGAAAGAGAGATGCATAGTTTCACATTTTCTTACTCATACACTTGTGCATTAGATCTTTTTGTGGTGTTTCTTTACTTTTCCAGCTGAGCCGGAATACAACTAAACTGCAGCTCTGTTTACTGAGTAACCAAGCAGATGTGACTTCATTTGACCCCCTTGACCAGATGGGATGAGCTTAACCAATAACGGTCACATGTGAAATACTGCCCTGTATGCATGAACAATGCTTGAACTTAAAATAAATGGTTAGCAGCAGCCAGTAAAGTTCATGAATATCTAGGTAGAGCAAAAGGTGTTCATGATATCATGAAGGGCTCAAACAGACTTGACCTGGTTTGTAGATACTGGTAGAGCAATGGTCATGATTATTGAGTACTTTCCTTGTTTGGGAAAGAGGTAGAATGACTCTATAATAAATTCTTTCTCCCTGAACCAACAGGACTAGACTCTGCAAAACTCTAATAGGTCAGATTTCCAGACACAATGGAATCCAGGGTTATGGAACAGCTATTTGCATTTTCACTGGTTAAATTACTTGGGAGTTTAGCACTGAAAGAATTGATGTGATCCAAACAGTGGTTAAAAAGAAGGTCCTGTCTGGGAAAAGAGCTGTAGAAGAGGTCATTTGGCACTATTTTAATTTATATCTCCTTTCTCCTTTTAGTACTTCAGACCAATTTAGAATCCTTTAGACATGTGATGCATGTACGTATGTATCTCAGTTGTTAACTATTAGGCGATATTTGTATTGCAGAAGTGTCTAGAGGCCTCGTTTACCTCTGAATTAGACTTGAAGAGTCTGTAGCAAACTATTAAATGAATTTCAGCATGTTTAGCTCTCTGTTAGATTCCAATAATTTATACAATCTCTTGCCTTCCCAAAAAGGGAAGAAGGTTAAATAAAAAGAGAATGAATACTAGTCCTCAAACAAAGCTTTGCTGCTGCGTATCCTTCCAGTATCCCATGCACGCACACCCATTTCCTGTTAGTTGCACACAGTGAATGAGATTTTCATTGTTCACTTTGTCGCTTTGATGGCAAAATCTCAAATCCATCTCACATTACAAAGAAAAAAGATGAAATCTTTTCATGTTTGAATTTGGATGGCTGAGGAACCTCTGTTACTCTCTCCTCTTGCCATTTTCCTATGAGGGTTGTGAACTCCAGCAGCCAGAATCGTTAGTCAATACTAAGAGACACTTTTTTCTAAGGGCCTGCAATGGAATCCATTAGAATTTGTATAAAATCAGAACACACACACATTTATGTTTCCGTTAGTTATAAAAACTTGTTAACCTTTTAGTTCAACCTCAAACCTTTTAGTTCAACCTCAGCTCTCCATATATTGATATATTCTTGGCCATGAATATATCAATATATGGAGAGTGTGGTGATCTGCATGCTTACTGGATAGTAAATAGGACTTGAAAGCCTCTGTTTGATACACTGAGCATCTGTTGCTCAACTCTAGGAATCTCCATTAGTTATCAGTAGGAGTAGGACTTTAATTGAATTTTCAGCACCTGCCTCCCCCCCCCCATCAGGGAACAGGAGAATAGCAATGTCAGACACTTGATCAGGCCTTGCATATTCCAAACAGTAGAGGGCAATAGAAACATGCACAGAAGCTAATGTGTACAAATCTTTAAAGGTTTATTGTTCTGTTTAGCATTTAAGTGAATTATTTGCACCAATATTACATAAAAACTGATATATTAGAGGTCTGAAGATGGAGTAAGTTGTTCCTTCATGCTTCTTGTCATTCTGTATTAGAATCTGGTGTTTGCCTATAAAATTAGGGCCCTGTGGGCATATACATTGCATCTTTCAACCTACAAAGATATATTGTGCTGTGAGCAAATCTAATTTAGGATCGTATGAGGTTTTCCATGCCCTCAGGACTGTCTTCAAAATCTCAGGACTTTCAGTAGTATAATCATGAAAGTAACACTGAAATACAAAAGAGGGGGAATAAAGGGATGGGTCCTGTCCATGCAGACCTCAAAGAAGACCGTTGTGAGACTCACTTGTGTTTGGATTCACTTGAAGTGGTGGGCATGTTATTTTTTTTCTCCTTTTAAAAGAACTGTGTTAGATTTTACTTAAATAGCAGTGAGAAACTTCTGATGTGGGGTGGTGGTTATCCAAATCACCGGCTTTTTGTTAGCCTTTGTAGAAAGGTAGGCTCAGAGGATTAGCGTGGCGTGGTTTGTGCACCCCTCCTCCCCTCACCAAATAAAAAGCTACTATTAAGAGCTTTGTATTGTATTGTATCAGCTAATACAAAGTTCTTTTTCAGCATCTGTAACTTTTATTTCATTGTGGAAACTTGAATACCTGCACAGTAGTAACATGATAAGATGGCTAAACTTACATGAGGCTTTCGTCTTTCTCTAGTACTGCAAAGCAAGCTGGCGTTATGGTGAGTAATAAGACACCTCTGCTGCCTGTTGTGGTTCATTTCTAAATTTGCTTTGTGATCTTACATCTGACCATCCGTGGCAGAAAATATTAAATTAGTAATTATTAAACTAACCTTATAATAGAAGAAAATTATTTTTGGTCAGATAATTTTGTACCTAATTTAAATTGCATCCCAAACCAATTTTTTTTGTGTGTTAATTGATAATTGCAGGTATAAAACACCTAGGAGGCATAGGTCAGAAGCATTCATTGTTATACTTAGACCAACCTACCCAAACTATAAATTTGTAAGTTTCTAACAAGATTTCTAATAATTCCTATGTGCTATCTGAAAGTAATGAATTTATAATCCCTCTAGAGCCAGGATGGCACTGAATATGTTCTTTTTGTCCTTCTAAAGACTCATTGTGTTTACCATTCACACAAATAAATTTATTGACCCAAGGCAGTATGTTGATGGTGCCTGTTTTAGAATGGCTTGTAGTGAAACAGCTTTACCGATACACTAAAATAGAGATACATAAATTTGGGAGTAAATTATTGTAAGAATGCACGTGTTTTTTTATAAATAAGGAACTGAACTGACTATCCATGAAAACCTTGACCCAGCTCTGAACTGAACTTTTTTGTTGATAATATAAATTACTCAGAATTAATTGCCTCCATACGTTGTTTTTTTTGCACATCTTCATTAGTAATTATTAAACTAACCTTGTAATAAAAGAAAATTAATTTAGTCTGACTAGTGTTAGTACTCAAAAAGCAATTGTTGAGATCAGTGCTTTTTTTGTGATAGTACGCAGGGGAACAGAGTACTGGCACCTTTCTGCCAGCCGTTCTGCCCAGCTTGCGGAACGGGGAGGGATGAGCAGGGGAAAGGAGAATACTGGCATCTTTGTATTATTATTATTATTTACAAAAAAAGCCCAGGCTGAGATACTAAGAGAGAGACTTCTTTGCTCTGTTTCCAACTGTCCAGAACCTGCAAGTGTTGGAAATCTTTTGAAAAGTCTGTTTTTTTCAAGTTCCAAAGTGGCAGCCGTGTTAGTCTAGTTCAGCAAAACAAACAAGGAGTGTGGTGGTACTTTTAAAGACCAACAAATTTAACTAAATTTGTTAGTCTTTAAAAGTGCAACCAGATTGCTTCTTTTGTTTTTCTCAAGAGACAGTTCCAGGACAACTCTGCAGATTGAAGAGATTAAGATAAGGTGCTGGTGTATTTCTGTAACTTTTGAGTGCTTTGGCCAAGCTGAACTAACCTCTACAACTTCAGATTTCTGCATCACTAGAAATTCTGCTGTAAACAAACAAATCTTGCAGACACTTAGAGGAATTTGCTATAGTGGAAGCATCAAGTGAAAGCTCAATACTGGGTGAATTTCTGGGTCCCCTGCAGTCAATGGCAAAACTTCCAATGACTTTTATCCTCTGTCTCTGGATTCATATGGAGCATTATAGCCTCGTATTACTTGATACACAAAGTTCTGAGAAGTCAGGCCTACCAGAACTCAAAACAAAAGTGTATTCTTTTGAATAATGAGCCTTCCAGGAAGCATTCAGATACTGTGTTACTGTCAGTGATATAAGCACCTAGACAGAAAGTTCTGACATGCAGATAAGCAACAGCCAAAAATTTTGGATGCTGATCAGTGTTGGCAAATCGATTTTTTTCTCAACTCTAGAAGTATTTGGTGTTTCACTTTAAAGCCACAACAGTTTGAGTCAGTTATATCAGAACTTCAGTTTTTATTTTAATATCAGAAGATATCTGACAGATGTACCCTCAAGCCTCAGATGACAAAGGCAAATAAAAGCAACCAATTTTAAAATGTTTTTAAACATCTCATTGATTTTTAAGCCTACTTTATGATTTTTCGGTGCCTTTCTCGTAATCAGGATTGGCAATTCTTGTACCTTGCCGAATGCTAGCTCATCTCAGCCTCTCATCCCCAACAGTTTCCTGCCTATCTTCTTTCCCCTACACACTCTCCCCTTGCCTTCCTTCCTGCATACCCTAGCTCCATAGGTCTTGAGTTCTGTTGCCCTCCATATCTTTAACATTTATTTTGTGATACCTCTGCCTGTGTCCTTCCAGTTGAAGCCTCACAGTTTGTGCCATGCCTTAGAGCAGGGGTCTCAAACTCAAATCACCATGAGGGCCGCATGAGGACTAGTAGAGGGCCGCATGAGGATTAGTATGGTATCCTGAGGGCCATACCACTGAAACCTTTCCGTACAGTGATGTTGCAAATATCGGTAACAATCGTGTCATTGCGGGCCGCAGGAAATAGCTTGAGGGGCCGCATGCGGCCTGCAGGCCACGTGTTTGAGACCCCTGCCTCAGAGCTTGAGATGCCTCCAACTGCTTTGGCCAGTCAGTTTGTACATGATTTAAAGTAGAAGCAGCCAAGTCTTTGCAGTGGGATTTTCCAACATCTCTTTTAACATACAGAGGTTGTAGTAATAGCAGCAGCAGCATGAAGGGTTGTTTGAGTAAAAGAAATGTATTTGGTCTCAGGAATTGCAAGTGTTTGTTGGGATTCTTTTTGGGAGAGACAATGCGTTAAAGGGTTTAGAGCAGTGGTTCCCAACCTGTGGCCTTTGGGGACTTTGAGTGGCCTGTGGCTTCTCTCTAGTTAGATGCAGAAGGGAGCCGCTGCCAAGGACCTGGGTAGAGCATGTTTCCATAAGGCTAGAAGACCAGTGCAGGCACCTTGCTGCAGCCACGGGAATTGGGAGATCAGTGTTCCCTTCTCCTGGCTCCAGCAGATACCAAAGCTCTCTGCTTGGGTCCATAGGTGTTAGGGTCCCTTCTGGAGCCAGAGGGAGCAGAGCACTGCTCTCCAGTCCCCCTGGCCGCAGAAGGAAGCTGCTGCCCAGGATTTTCCCTAACACCACACCCTGAATTTCCCAATTCCCCCCCCCAGTTGTCTGCTAGTAACAGTGTTATACTAAATTAGTGAGCACCCCCCCCCAAACTTACACCTACTCCCCCCACCATTTCAGGTCCTGGGGACCATACTGCTAGGGAGCCAGGTGGAATGCTCAGGGCTACAGGATACATGCAGTTGCCCTGCTGCAGGCAGGGGACAAAGGAGATGAGTGAGAAGGCAGCATCTTCCTTGAACTCCTTCCATCTGGCTGCAGCGATGGGAAGGCCTGCTGATGGAGACTGATGGACTTCTGGGGTTGTAAAAAGATTTGTGAGTTCCTTGAGCCAAAAAGATTGAGAACCACTGGTTTAGAAGACCATTAGTATTGACAGGTCATAGAGGGGAAGAGGACAGAATTTTAATTAATGGAATGTTTTCTTGAAGTATGTATCTGTATGGACACTTCAGGAAAATATTTAAGAATCAGTATGTTCTGTTGCTTATATCTTCAGTATGTGCCAATGTGCATGGACTTAAGTCTTGCTAATGAAGTGATTTATGGGTCTAAAGAATTTATAGACAACACCGGGGTTTTTTTTTTTGAAGGAGTGTTGGATTGTTTTGAAAAGTTTGGAAGGTTGAATGAAGCCCTGGATTCTAGCTTGGCTCTGCTGCCTATTGTAGAAGTGAAGTATTGCACCAATATGTTTCAGCAGTTTTACCCCATCTCTCTCTCTTTAGAGGATGAAACTGATTCCCAGTTTAGAACGTAAGCCTTCCTCATGATTTTATCTGTGCTTAGGGGCTGTGCTGGTGAACAGCTGATTGAGCAGCTGCTGGCAGTGTGTAAAGGTGAATGGCAAAGAACTTAGTTTTCATTCTAATTTATACTAGTTTACTGTGGAAGCTCATATTGCTGGTGGGCTGGTGGTGGCTGTTGATTCAAGGTTATGCAGATTCATTCACTGTGGCCAGCACAAGTGGGATGGAGGAGCTGCAACTGGTATTTGAGCCTCTATAGATGATGTAGCTGATGCAGAGGGCTCCACCCTATCCCAGCTTTTTGAAGTGAATTGAGTTTTTTTCAGAATGCATCTCTTAGACCTGGGAATGGAAGCCTTCTTCAAGCATCCCATTCTGTTCTAGATCTCTCTTTCTCTCTCATATGTATATCTTGTATGTGGTAGGTTGCAGGACTGCTACTATCAAGTTGGGTTTCTGTTTCAGATATGGACTGATTATGGAGTTTTCTTCTCAGAAAGATACACCAGAAATGTCTTCTCTAAGATCCTTTAATGTTCTTCCAGGTACGGCTGAGGTTAGCTTAAAGAAGCTATGCCATGCACAGCTACGCCTAAGGGCAGAAGAGTATAATACAGTTTAGCCTTCCATTAAAGCTCCTTTATGTTCTACATTTCTGCCTTTCACAAAATTTACGCTGTCATGCTGTCTTGAAGTTCTTCACAGATCAGGCTGTTAAGTATTTCTGAATTATTTTGGTTCTTAAATTATATGACTTGAGCATATCATAATTTGGTCATCTAACTGTTCATTAGTTGCAGCAGCTGGGATGTGGTCAGTTTGGAATCTTTGCATATGTCTATCCTGCAGTTAAACAATTATGGCTGGCCTGCGTCTGCTGGCTTGTATTGCAAGGCTGTAAAATTGTGGTGTAGGTCTTTGGCTTGGACAGGTGCTGAGCTCTGGGACCTGAGAAGAACAAGGAATGGATCTTCCTGCTAGATTTATTTAGCTGTTTGTATACTTTCTCAGCCAGCCCCAGCTTGTGGGAAATGTGAGCTGCTAGAAATATGATCAAAATTGTATTTAATTCAGAATGACTTAAATTCTGGTGCAGTAAATTGTGACCTGTTGCTTGTCACTAGTTCTAGAATACCCAAAGGAGCAAAAGTACACTTCTGTTTCTTGATAACACTGCAGCATGTTATGTCTTTCAAATAAGTTACATCCATGTACGTGGAAAAATAGTCCACCATAACCAAGTAATGCTGTCCTCTGAATTTACATAAATCTAAAGCTATTCTCTCCCTGCCTCTGTCTGCTAGAGATGTTTGTAGACTGTAAGTTTCAGAATTGTTCTTGAGGTTGTTAATACTGGATCAGCTTTCAAAAGTCCAGTCTTATCAAATCCTCCTTTGAGTTCTTCCACTTTTCTCACCAGGCCCATTATGGCTGCCCCTCTGAGGCTGAGAAGGTTTTGTTGTTAGATCATATGCATGATGAATTCACAGTTTCACTGTCCAAATAGGCTCTGTATTGTCACATGGGGTGGCTCTTGATTGTCTATAATATGGGCCATCTCCCTGACTGTGTTGGTGTGACAGACAGCTGCAGAATGTCCATATTTTGTGTATTTATTACACCTTGTGCCTTTGGCTAGATGCATGTCATCTCTTGGGATATGAGTTTTTCCACATCTTGTATAGTGAAGCTGAAAGGCTTTAGTATTTGACTGGAATTTGTCCTTCTTAGACTCAGAGTTCTCACCCTAGCCTCTGGGGTTTTCTGGTAATGACTTTTAACTCCCATATAATTTACAACTTCTAAGCTAGTTTCTTATTTTTCAGATTTTTCAAGTTTCTTTTGTTCTGCTATTTGTCCAGATCATGCTGCCTTGCTATTGGTATAGGTCTCTGCGGCTTGGGAGCCACATGTGGCTCTTGAATGAGAAAGTGTGGCTCGTGAAAGAACATCAGCAAATCAATTTAGTAGGTAAAAGTATATGGCTATGTGCCTCAGTGCCGCTCTTGAAGGTTTAATAATCAACTTTTGTGGCTCTTGAGTTCCGTAAGTTTGGCCACCCCTGGTCTAAGGTGAAGGCTGCCTTGAACAATAGCTCCTGTGGAAACAAGGAGTCTCTTGTCCCTTTTAAAGACTAACAAATTTATTTATCACATGAGCTTCTGTGGGAGAAATACCCCTTTGTCAGATGCTAGAAGAGGGAGAATTTTCAGAATGGGAGGGAAAAAATTCTCCATTTTCAAGTGTGTGATGAAGTGGGGTTTTCTCCCACAAAAGATCATGCGATAAATAAATTTGTTAGTCTCTAGAAGTGCCACAAAACTCCTTGTTTGATTTGCTGAACTAGACTAACACAGCTACCCTATTATAACTTGTCATATAGCTGCTGTGAAAGGTTTTCTCTGTTAATCCAATAGTTTTCAGCCAATGTATGCAGAGGTCTTATAAAGTACACATCAAACATAGTCAGGACCTTTTCACAAGCAGCTTTATGATCGTCTTCAGAAAAATCAAAGAATTTGAAGATATCCTGTGCCTGCTTCCCTAATAATCACGTTTTAAAACATGATGCAAAACCCATTTCCTTACATAGATTCTTCCCTTCCCTTCCTGCTTCCCGCAGTCACAATATAGTGCTGCTTGCTCCTATCCAGGTTGCCTGAATAATGTTTCACAAGCCATGGGGACAAAGGATAGGCTGGGTCTCCCAGGATCACTGTGGGCATTTCAACATCGCTTACTGCAATTTTTGGTCTAGAAAGTTAGTTCCTGCTTGCAGCTTTCTGTCCAGGCCAGTGTTCCTGAAGGTGCGTGGATCATGCACCTTTTTTGACCAACCCACACTGATGTCAGTGAAATGCACATGCTTATCCACAAGTGCCTGAAGTACCATAGAGAAGTACCCAGTTCTATTGATGTACTCTGTTGCAAGATTGTCAGGAGCCAATTGGGATATGCATGCCATCTAGTACCCTACCATGGTTAGAGAATCTCATTACTGCAAAGCCATCTCATATTTCAAACACATTTCCAAGATTCACAGTCTTGCAGAAGAATGCAAGTAATGGCCCAGCACACTTGTGATAATATAGCTGCAGCAGTTGGCTTCCCAACTCCAAACTGCTTAGCGACTGACTGGTAGTAGTGTGGAGTTGCCACCTTCCATGTGGCAACTCCTGTGCGCTTCTCCACCACGCAGGCAGTTTTGATTCTGGTATCCTTGCACTGCAGGACAGGGGTGAGCACCGCAGAAAGCTCTGTGAAGAGGGCTTTGTGCATTTGAAAGTTCTGCAGATGCTGCTTGCCAGACCTGCATGAAGATGCAATCCCACCACTCAGAGCTTGTTTCATGCTCGCAAAAGTGGCAGGGCACTGTGTGCAGATGCTCTGTGACTGTAAACAGTAACACAGCATTGTTTGTTTGCGTGGCACACAGCTGAGCAGGTGGCTTGGATTCGATTTCCAGTTGGGAGCTTGTGATATACTACATGATCAGCTGCCATGTGTTCACAACACTGACAGCAACAGTGGAGAGCAGTGCAGGATCCATCCTTTCAGAGACAGATGGTGGGAACTCAAAACACTGGGGCCCTTGAAAATGCCAAGAAAGGCTGTTGGAAACCCACGGAATGACAGGGTGGAAATGAGTTCTTCATTGAATGTTGAGCTTGCTACGATCCTCTCTGCCTTTCCACAACTCCACAAGGTGGTAAGTTGTGCAGTGGGATAGACGCTGTCAATGTACTGCTCTGTGTTGATGCCAGAACACCAGCTGTGGACGTGCTTCCCAACACAGTGAGTGCTACTTGTCTAGGGACAAGCGTCGTAATTACAGTTCTTTTTTGATCATCACTGTAACCTGCATTGACAAAACTCTAATATTGATGAGGCCTTAAAAACTCTTAAGGGTTGTTGTACACACAGACTTGCACCTATTTAACTAAACTGATTTTCTAAAACTTACTTACTTTGGAGCAACTCTGTGTGAGCGGCATTTGCATTTTGGAGCTACTGGCAAACATTTCCTTCTCCAATGCAGGAGGTTTTTTATCCAGCTATTTTCATACATCTTTGCATTTCCTCTCCCAGGTGGTAGTATATTAATTTCCGGTATCAATAATATAAACCTGGTGACGGAGAGAGGATGCCAATCTATGCTTCCTATAACAATGTCTCATTATTCTAATTCCTGTAATTAAATCACTGCTTTTTAATATAATTGGATATCTTACTCTCATCTCCTGTGAGATAATTACCGAGAAGAACGGCTATTTTGATAGATTGGGACTGGTACACATCCTGCCACTCATGTTAATCCACATGGTGTGGAAGAGGAGCACTTATTAGCGCATGATATGTACTTTAAAATTGCCGACAGGCTGTTCTAAAACACAGCCATGGTTTTCTGAAACAGCCTCTCTTTGGGTTTGGTCTCTGCATGAAAAAGAGTATGTTGGGATTTCTGTTGTTTTCAGATGGTTTTTGTTTGTTCTAGGGAAGAAAATAAGTTCTTGGCTATTTCTGAAGCACACAAGGGTACAGGTTTGGGGAAAAAGCTCTCTTTTAGCCCACGGGTGATTGCTGACATTTGTTATGGACATAGTTCTCATTGAAAACTAATGCTTTGGGTTGGTTTAAAAAAATATTTTTCAAACTGTTTGTTGTCCAGAGAGGAAAGAAAATGTCCTTAAATTTAGAAGTACACATCTGAAATGGTCACAGTATATATACATGACCAGCTAGTACACACACTTTTGTCTTCAGAGAGGTCACAACAGGATGGGCATGAATGTTCATTCACAGATGCAGACACCCACCCGCTTGTTGCTAATATCTGCAACCAAAGCACATATGAATGGGGATGCATTAGACATAAAAACACCCATTTCCTGATGAGGGTATAAATCAAAGTGTTCCAGACCTGTTTTAAATTTAATAATTGAATAACAAATAATAAAGAAGAAATTTGTAATGAGATAATGCTACTTATCACAGATGCATTATGCTATTCTGGAAAACTTATTTAATCATGGTACTTTCTATTTAATAATGTTGCAGTTATGACACTAATCAACTAAATCAAAGATATTTAAAATGAAGGGGGATTACTCATTAACTCTCAGATGTTCAAACAACAAATCCTTGTATTGGACAAGGAAATCATATTGACTCTCCTAGCTTTTATTCTCAATTTAAGGTAGTGATAAGCTCAAATTAGAAAATTCAGATCCAGATTTTAAACACTGCAAATTTCAGGACTATTCAGATTTGGGGTTTTGGATTATTTCCTCAATTTGGAGAGAGAATCCTAAATAAATCAATGCTATCTCAGTGGAGGACCTTAATTTTCAAACTATTTATGAATTTCTTTCTGAGTCTTTCTCATAGACCTTTATAGTCATAGTATCTTGGGCTTTCATCAAATGAGAGCTGATAAAAATCTCAAAAGTTAACATCCTTATAGTAATATTAACTTGTCCAGGTGGCTTCTATAGAGTACATATATTGCATGTATGGTTATAAGGTGTATTAAAGTTCACCCATCTTCGAAGCATCTGAGGAAGTGGGATTTTCTCCCACGAAAGCTCATGTGAAAAATAAATCTGTTAGTCTTAAAGTGCCACATGACTCCTTGTTTTTTTTGCTGGACTAGACTAACACGGCTATCCCTTTGAAAATTTGGTGGCCTAACTGGTAATCAAAAGTATGCATGTGCAACACAGGCAATCCTTAGTTTCAACAAGGACCTAAATTTATCCATTCCATGACATGGCCCATTTGTGTTCAAATCTTCAATCATGTCCCATGAGTGTCCCTTTCTAGGCATGGTGATGGAACAATCCATTCTTGTTGGTTTATAAAGTACATTATGTTGTTTGAGTTTGTGATCTCTCTCTGCCATACTCTTTCCTATCTGTTGGAACCCATAACTCCTGTTGTTGGTTTTCATTGTAAAATGTCAGTTTTACAGAATATGTTGCATTCTAGATAATATGAATAGAAACTGGGCAATGCTCTCTGTGCATTTTATAAAAAAAAAATTCAGTACTTCCATTCTAGCACTATTGTACCCAAGTCAATATATTTGCTTTTATTGTCATATCATGTTATCCTGGATTTCTGTAACATTGTAATAAGAGGATAACCTGGTACATGCTGTGATATGATACAAATCAAAAGTTTCTCTGTATGTTTGTTGTTCAAGCATGAATTGCTTTAGAAAGCTCAGGTTTCCATTATTATACAACTTAACTGCGTTCAACATTTGGATTTTAAATTAATGGAATTACACTTTTGGTTGTGCCACACACCTTAGCATTCTGTTTGTGTGAAACTCATGTAATAATTAACCATGCAACTCTGCTTTAAGAATCAACAAAAGTAATTTTTTTTTACTAGGCAGTTGTCAATTAATTTTATTTTGAATGCATTTTTAGAAACTTGTTAATAAGAGAACATACACTTGCTGAGGGTTTTACTGTTACTTATGCCTTTAAATCCAGGTTTGCACTCTGGTAATTTGGGGAGAAGGGCTCAGTATTTTGCAGATGCAGGATAAAATTTCAGAAAGCATTCGGGTGACCTTCAGTGACTCTTAGGCTCACAAGTCATATAAATGCTTTTGAAAATTTGAATCACAGCATTTTATGCATGCAGAAATGGAGGCCACTGTTTGAAATGGTATTAACATATGGGGGGAAAACCCAGAAATGGTCCCTGGTAGGATCTGGATGAAATATATTTTATTTTTGAATGATAGACTTTGCTTCAGGTTCCAGAAGACAAGTAGAAGGATAGCTAGAGCTCCAGCTGGAGGCAGTCAATGATTTATCTGTTCTATACTTATTTAAAAAAAGACATAAAAAGTCAACCTGCTTGTCTGGATTAAAAACAATTGACATCACAAAAATGTAGTAATGGAGACCTACATATAATTGAAACAATAAGTAGAAACTGACTGGTTTTAGGAATGTAAAAAATCATGCAGGGCAATCATACTTTTAAGGCTCTGTGACTGTTACAACTTTAACCTGCTGGTTTTCCTGTTGTCCTATATGATTTCCACCTGATGTAATTTTATAATAATTCAGCTCAAACTGATGAGGGTTATACTAAAATCAGTTTAAACATTTTAATTGGGACTCAAGCAGTGGCTTGTGTATGTGTGAATGGAAGTGGGCACTAAACTCAAAAATTTTCTGTACTAGTGAAGGTTTGGCAGAAGGGAGCTGAAATGGGGAATGAGTTACATTAAACACATGTTGGCACATGATTGAAGTGCGAAACTTTGGTTTGGATATGAAGGAATAAGAACACATCTATACCGTTTCTAAAACAATGGCCAAAAGCCTGTATCTCTTTGCTGTTTGATAATTCTGCAGTTACAGCAGTTTGCTCTGTCTTCAAGTTCACAGCTTTGCTGATTAGCTTGCATTTCTTGTATAATTTTCTTAATTAGCTTTAGTTAGAACTCTACCAGGCCGGGAAATATGACATTCTTTGTTAATGCATGGCCACGTAATCATGAAATAAGATTCATTTAATGAAATCTTACACAAAGTAGTTTTTATCTTGTTTCGTGTGCTGTCATTTGTTACTATTCTCCAGGAATAATGTTGTTAGGTTTGTTATTCTTTTCCTTATTTCTGTGTAATTGTAGAGAACATGCATTATAGCTTCAGAGCTGAATTGTGTCCTAGTGGAATGATTAACCTTATATGATTTATAAATATGTACTAATTCACCAGAATTTTAAATATTTATTTTTGAAAGAGGAATAATTCTTCATCCCTTCTAGAGAATTTGAAGCACATGCTCTTTTTAAGCACACAAGGTATTTCTTATCTTTCTGTGGTTTCTTCTTTTTAAAAGGAAGTATGTATCCTCCCTGGGTAGCAGGAATGTGCACAGAAATTTAAATTCTGGTGCTTTTGGACAGGCATATTCTGTGCCTCTGCTGGGGTCTTGAGGGGCCAGGAGAGTTGAATCTTCCCTGCTGAGGTCCAGAGCAACCCCATGCCCTCCCCACAGGGGCCCTGTGGATTTGCTTTCACCCCAAACCCCTGTGCCTGCCCCATTAGGTAGTGCATAGGTTGCTTTGAAGCGATAGAGTAGGCAACTTTGTTAGAATGTTTATTCTTTTGGAATTTATTTGATTTTAAGATTTACAGACTGGGGCCTGGTCTCCACACAGTTTTGTAATGGTAAAATTATGTCACTTGGGAGCATGGATTGTGGGTTATTATTTTTGCTTTTTTACTAGTGGTAAAATCCCTATGGATGCAGTTATACCACATGAATGTGCATGTTATATCGATAGAAGGGTACCTCATTCCAGCATAGTTTATTCCCTGAGGAATGGGAAATAAGCTCCTCTGGTATAAGTGCTGTCACACTGTGTCCATTTTAAGAGGGTTGTACTGCTTGAGCTGTTCTAGAGTAGTAAAGCATTACAACTTTGGTATGTAGACATGGCTTAAGACAGAGGTGTCAAACTCATTTTGTGTGGGAGGCAACACTGGAGGGCAGGACACCTGTTGCAGGCCATGTGTTGTGGGCCTTCCCTTTTCCCTGCCCTATGGGGCTCCCCTTCCCCACACTGGCTCCCAGACCACCCTTCCTCTGTCGTGTAGCTCCTGGACCCCCTTCCCTTCTCCTTCCCTTTCCAGGTTCCCTACCATATGGTGGCAGGCAGGCAATTAGTCTCAGTCACAGTCACAGGCAGGATGGGCTCCTGCCTCTCCCCCACCTACTCACTGTCAATCATTCAGCATGTTGGCTGTTAGTTGGTTCAGTCCTGACTGGCTTTTGATTGGCTGGTTCCCACATGGGCCCCAGCCTTTTTTCCTTTCTTATTTGTGAGTCACTGAATATTCTGTCAATCAAATTAACATGCTGACTTACAGCAAACAGTTGGGGTTGGAGGTAGTTTTGTGGCTCTAGGAGCCTGGCCTAGCATGCTGTGACTGAGACTCTGACTGGTTGGCACACAACAGCAGACCTGAGCAAGGATTGGCCGGGAGCGCTTTCATTGTTCACCTGTGCTGTGTGACTTGGTTGTGTGAGTGAGTCAGAAGCACCCTTAGCCCTGCTGTTTGCTGCTGCGGCGAGCTCCCAGGCAGCAGCTCCACAGGCAGGATCAGCACTCTTGGTGGGCCAAATCCAGCCCACAGGCTGTAAATTTGACACCCGTGGCTTAAAAGAAGTCTTCCATAGTTCTTACTTGCAAAACAGAAACTAAAGTTTCTCTCAAGTTCCGTTCTGTCCTTAACTTGTTGCTGATAATATTTTGCATTATAATGTAACAGCAAGAGTTGTCCAATTGTGAGCAGTGTAAGAAGGAAGAATGAGTTTCAGCTAAGCATTTCTATCATATCTTCAAGTAATGCATAGGAGAATTCATGATCTGATTCTGCTTCTAAATAAAAATAAAAATTAAAAAAACCCCAAAAACTAAAATGCAACTATTGTGGTTTTAAAATACTCCTCTCCTTTTTTTTCCCCCCACTTTTATATAAAATCTTGACAATAATTTTGAAGATGAGATTGTGGGTTTTTCTTTTATTAAATTTACTGACATTGTTTCTGGCATGGTATACTTGCATTTTAATATGATTGGCAGTACATAGATTTATTTAGGTTTAGTAATGATAAATTATGTATGTCAGCAGTGACACTAACATGTCAACATTACGTCCAGTAAAAATATCTAACTTTTATGAGATTCATTCTCCTCTTTTGTTAAAGAGAATTTATCACTTTAGAAAGTCATCCTACTGCATCCCAAAACCAAACTTTGAACATAATAAATATGTTGATTGAGTTAGAAATAGGTGGAAAGAGAAGAACCGTGTGCCTAACAACTGTGGAGGAGAAGCATGTAGAAGAGAAGTTGTTACTGTTGGTAATGGTTCATAAAATTGGTTATTTTTTGTCAAAGTTCATGGTCTGTAATAATCCTAAAGTTAATGAACCTCACTGTATTGGCCACTAATGCTCATTTATTGTATGGTACCATCAGCTGTGGTCCTTCAAATACTTGCTAGTGGTCCTTATTCTCACATTCTAAGGATATATGAAAATAATTTTAAAATACTACATTTTTCATGTTGGCAATTGCTACAGTAGCCACTGAGAAGTAATGATTCCAAATGATAGTGGAGGTGGTACATGTAGTCATGAATGAGAAGAAATGACTGCATGAGACAGACACTCTAAGATGTGTCAATTCTACCAAAGAGTTTGAGAACCCCTAGGGGTGATTTTCTGTGGGATTGCTATTTGAACTTGGAAGCTTCTATAACTTATTTTCCCACCCAAGATTTCAAAATTTATTTTCTAAAGAAGCAATTTCCTCCTTTCTTCTGCTTTCAATCCTTTTATTTTACAATAGTTTGCATAAACACTATTTGTGCTCCTAGTAGATATTCTATGATGCCACCAAATTCTAGGGAATTTTAAATGAGGGGTCATGTTACTCCTTTTTCTCTTGCAAAGGAAAGATGAGGAAAAAACAGACTTAGGACAGGAGGTGGAACAGCTTAAAATGTAAGATCATAAGAGTGGTGCCAACTATGGTGAGTCTCATGGTGACTGGTGTTTTTTCACAAGCTTAAATACCTTGAGTCTAGTTATTGTGTGAAAATATCAACTTCAGTTTTTCTTTTAAAGTAGTAGTTGCAGAGAAAAGCATGACAATGTGCATCAGGTATACAGTAAAGCGGGGGTCTCAAACTCAAATCACCATGAGGGCCACATGAGGACTAGTACAGGGCCACACGAGGACTATTGCTTTAGCCCGAGGGCCGCACCACTGAAACCTTTTCATACAACGATATTGCAAATATTGGTAACAATAGTGTTGTTGCGGGCTACGGGAAATAGCTTTAGGGCCCACATGTGGCCCACGGACTGCGTGTTTGAGACCCCTGCAGTAAAGGCTATAATCTTCTTCTATCTTGAATGGTGGCAATACGTGCTAGCTACTTATGCTAACCTGTCTGTTCCACCTTGCATTTTAATATTGATTCCATAACTACCTTACCCAGACCTAAAGAAGAGCAATCTGTCCCTGGAAAGATCTCTCTTGCCAATTGAAGTTAGTCTAATAAATGATAATGTATCATCCATCTTGTCTCTCTAATATCCTCGGGCTTACGCTATTACATGTACACTGCATTCTTCAGCTTTGTTGTTTGTCTTCTGTCTTGTATCTTTTCCAAAGCAGCTGTTATGTCATTGCTTTTTCTGTGACTATAAGGTAGGAATTAGTTGCATTGCATACAGAGGAAGATATTTTATTATTTTAGCTCTATTAAGCAGACATCAGATGAGTGTCATCTTTTAAAACAAATAAATGAATGTATGACACAGTGGGATCACTGATGTGCTGAAAGTCAAATATATTTCAGTTTAATTCTTGTGGTGTAAATTCATTTGTTTTTCTAACTTTGCCAGCTTGACTATTTGGAGGTAGCATTTAGTTTTTTAAATTTAAAAGATTTATGCCAATTCTGCATGCATGCACAGTGCATATGTGTATGTGCACAAACACAAATTAACTTATTTCATTAATTCAATTATTTTTAACATAAGAAGTTCATGGTGTCTTGTCAAACTTCAGTCAATATACTCTATGGAAGTGCTTCTCATGTTTTTGGTTAGAAGTAAAATGTTTTTAATATAGCCATGTAATGTAAAGTGTCCATGTGACTTAGGGGTCTAAATTGTATTTTCAAGATGACATAGGCACCTTTTGAATATTTTATCCACAGTGATCATCAGTAGTACAACTGTTTGACTACTTGGGACATAATTAATTAAATGACAGTAATATACAGGGTTTGGGGTTTGTTTCATGGGATGCATCGTGCTTCAGCAATTGCTGGAAGGAAAGATCAAACACAATCTCAGCCATCATTAGAGAAGACTTCTAAGTGGGAAGTAATAGCAAGCTCGTAAAATTGATCACTTACTCAGAAGTGGGGTAAGTATGGGTACTTGTAAATTAATATAAGGACTCAATCCGGCAAACAAATATGCTACAAAAATATTTGATTCTGAGTAGCAGGCAGTAGCTATTCTTGAAATAAACGAGGAGTCTTGTGGTGCTTTTAAAGACTACCAAATTTATGTGTGGAATGAGCTTTTGTTGGATTGAGCTGATATGTTTTGATTTTTGCTTTGCTGAAGTGTGCCAATAGGACGAGAACAGAACATTCTCATTAGGTTGTGATGACTGAACCAGTTATTTGGAGTTCCATTGTTTTTGCATCACCTTTCTGAAATGAGCATTGATGGTTTTGACCCTTCAAAGTGTATAGATTTTTGTTTGCCACTATTTCTCGGGAGACAATGCAAAATAAATTGAGTGAGTCATTTTAAAATGACTTATAGTTTGTCTTGCTGGAGTAAAATGGTGACCTGGGTCAACTGAAGTTATTAATAATCATAGAATGCACACTTGCTCAATTTTTTTTAGAAATATGATTTTGTCACATTTATATTGAAACTGTGCAAAAGAAATACTCGAGCCCTTTCAAACTGCCAGTATTGACCTTTTAACACAGATACTCTTCTTCTTTTTAATAATAATAATAATTAAAAAAAAACCCAAAAGGCAGGTTTGACATCGCACAGAGGGTGAAACTAACCCTCTGTACAGAAGTGTAGCACCAGACATATGCATGGCTTAGGGTCTCCACTTCAGGACCATTTTAAAGGCTTATGTGGTAGATAGGCCTTATGTTGATCAGGGTGAACTGCATGCAAAATTAGCTATAAAAATAAGTTTTGTTTTGTTTTATTTTATTTTTATTTTATTTTATTTTATTTTATTTTATTTTATTAATTCTTAAATATTTTCTAGTGTTTACATTTATTTGAAGAAAGTAGGAAGTTCTTGTTTAAACACAATAGAAAGGTGCATCTGTCTTTAAAAGACTGCTAAGTATCTGAGCAATATGTTTTAGTCAAGAGGTTCTCACTCATGTCTCATTAAGATGTTATGCCTTAAAATGACAATTTAGGGAGGTTACGTGGCTCTGAAAGAGCTACCACCCTCCTGCTGCCATATTAAAAGAGGTTTCTGGAGGATGTCTGTGTGGAAGTTAAAGATCCATTACCTTTTTATGAACAAATAGCCATGGAAAGTTTGAGCATGCTGCCACTTATTATTTCTGAATTACATCTAAAATTATGGTTTGTAATTAGGATTACTGTGGGGTGGCATGTCGGAGTAAGAGGATGGGTAGAGAAAGGAAATCCTAATTTAGGGTAGCTAGAATATGCCAGTAAGAAAATAGTGGTACAAACAAGTGAATATAGAACTGAGTCTTATGTAGCTGTTACCTTCTTGAACTCTTACTAAGAATAAAGAAAGAACAAATTATTAAGGTATTTGGTTGTAACATTTTTCCTTTTAATGTATGTGTTTCAAGATCTTGCTTCTGGTAACTTGGTATTCTTTACTAATATCTTAACTTTTATTTCTGTTTTATTTTACAGAAGAAACGGAAGCAGAGTACCCAAGATGAAGATGCAATCAGTATCTGTAGCCTCGATACAGCAGTGAGTAATTTCTTTAGTTTTTTGTCTTGAATTAAAATGCGGATATCCTGTTATTTTTCTGAAACAAAGGTACATTGGCCATTTCAGCTTCAGGCTGTTCACTGGTGGCCTGAAATGACTGCAGTTTTGCATTCACCTTAAATTTAACATGTACCATTGCAAACTAGACTGAAAATGTCCTGTTCCTGTAGTGTAATAGTTGGGGGATAATCATGTCAGTAGGATGGATGGTTGTAAGAAAGTATTAGATCTCCTGCTGCTAGATAAATATCAAGACAAAAAACTCAGTGTGAAGCCAAGACACTAAACCGGATGTGAATTTATTCCATTGTATCATTGTATTACATTGATTTTATTTGTTGTATCAAATGATGGATTATGTTAGTACTTTCCAAGTATGTAACTTGATATTAATGTAATAGTGAGAGGTAAGTGCATCATTTCTGAAAACCTGTGTTGTGACTGTTGTATAGAATGGTTCAAGCATCAGGAAACCAGCTTTTATATCAAGGATGCAGTTTTTAAATGTGTACAGTTTTGTTCAAATAAGCTCTTTATAGTTGGCTGATTCTCCTCTGTTTCCCGTCTCATCTTCTCCTCCCCTCCAAAAACAAAACAAAAACTCAACGAAAACTGGTTCTTTGAATAAATTTGAGTTCTCCAGTAGTTTGATTTTGGTAATACTGATTTCATTTTTATTTAAATGTGGCTTGCACTACACTGATCAGTGTTTGCTTACTAAAAACCTTACTTAGCTTCAGGAGCTGAAAGACTCTCATTGACTTCAATTAATGTTGGATCAGGCTTCTAGTGAGGGGAGATACACAGTAAATTGAAATGCATGTTATTTTTCATGCTAAGGTTATAATTCTGACATGAAGGGATTCTTATACTTTAAAACACATTATAAGAATAAAATTCACACCTGAAAATAACAGTTAAAATTTCTGAAATTGGATTGAGGGGGATTTTTCTTTTTTCAATTTGCTTCCTTTTGTTTATAAATTATTTCATTGTTCACACCTGTATTCATTTAATCAGTTTCCCCTTTTGCTGTAGATCTTTCATGAAATATGAGGGATAGTCATTTTTAAAAAACAAAAATTCAGTTTGTACCACCATATTCCGTGGCAGGGTTTTTCATGAGCAGGTTTGTTACCTGAAACAACTTTGCATTTGTTGTTCAAAATATAAATTACATTTCAAGTTGGTGCCTTACCAGCCAATTTCAGTGCTGGATGAGAGCGATGCAACTTTTATCGAATTTATCACAGTCAGAAATGTGTATTTCTTCCCTATGCATGTCTGACAAAGAGGAACTCTTCTTGATTCACACCTCATGAGTATATAATTATCTTTATTCAGTAGTCCTCACCATATCCAGAGGGGTTTCTACATCATACCTTTCCATTGTTTTCAGGTGCAGAATGCGCTTCCTGAATGAACAGCTAACTGAAATTCCATTTATCTGAACCATATGAATATTTCTCCTGCTATACAAGGATCAAAGAAAATAATTCAAATTAGTATTATTCTAAAATGGGCTATTCCATTATATAAAGGCAGCACCCAAAATAACCTATGCCAGATGAGTTAAATTTCATGTAATTGGAATAATCTTTTCTGTCACTAAGAGACTGGCTTCTAAGATAAAATATTATTTTGGGTGGTATTGGACACATAGACGAGTAAAGTGAAAGTCATGCATAGTCTGCTTTTAGGCTGTGAAACAAACAGGGAGTCCTGTGGCACTTTTAAAGACTAACAGATTTATTGAGCTTTCGTGGGAGAAAATAGTATCCAGTGAAGATTTCGTCATGTCATTGCTAGCCTATGGACTGCCTCAGCTGAACAGCTACTAGTAACTTGATCTTTATATTTCACTGATGTGCAGGTCGCTAACTGATTCAGAGCCTGTCACATTGTGGGTCTGTCATTATCTTATTGGATGCAGAACTTGCCAAGCCAGTTTATAGCAGTTTCTTGAGTGATGTGAAGAGCCTTCAGACTACCATTAGGCCCAGTCAGAGGGCACTTGTCAGAGACAGGTGACATTTGACTGTCTTTGGCCACAGGTGAATGTGGAGTATTCTCAGTGGCTGCACAGATTGAGGCTGGTGACCCATTGACCCTATCCTGTTAAAAGTAAGTTCAAAAGGCCCATGAGTGGTGTGGCAAATCAAAGCTGGAGACACACGTGGTTGGATCAGATCTTAGAGACTGCTATCTGACAGCTGCTGACCATTCTTCATGCCATATTGATGCTGCAGAGAAATCTAGTCTGGTGGGCCCACAGCACGGGCCTTGAAGAGTACTCTTTTGGTCATCAAACAGGTCTTTGTATTGTGGTAGGGTTGGGTTTGCCTTGATCTTCTCATTGTTCTGACTGTAGTTCCTTGTGATGCATATATACAGAAATGATGTTGCTCCTCATAGGGAGCTCTGTGTGAGTTGAATTGTTCTGGTTACAATGTGCATGACTGAGTGTAGTTGTGTGTCTCACTGCTTGAGATAACATGAAATAAACAAGAGCCAGACCAGAGCACAGGTCTGCCACAGAGTTATGGAGCACTAAACTGCATGATTGGACCCCATGAAGTTTGAGTGTTTTGACCTCAAGTTAGCTGCAGTTTTGCTCAGCTGGCTAAGGTATGTGTGTGAGAGAGATCTCTGGTTACTCCGAGGTATGCTGGATGTGATTTGTGTTCAAACAATGTACATTAAGAAAGATATTCAGTTCATAGGCTGCTGTGACAGTGTAAAGATGTAACATACTTGAAACTGTCTTGGTCAGGCTTGATTGTAAATGCCATCAACTGTAGTATTTTTCCATCTTAATCATGTCAGTTTTGAGGGTGTATTCAAAGTTCTGGGAATGACTGTGGTTGGACACCTAAATAAAACGTCATTTGTGGGTATCTGGATCAGTCATTTGCCTTATCTTATTTTTTTCATGTATGTTGTCATAAAATGAACAGAATATTGCTGCCATTTAGTTCATTCCAGGTGTTGCAATTGTAGCAGACGATGTTGCATTATACTTTAGAATTTATACTTGCTGAAAGGTATTTCTTTATTGTTTGAAATGTTCTGTTAATTTGAGACAAATAAGAATATTTTTCTTATATGAAATAAAATTTGTGGGATGCAGAGCGTGTCACAAAATGGAAACCTCTTGTTTACATTAAGAACAATGAGAGACCTGTGGCACCTAAAAGACCAACAAATTTCTTTGGTTATAAGTTTTTGTAGGCAGCAACCCACTTTGTGAGATACATGAAATGGAAACTACAGTTAGGATGGTGTGTGTGGGTGTCTAAACATTCCTCCTTTCATGAACTCCAATGAAAGCTTATACCCAAATAAATTTGTTAGTCTTTAAGGTACCACAGGACTCTCGTTTTTTTACCTGTACACAGACTAACATGGCTATACCTCTGAATATTGTTTACTTTGTTTTTAATGGAATTAGAATCATTGAGATACTGTCCCGAATTCTCTACGTTATCTTGTTTTCAGAGATTTTTCACTAGCAACTGTAGAGGTTACTTACACAAACATGTTGCCAGATAGCTATCTTTTTATTTCACATCAGGGAAAGTTCCTAGATATGATCTAGAAGGATAGCTGTGTTAGTCTCTTTCAGGAAAACAAAGTTTGTGGGACTTTTAAAGACTAACAAATTAATTGATTGCAAAAGTTTCATAGGTATAATCCTACTTCATCAGATGCAAGAAATGGAAACCATACTATGTCAGGTGTGTATATTTACATGCAAAGAAGGGTAAGTCACAAGGTCAGTTCAGTCAGTTCCAGAGTGGCAGTCTTTTACTAGATATGAGTTATTTTACTAGCGTGACTGGAATGGACATTCAGTGAAGTGCTTTTTCAGATAATAGAAATTGAATTAAAGGTGTATTTCGCTAAAAATGTTCACATCATAGCTCCAGCATCTGAAGCACAGTAGCTTAGCAAATCAGGAGCACATTTAGGAGTTGCTTGCTTATAAACAGAACTCACTTAAATCACTGTTAGAAGACAAGCATGGGAAATTCTTATGCAGGGGTTGACAACCTTTGTCAACCCCTGTGCCAGGTCCTCCCTCTATCCCTCGCAACCCCTCCACTGGGAGAACCTGCACGGCCGAGAGCGGCAGTGCTCTCAGTAGTGTCTCCACACAGTGCTTTGCCCTCGGGAGTGGAACTGCAGAGGTGCTGCCAAGAGCAGTGATGCTCTCAGTGGAGCCTCCACCTGGCCCCCCACTCACAAGAGGAGTGCCACTCTCACGGACGTGGGGACTGAAGGAGGCACCACTGAAAGTAGCACCACTCTCAGCCCTCAGGGCTGGCAGCACTTTTGGCGGGGCCCCAGAAGGTGTCCTGTGCTGCTCCAAACTGGCTAGCATGCCACTCATGGCACATGTGCCAGGAGTTGCCGGCTTCTGCTGTGCAGCGTAAATTGTCCTTAAGTGCTTTCATCCAGTGCTGATTTTGGGTCTACACATAAAGGCCATCTTCAAAAAGAAAAGTCTTCAGGCTGCTCAGCGTGGTGTATAAATCCCATTTATGTTGGAAAGAACAATTTAAAGTGAACGGTGAATGTACTGATAATTATCACCTTTTTTTTTTTTTACTGTAATTTAGGATTTTTACAGAATTTTGTTAGAAGAATGCTATCAGTCCAATTCAGCAGTGACATATAAGTTAGATGTCTTTCCCTTACTTAAACTTTCCTAGATTAAGATACCCTTTGAGTCAATTGTAGCCACTGTAAGGAAGTCCAAATGTACGTAACATCACAGAGTTGTATAAGACAGTGTAATTTAAAATATCCCCTATTCTGCTTAGACTCCTTTAGACACAGACAGAGTGGGTGTAAGTAGCTCTAACGGTGTCTGAATTACTATATTTGTGGAATATTTTTCAGTCAACAATTTCCACTGGAAAATGATGATTCATTTCCCAGCCAGGTATCAGTTTCATCAACCTTTTCGGTGATAAATTATTAAAGTGCTTTATTTTGATATGTGTTCAAAATGATATGGTCAAATGAAGCACTCTGACTTTGTCAGAACAAAGCACTTTAGTAAGGTCATTTTTGTTATGTCTGAAACAGACATTTTCAGAAGTTGAATTTTGTGGCAATTTCAAAATGTTGACATTTTGTCCTGATTCAAGATTAAAGGAAATTTCAAAATGCTGACATCTTCCATGGAATGGAAATTCAAGGTTTCAGTCACTTTAAGTTATTGTAAGATGGCTCTTAGCCTGGTCTATACACTTTGTATAATGGTATGAGTCTTTCAATCATGTGGGGGTTTGAGTTTTACTGAAATAAAAACCTGTTCCATTTGCAGGTAGGATGTTGTTATATCACTATAAAAGTGCTTAGGACACTTTAGTTGATCTTTCCTGCATGGGAATAAGTTATTTCAGAATATAAGCACTTTTGTGCCATTATAGCTGTGTGTGTGCAAGAAGGATTTTTAACTATAGTTAAAGTAGGACACCTTCTGAGTGTGGACAAGGCCACAATGCAAGGTGATTTCATGTACACCATCATGTCTGGTTTCATCCCAGGAGCTTAAATCTAGAGTAAGACTAGAACCGCAACTTTCCTGCTGTGGTCTATGGATCATTGGTCACTTGCAAAATGCTGGCTGGTCAAATGGTACTATCTCTCTTTCGTTTCCAGTTACCAAATCCTATTAAAAGATAGCGTCACATATTTTCCTAGTATTTCTTTCCCATGTAAACAAACCCTGTCACTGCCACCGGCATAGTATATAAATGGGAACTTATGGGGAGGTGGTCCATATAATGGTAGATAGTTAGGTAGCTGGTCTGTGGCACAATTTATGCTAAATTTTGGTCTTAATTATAAAAATATTTCCAATACTTGTTGCAGAGGGAGTCTATCAGTATAATATACACACCAAAGGCACCTACAGAAAGTGTGAGTTAGACCAGTGTAGACTCTATCTAGACAGTTCCAGATTTGTTTAGACTCAGCTCTGATATTTTAGGTGTCCCTTAGATCACAAACAAGGAAGATTTGAAGAACTGTATCTGAAAATGCTTTCGAAGGGTCAGATCCACATCTGACTATTGTTGTTTCCTCATGTTAATGAACATTAACCAATTTATCCTAATACAAGCATTCCCATCCCTAGCTCTTTCATATGACTTTTTCTATAATTCCTAATCACTGACTTGATCCTGCAAGGTGCCAAGGCCTCCTGTGAGGTTGTGATTTTCTTTGATTCCAGCTCAAGTCAATGGGCATTGTCAGTGCCTGGAAATTGATTATATGTTATAAGGCTGCAGCTGCAACAGTGCTACCCCTGTTTCATCTGTCCCTAGTCCAAACATGTTGCTTGCCAGCTCACAGGATTGGAGCATCTGGTTATAGTGCATGTTGGGCATTTAAAAATACTTGCAGTGATGTCTTCAACATAGAGGTTTACCGAGCAGTGGGATTGTCTCTTAGTTGTATGTCACTATGTCCTATATTTCATTATAAATTCTGTTCAAGTGCAGTTGCCTATTCTCAGACTACAAAAGATGGTTACCTGCTGTAGTTTTGTCTTACTGGCAAATGAAAATGCTTCTCAGTGTTACACAGGCTTTCCATGTCTGTAGTATTTGAAAATTGTTTGTAGAGATGCATTTTTTTCAGTACCTTCTGTGGTACCTCATTGGATAAGCTTCCATGAATGCATCCGTTTGGAAATGGCTTTTTCAAGGAGTTACATAAGATAGGCTGTTAGTTTTTGTTAGCTTTGATTTTAAAACTTTCCTCACAGTATAATGAAATGTTATTGTTAAGTACTGTGTTTTCCCTAAAATCTGACCAGTTTGAGGTACTTGGACTTATTATAACTTGAATCTTGACAGTACTTTTGCAGTAGATCTTTAAAACATTGCATACATTTGAGGAAAAAATATTGATGTGAATGTAAAATACTTGATGTAATTCCCAGAATACCTTCTACGTACAGGAGCTGCGCATGTAGAACAAAAGTAGCGTTCTCTTATGTTGTACAGTATGTACTTTCAGGATGGCAATTACCAAAAAAGTGTTGTAACACTATTAAATAAGACCATAGTTAAGCTGTTTGAAGGTATAATGTCCAAAGACAGGATAATTATTGTTTTGCTAATGTGCAATTGATGTAAGTAAGGCTCAGTGTTAGGAAACTAGACAGGGAATTAGGAGATTTTGGTTCTGTTCCTGGCCCTGGCACTAACTGTAGGGAAGTCACTTAACTTCTCTCTGGTTCAGTTTTCTTCATCTGTAAAATGAGGACAATTCTGTATCTTTGACAAGTGTGGGAGCAGATATTAGCTATGGATAGAGATCTTTGAGAGCCTCATCTGAAAGACTCTTCAGAAATACAAAGTATTATCAGTGGTTATTAAATGGTTGAGAGTTAAGAGCCAAGGGGAAAGGAGTGGGAAAGGAGAACCATGGAGTTGGAGCAGGGAACTCCCAGGGGTAGTTAGCTGCTTAAACAGGAAGAAAAAAAGAGAGGGAAAAAAAAAGGGCTTTGTCTTTTTCCTGTAAATGAGCCTCGTCCCATGTTGGTTGTAAGATTCTGCCTAAAAATATGCTATTCTATAACTCATCCTAGTCACCAGTGGAATTGCTGATTCACCACAGTGACATTTGTTTTACACTTAGACTGGAAGTTGAATACCCAGTCTATCTGGCAGAGATACACAAATGTGAAATACACTTGTGGAAATCACGGACAGAAAAAAAGGGGTAATTCCCAATGAATTACTAAGTCCACACTACCTCCTAACAGATCATCAAGGCTGATATAACTGGGAAGAAACCTAGATGAAATTTCCTTATGTTTACATGCTTGTGATTTATGACTTCTACTGAAGATGGCCAGAAGACATCCTGTAGACAACTAAAGCCTGTGTCCCTAGAAGTATTACTACTTTTGTGGCAGTAGAGGGGAGATGTCATTTTTGCTTGAGGTCAGTACAGTTAAAGATAATTTCCCTTGCAGAGGTGAAGTTTGGCAAACATATTATCATCTTAGTCTAATTTTATCTTAAAATGTTTTCAAGTCAGCTGGTCACCATCCTGTGAGGATATAATGTAATGGATGGATGGGTTCTCTTAGCTCTATTTTGGATAGAGGTCTTTATTGGGCTTGTTATTTGTCTGTCTTATTTTGTCTTTTACTTTATTTTTCGACTTGGAATAATATCAGACTTGTCACCACATTCCTCTACTGCCCTGAATATATTGATTAAATGCTGTTATGGTGCATTAAAACATGACTTAAAAACATATTTGCTATCCCAGGCCCTTTTAAATTCTTCTTCCTCTGCACTGTACTTTAGTACACCAGGGCAATTCTCTACGCCAGTGATTTTCAATTTTTTTTCCCTGGGACCCAGTTGAAAAAAATCATTTATGCCCATGACCCCACAATTATATCTTTGAGCAATGCATTCCAGTGTGTTGGTGGCAGCAGCAGGGGGCCTCATGACCCAGCACCTCACAGTCTGAGACCTGGTACCAGGTCCCAACCCTAAGTTTGAAAATTCCTGCTCTATGCAGCAATTGCTATCTTGCGCTTATCAATTATAATTGGTCTGAAGGTTGGTTTGGTTCTGGCTCTGAGAGTTGGATCTCAGAATCAAATATGGGTCCTGTTTATTACAGCAGAGGGGGTACAGGGTCTGTCATGGCAATAATCTATGGTAAATTGGGCAGATAGGCAGTCTCCAGACTATCACCTCACTTTTTGGTTTGGGTAATGGTTGGTCCATGATTGTCACGTAAGGGCCTAGATCCTGTGTTGTCAGTGCTATAGCTTTTGACACTTGCAAGAAACAGGGAAAGATTCCTGTGCTTTTTCTGATGTCTTGTTTTGCCAGTCAAATAGGCACTACTCCTGGTCCTTTAGGTATAAGCAGAGGAATTAGCTGCCCTCAAGTTCACTAGATACCACAAAGAATCATTTATGCAGTGCCATGCAGGGATTGAAACCTGATTATTTGCTGTTTCAGCGCTCATTGGCCTTCGAAACATTCACAGAGTTCTTTAGGTTGCATCACAGAACACACTGAAATATTAAAAGAAGGGAGAAGGCGATAGCAGCCTATGATCATATAATTGTTGTTGTGTTTGTGAGATTGGTAGTTGGTAGTTAATTCCTTAAGAAGAAAGAAAATCTGGAAAAGGGAGGAATGAGGCTGTGGAAATTATTGTTAGCTGCATGGGTGAGAGTTTTTGTTTTCATTTACTATAAGCAAACCACAACCTGTGGATCTAGTGCAACAGAGATTCTCTTACAAGAACGAAGTGATCCTTGGTTCTGCTCCTTACAGATTTATGAATGCTATAGATGAAACTTTGCCTCATGCAGCCTAGGTATAGGCAAGTTCCAAAGGTGTAGCCATGTCTGTCTAGTTCAACTAAACAAACAAGGAGTCCTGTGGCACTTTTAAAGACTAACAAATTTATCTATATATTAGGCAGAATACTGTTTCTTATTATGATATACTGGCAAGTACTTATACTTGAAACAAAAAACTTTTACTGAAGCATTTCCGTCAAGACTAGTGGGTAGACATTCTTTTTGGGTGGGTCTGAAGCTGTAATGGGGGGGACACTACTGCACAATTGGAAATTATTACTTCATTTGGAAGTGACCAAATTCTGGAGTTACCATGGAATGTGACACAGGAAATTCTGAGCAGTTATCTCACAAGATACACATTTTCTTCTGTTCCTTTGTGATTTAAAATTTTGTAAATAGATTATTTATCAAATGCTTTTCTAACATTTATAATGGCAATATGTAAAATTGTATTTATGGCAAACCCTGCATTCTAAATCTAGGGTCAAAACCAATTTGACTGGACATTCAGTTTAAATTGACCTTCCACCTCACACCATATCCCAACTCCTTCCTTAACAGTTTGACATCATTACAATTTTATTTTAAATAAATTCAGTAAAATAATCATCCTTGGTAGCATATTACTTGTTTTCAATTTGTTTTTACTGTTTTCTTATATAAAAGTCATATTAAGTTATAAACTGAAATATATATTTTATACTGTAAGCAGCAAGCTTAATGTTTTGTAAATGTATAAGTTTGTGACTATTTAATACATGTGTCTGCAGTTGACGTTTTTTGGTTACTGAATTACGTGTAATCTGTGATGTACTAAAGTTATTTAATTTCTGTAGTGATTAGTGATCAGTCTTAAGGGTCATTGTATTGCCAAAATTAGTGATAAAGACCTTTTGGGGTATGATGGGGAAAAATTGCTAATGGCCTAATAGAGATTTTAAACTGTTTTGAAATAATGCATTTTTATAGTCTATTGACTGTATTTTACAATTGATTCCCTACACAGTTATTAATTCTCTCCCTACAACTTCAGTGAAAACCTGACTGCAAATATGCTGTTCTAGAAGTTTAGTGGATACCTATTGATCTAATACATGTATTTCTATTTTTGTTTATATTGTAAACCCTTCAAAGCAATGATCATCTCAGTGTTTCTATAGCACAATGAGGTCCCAAACCAGGTTGGGACCTTTGGGCGCTAGCTCAGTGCAAATGAATAGTGACTTTTGTATGGCAGATATATTACATCAGTGCCGTAATATGTCATATAACAGGTGGATATGTTCTCAGTGAGGTCAGCCACTGTCAGCCAGGGTGGCAGAACAATTAAACCATGGGGCTAGGGATCCAGAAATTGAATACAAGTGGAATACAACTGAAAACAAGATTCTAAATGTTGTAATTATCTGTTGTTCTTGTTATTATTACATTTTTACAGAAAGTAAATTGCTCAGCAACTTAGGATTCATTATCTTGCTCATTAACTGTACATGCATTTAACAATTAAATATATTAAACTTTTCTGTGCAACAGTTTTCTTACTATACAGAATTAGGAGGCCATTTAAGAAAGATTCTGTCTGTGTGACATTTAGCTGTTATTTTATACCAAGACCCTCTGAACTACAGATTGCAATAACTAATAGGCTGGTTGGCTGGGTTTGTGTTCACCTTTGCTCATGTGCCCATCTCTGTTTTCTAAGCATTTTTCCTCTTTTCACTAAGGTTATCTTATTTTTTTTCCTAAAGTCTCCAAACTAGAATAAATGATACTATTCTCTTAGTTTATCTAGATTTTTTTTTTCTCCAAATGGAGTGTTAATTAACAGGTCAGAGTTAATCCAACTTAATGCAGTGGGGTTAGTTGAATCTGGGCCAGAGATGGCTGGGTCTCTTGTCAGCCATCTATATCTGTATCCCTTTGTAAAATAGTGTTGTTTTTTTTTAAATTTTTGTATGCCTCTTACTAGTGCCAGACCCCCTGTCTCTCACTGAATAGTCAGTCATGAAGGCAGAGTTTCCTTTCACTCCTTCATAGGAAGCATAGCTTGCAGCTCTGCTGATGTGTCAGAAGGACAGTAGCCAAAGCATTCAAAGAAACAAAGCTGTTTGTTCTTGTTGGATAGATTGGCTTGGGACTGGAGTGGTATCTCAGTGTAGGTGAGCAGATATGGTACATACTATTGCAAACGTGAATATTAGCCCCCACTGCCATGTAATTACACATATACTTGCGATTCATGTAGCCAGCAAGCTGTAAGAGCAAAATTCTCTTGGTAGATACATGCATGTATAAGGCTACAGCAGTCAAAAATATGAAGAAATGTGTTGATTATTCAACATATCTCAAACATATCACATCTCTCTGTTCAGAAAGGCCTGATGTTTGTGCATAGATCCTGTGAAACATATTTGTACATGGATATAGCTGTGTTCATTTAAATTATTATATAATAATAATTGGGTTTACCTAATGATTGACATATTCAAAGTACTATATAAATATTACTTAAATGGCTCATAAAAACCTATGAGAGAGAGTTCCTTTTTTAAATGAGGAAACTGAGGCAGAATGCTAATTCAGTCTTCCAAAGTCATACATATGAGTAGCAGAGCTATGTTTAGAATTCAGGAGTTCCTTATTTTCATTTCTATGTTCAGACCACTAGACGGTGCCTCTCCTCGGTCCTTGATGTTCTGTTTTTCTGTTTGTGTAGTTATGGTGCATCTCCATTCTACATGTATGCCCTGTAGTGTCTTCCAGCAGTCTTCCAGTGTCTAGTTCCTTTTCATATTTCTGCCCGTGATTGCTGTTCCAAGATGCTTTTGAGCATTAAAGTCTTGCTGGACTTAGTGTGTGCTGTAAACCTGCACGTACTCTCTTGGTTAAGCATTTTATTATTTATTAACAATTAGTTCTACTTACATTTCTGATAAGCAACCATACTACAGTGATGCATGATAGAATGACTATATATCAAAAACAACGCATATTGAGTATTGTGCATTCTTCAATTCACAGTGCAATATTTCTCTTCAGAGTTGCGTGGGCTCATGGACAGAACACTAAATGGGACTCGGAAGGCAGAGTAGGTTGTTTCCTGGGTTGGTTACTAGCACTGTGAGTGACCTCAGACAAGATACTCAACCTCTCTGTGCCTCACTTACTTCATTTGTAAAATGGGAATAATGAAACAGTCTACTTTGGGAAAGTGCTTGCAGCACTAGGCTTGGCCCCAGAGCAGGTATTACAAATATTTGCCCTATATTTGACACCAGTTGTTTAGAATAGGGGAACATCCAATATGCAGAGCTCTCTGGATACTTATCCTCATGCCTAGATTGGAGTTAAACTCTTCTGAAAGTTTGCCCTCATGTACATCATGAGTTTGCCCTCAAATATGTAAAGTTGTCTTTGAAGCTGTGTATGATTATAGTGAATGGATACCAGTAGCATGAATTTTACTGTTCTTATTAATTTTGCATACAGTGGATACATAATGTCAAAGCTGTAGTAAAATTCCCTATGAAAATCAGTTACTGTGCATTATAAGAGTTACCAGTGTTGCTGATGACAGCATTAAAAAGAAAGTTGTGTTTTAGATGGTTCTGAACTAGAGAATACTTTTATTTATCTATTGATCTGTTTATATTTAAATGTTACCAAAATATGTCCCATTATGAGATACGAACAGGAAGTTATCCAGGTTTAGATGTCATTTGCATGCATCCGATCAGAGTGCCTTAATTTTGATTACTTTTAAGCTGAATGAGAATGCATATTACATGTTTGAATCAATATAGCTGAAAATTAATTTGACCTAATTAAACTTTATTATTAAGTTAATATTTGATTGCAAAGTTATGGCAAGCCAGTCTTAAAAAGCTTAAAGGGGATTACTTTTATCTCAGTTTATCAGAGTTGAGATAATTAAAATATATATTGTTTCTGCCTTTTTTGTTCTATTAAATTCACTTATATTACCTGCTAATGTTAGAAATGCTGTTAGACTTGGCCAGTAGGGTATGTACAATATTCTTAAATTATGCATGACTTCTTAATAATTCCCTTATCACACAGGAGGTCAGTGCCCCAGTTGGATTCAGATTTTATTATAAGGTGACTGTCCATAATCCACTACTAATCCATCATATGATTGTTTTAGGACAGACAGATGCTTGACTCTGGCATTATTTGGAGTAGTGGCATGTGTTATTTCTCTCAGGGCTGTGTTACATTATTCTCTCTTTATTCCTAAATAAATAAGGCCCAGGAGCACTCTGTAGAATGAATTTCTACAATACTCACTATATCCCTATGTCTTTTCCCTTTTAATCTTGCATGGTTTCAGTCTGTATCAGAATATCTTACTGGTATATGGAGGACTAACATCACTTATATTATCTATCTTTACTCAGTATTTCAGCAAATATGTACATGGCGTAGACTAACTTAACTAGTGCAAACTATATGTAACAAAGAAGCAGTCTTGAGGGCAAATGTCCTCTTTTGTTTTTCTCTTTCAAAGTGAACATGAACTTAGAGTAGATTTTGAGCATTTTAGTATATTTAACAAATTCACCATGACTGTTAAGATTCTGAAGTGACCTTTTTTCTCTTTAAAGATTCCAAAAGTGATTTCTTTAATGATTAACTGTATTCAGAGCTCTTCATTTCTAGTATATTTCTTATAAATTGAGATCAGTGAAACAGAAACTGTTTCAGCTTGTTCACTTTAGTGCATTGTGAACTATATCTATAGAGTTGCTACACTTCTTTTTTGCAAAACAAACAAGGAGTCCTGTAGCATTTTTAAAGACTGATTTAAGATGAGCTTTCATGGTAGAAAATCCTACTTCGTCAGAGGCTTTGAAGATGAGGGAACTTACAGAATTGAAGGAAAATAAATGCAGGAGAGTGTAAGTCATAGGATCAGGTCTGACTATGACAGCAAATCAAAGCAGTTGTTAAGATTCAAACTCTGAGAAATGGCATAGAGGAAGGTGAGGTCATATCACCTGTTGTAATGAAGGAAAAAAAATTCCATAGTCTCTATTTAGTCCTGAGGCAATGGTGTCAAGTCTACATATCAGTTCTTTTTTTGCACAGCATGAGGTATGAATGTTCCAAGGCAATGCAGGGGCCCCTCAGAATCTGTGTTGCCTGTTGAACTCCAGAATTTGCTGCCAGCTGGCTGCTCTTAGTATAGTACAAATGTAAAACATGCTCTGAGTTCTGCATGATTTCAGACCAAATGATTTTAGGGGCTCTAAGAGTTGAACTGCTGCAAAATTCAGTGTGTACAGCACAACTGTACTGTAGAAATGAATGTTTGGCAACAGTCTAGCAGTACAAAGGCATCAGGTATTGCCCTTCGGATAGGCAAGAAGAGATAAGCAAAAACTTGTTGCCACAGCAGAGGATGGAATCCGGAGGAAGAAGAGATTGTGGGAGGCAAGCATAGGTACAACTAATGGAGAAGATGAGGGGACAGGTGCTCCCTGATCCCCACCTCCTCAGAATGTGGGTACAAAATACACAAACAACCAACTGCTGTCCTCTTAATCCAGATGTGGAACCTGTGAAATTTTTTTTTGACTTAAACTTACCATTGCTGTGCTGAACACTGACAGCTGTTGGGAAATCAACCAGTTTGGTCAGTGTCCCTGTGCAAAGTCTTGGGAAATGGATAAACAGTAACAGAGTCACTGGATTTGTCTGCAGGTTCCATAGGGAATGGATCCTGTAAGATGCTGAGCACTCCAGCCTGATCCAGCAAAACACATGAACATGTGTTTAACTTTAAGCTTGTGCAAAGTCCTGTTGAAGCCCATACTGTAAATTCAGTGGGGGTACTTTAGTAGTGCTTAAGTGTTTTGCTGAATTGGGGCCAGGGTACTCAACTTTCTTGCAGGCTTTAACCCAAGACAGCCATTTAGTGGTTTTCATATGGAAGGTTAGCATCACAGACACAAAGACTAGGATCTGAAAACAGTCACACTGGGGGATAATAAAATAACACATTTTTGTGGAAAATAGTTGCATCACAAACATACAGACTAGTATCTGAAAACAAAAAATCTCAATCTTCTCCCCCCCGCCCAATAAAAACTCTGGGATTCCCTCCCCTCCCCATGAATTGATGTTCATTTGCAAGTGGATTTGCCATGCTCTCATTTCATGTAAAATATCTGAGAGGTCAGAGGTCATTATTAGGTTTGTATTTGAAGACAAGAACCAGAGGAGACAATATGTTACCCATTCACTGTTCATGATCTTGAGTAAAGGGCACATTTAGTCTAACTATTGTAACAGAGGAGGAAAATATAAAATGGTCACAGAAGCATGTATACAAATGCAAACAACATGCTTGATGTGTGCGTGAAGAGGCAATCAGAGCAATAAAAGTAAAATAAAATTGCATGAGTGGACAAAAATGACAAATTTGAATCATTGTGCATGTCTTTTCCTTCTGCTTTGAAGTTGCCTTGCTTATTGTGTGTATGCATTTTTTGGCATGCAGATTGGATATTCATAGGCCTCTCACTGGGGGATAATAAAATAACACATTTTTGTGGAAAATAGTTGCTGGTTCAGAGAAAACAACTTTTTTATGTGAATAGTTTGGTGAAATATGAATAGTATTGCAGTTCCTGTACTGGAAATAGGCATATTTATGATATACCCCAGGTGCAAAAACATGTATTTTTGGAATCCCAGAAAGGAACCAAAAAGAACTTCTCAAATATTGTAATGCTATCAGCTATTCTTTTGCTACTCTCCTTTTATTGTTTTTGTCACGTTTTAACAAATGACATGGAAAAACATAACTTCAGAAGCAGCAAAGAACTTTTGTTACACACCTAATGCCTGTTTGTTAAAACCAGCCAACATTCACCTGAGCCTTTTGCTGCTCTGTCTGTTTTCTAGTAACAGCAAAAGAAGGGGAGCTGATAAAAGTTGTGCCCAAAATTGGAACAGTTCATCAGAAAGATGTCTTTAATCAGTGTGCTTTTCTAATATTCCCATGGAACACAGGTACCATGATAATGAAAGAAACTCTGTAGTGTTATGCCTGGGGTAGGCAAGACAACTATCCTTTATTTAGGATCAATGTAAAAGGCAAATAGATTCCATAATGGAATAGATAGCTGCACAGTAGGAGCCACCACCCAAAGCACAAGCCATGTGCAAGGTTGCAGTAGGAGTTGAGTCTCTGAGTGGTTTTTCCTGAGATAAGAATACAAACACAAGAGGATCGGTATTGTTTAAGGGCACTGTGTATGAGGGAGAGAAACACCCCATCAAATACTGGCTAACTGCTTGGTTCAAAACGGGTAACACCAGTGTTATGCATATGATTATGAAGTTACTATTCCCACTGGATTCAATTATACTTGCTTTTTTAGTCCATATTTGGCAGTGATGTTCAGTGTTCATATATAATCTGAATTCACCTGTATTAGAACTGGAATTGTATTACATTTGTGAAGCAAATGCTGTTTTACTAATGTAAGAAGTGGAAAATATATTTGAAATGAAGTAAGTGAAATACAAAACAGCCACAGTTTGATATTGTATATTTAATTCAATAGTTTCAGATACTAAACATTATCTTAATATTTTGGTGACTGACAAATTCTGTTCAGAAAGATCTCAGACAGTATATATTCTGCATTCATCTCTCTAATCCCTCCTCCCTCTCCCCCTCTTCTTTCTTTTGTGAGTAGTAGAGTGTATCTGAATGTGAAGTGTAATCCAATGCCTGATTCATCCCAGCCAAACCAATGTACTGTACAGTTATGGTCATATGAATTAAAAAAACCCAGCATATTACTTAACCACACCAGGCAGTACAGCTGTAAGCAAAATGGTCACTACAGCCAATGAAAATAAAAGATATTGATACATGTATCCAATTTAATGAAATTGAGTGTTTTGTAATTTTACAGTGCAATGTTTGTACTTTGTATTATCAAGAAGTCTAAAATATAGGGAGGGTTTGTGGAGCTTGTTACATTGTTTTTATAAATAAAGACATACTGAAATCTGTATGCTGATTGTTTAAAGGACATATATATTTCTCAAATGACTAGAAGACATATACTTTGTTCTTTTTGAGGGAATATCTCTTTGATACATAAAATATATTTTAATATATAATAAGAAGCTGAATGTGTCCAGGGACTGGCTGTGCCAAATCTCCCTCCTCCCACCCTTTCCTAGTGCCTGTGGCATGATGGCGGTGGTGGGGGTGAGGGCAGACTCTTCAGCTCTCTTTTTGGCAGCATGTGGTGAGGTGGACTCTTGAGCTCTTTTTCTCACAGCATGGTGATGGTGGGGTTCGACTCTGCAGCTCTCTTTTCAGTGGTGGTGTCAGTGGAAGGGCAGGATGCCATGTGCCGCTCAAAATCAGCATTCTTGCCAAAGGGTGCCAGCCCCAGTAATCCATTAAAATGAAGTAGAGATAATGGGTGAAGTTCTTATTCAACTGACATCAATGGCAAGACTCCCACTGAGTTCAGTGAAGTCATGATTCATCCTATGTGATGATGATGGACAGTGCAGTGGACTTTTATATTTGAATCAGGATGACCTGGCCACTCTCAAATGGCAGAAAGGAAGTCAAAAGTAGACTGTACATAGTTATTAACTTAGGCCCCAAAACTCTCTCTCTACCGTAAGTTTTAAGTTTGAAATTGAATTTAAATTATTGGCAGATTGTCTAGTTATGGATTCGGTTTTCTGAGGAGCAATTTTTAAACTTTCCATCTGACTTTGTATGGAGATTTTGTATACAGTGTTGGTGCTAGATGAGGAAGTATGACAAAGCAACAAAAACAAGACTATACCAAACAATGATGATGCCAAAACACATCCCTTTCTGATGCTACGGCAGATTTCGAGTTATCAGACAGATTACCATCATAGTGGACTGTAGCCTTCATTCGTAGGGCTTAATCTGACTAAGAATGACTGGGGAGCAATCAGTTCTCTCCAGAAATTGGCAAAGGTTCTTTCTGCTGACCAAGTCAAAAGCTTTGGTAGGATATTAAGGATGTATAAAGAGGTGTTCCTTGTTCTTGACATGTTTCTACCTGTTGCTTTTTTGTAAAGACCATGTCAATAGATGATATACCAGCGTGGAAGGTCTCTAGATATATAAAGCTTTATAGGATCAGGCCAAACTTCTTAAACATTCAAAAGATTGTATCAGTTGCCTTAATTAACTTTCACAATTACACATATGAACAAACATAAGTTCTTGCACAGATCTAAAACCAAGAAGTTCAACTGCAGGTGTTCACAGTTGCTTAAGGCAGGACGGAAATGTATTGTTGTCTAATACTCAGAGTAACCTTGAGAGCTCTCAGTCAAATCAAACGTTTTTTAAAAAAATATATATATAGAGAGACTTGAATAATCTTGTAGTCTTAACTGAACTCTAGGTTCACTGCACTTTAGATTTATGAATAAAACTGAATAAATTAGCTTGGTATTGAACTCAATTAACCCCCCCTGGATTTGTTGTGGGAGTTCTCTATCAATCCTCACCGTACCTAGAATTTATATTTTTACTTACATGCATGCATGCACAGAGTTTTTCTACATTTTTGTTAGTCAGTGCAGTAAGTATATTGCTAATATATTATACAAAACAAGTTTCTATAGCTTATAAGTAACAATATTTGATCTCTTTGAAAACTGCCTTGGAACACTGCCAAACACTTGTTTGGGATTTTTCTTCCTTTCTCCCTGCTCCCAGCTGTAGCTAAGGAAACCAGATTCAGTTATATAACCAAATGAGTCAGCAGCTGTAAGTGGATATTTCTTCAGCTGGGCAGATTACATGGCTATAATAATGAAGGAACGATAGCAGCAATGAGAATATGAATTTTTCTTCTTTTCAGAAGATAAAAGCCCCTGAAAGCTCCCAAATACATTGGAAAATTGCTTTCAGTAGGAGATAATTTTTTCAGCAGCTTTAGCTTACAATAGTACGGAATGAGACTTGCATAAAATAAAATCCATTTAAAATAGGAAGTTATACTGCACTTTAGAATTCCCTAATTTAGTTCAAGGTCTTTTACACTGATGTTTACATTTCACATTTATTCTTCATTGATGTCATCTTCTACAATATCTGGACTAAAAAGATTGTTCCTTTATAGTTTGATATGTTTACTGCCAGGGCCACCACATGGGGGAAGAGGGTACACGTTACTTAGGCCCAGAGACCCTGGGGTCCCAGCTCAGGCTGCAACCCCCATTACCTAGGGGCCCAGGTTACTAGTTTGTACTGGGCCTGAAAAAATTATGCTTGGACCCTGTTTACTGCTTCATGATTTGGGCCCTGTTTACTTCATCGTAATTACCACCATCATCACTACAAAGAAATTGTATAAAATATTTCATCCATAGATAATCTATGTCAGCCTCATTTCCCCCAGTTTACAGATGAGGAAACTGAGGCACAGAGGTTAAGTGTACAGTAAATCTGTGGCACACAATTTAATAGAACCTAGGTCTCCTTGATACAAGCCCAGTTGATCACATTCACATGAAAGTTAAAACATCTCTAAGTAGACCAGTTAAAGTGATTGTTTCACTCCCACCATCTGTTGTCGATAGGTTGATATAGTTATCATTGCCTAATAATAATATTAACACAACACACTGCTAATATTTATAGTATTAGTGCTCACTTCAATCTTCCTTGCTATGAAGTTCCTCCCATAACAGAATTTACTCAACACTGATTTTTCGGCAACAACATACTTGACTGTGAAACCCCCTAAAGCAGCATTAGTTCCCTAAATATGAACTAGAGAACATCACAACAAGATGTTATTCAGTTACACTGACAAGATTCAGGCCAAGACAGTAAATAATAAAAAGATACAGTATTGACTTTAAATCTCCCTTTGCCTAGGGCTAATGGTCCTGAGTCATCTCGTCTACCACAGCAAATGATCAACTTTATGTTGCATTTCCTTTAACATATCTTCAAGATCAAGAACACATTCCGTTAGAGCAAAAGGCCTCACCTGAAGTAATCTGAGCCCTCAAGAGTTTCTGGCCATTTATAGATCTTTGGTTTAAACTGTATGTGAAAGCGCATCTAGCCAGGCATTCCTCATCTACCCCAGGGGATCTCCAGTTTATGTCTTTCTTGACCTCAGCTATCACATGTGGAAAGAAGTGACTGCTCAAACCAGCAGATCTCAGAGGACAGAAAATAAATATTATCTTAATTAAATAAATCACATCCAGAAACCAAAAGGTAGTTAGAACAGTTCTGTGAGGACTCACATCATGTGCTGAAGGTAAGAAACTCCACTTCATTAATGCTGCTGTACTCCAGACTAGCTCCAGTTTCCAAACCGATTTAAAGTGCTGCCCATCTAGAGCCCATTACAGTCATCTCATCTTGAGGTAACATGGGTGGCTAGAATTTTCAGAGGCTCCTAAGAGAGTCAGGCACACAAATCCTAATGAATTTTCCATGGGAGTGGAGAATTAAACTCCTGTAGGTCCCTTTCAATATTCCAGTCAGTATGGGTGACAGTAGCAGAGGTCATATCTGAAAGAAATAGTCACAGCCTCTTTCCCAAAGTTAGATAGAAGATTTTTAACCATCTCCATAGATTTATCTATCTAAATATCCAGAACAGTTTCTGTTGCACAACCAGGTCTGTGTCCACATTCAAAAGGGACAATGATCTGAGGCAGCTGGGTACTTTGAACTGTTCAGCAAACACCTTCTCCATCATTGTCTATGTTCTGTTTTGTCTTGGGATTTAGAGATGCAGATTTATAAAGAATAGCTTACACTTCCAAATAATATTAATACATACTTTCTGTTAGAACTGGTTGAAATCTCTCCATTTTATAAAATGTAAATAAAATCCATTACATTTTGTACAGGGTTTTGAGACAAGTTTACTTTGTATGAACACAGTACTTCTCATCTTATGTCTCTAAGAAATTCATGAAGGAAACTCAGTCTATTGTGCTTCATAATTCCTTCATGTTAGCATATGTTTTTAGCATTTAATTTTTCAAATCCTTGGCGACACAGTTTTCCTATTTAAACTGATCATTAACCAGCTAATTATACACAGGACGAGAATTTGAAAAATCTTAACCAAATACTAAATTATCACTAAGATGAAGGAGAATCAAGATCATTAGAAATCTTTAATTTAATTACAAGCAAACTATCACAAAGAATGTCTTAAGATAAAGATGGCGGGGTAGGGAGGGAGAAAGAGACACTGAGAGCTAGTCTTCACTGATGGCAGCAAATTCACTTCCATCGGATCTATCTTCCCAATTGACTGATCAGATCTTGAAGACCTGCTCAGCTAATCAGGAAATATTTTCCTGAAAATCATACCCACAAGTGGAGCAGCACTGGGTCAAAAGGAGAAGACATTTCTCTTCAGCTCAGTGCACTGAAAACGCTGCAGTAAACAGGCAGTTGAAGGGAGATAGGCAATGTATTTTAAGTACTTTATGTGTCTCCTCTTAGTTGCCAACAAAATCCTGCCAAGGCGTATATCGGCCCTCAGGCAATCATATAAACATATTTCTATGTCACATCTGAAATATTATTTCTGATCCTTCCATAAATATTTCCTCTTGTTGATTTGTCTGTCAGTTAAATTCTATCTGTGTGTCACATTACACCAAAGTAGAAAATGAAATGACCTAAATGATAATGTATGAACTTCTGCTCTTCATATGTTGTACAGTATTAGTTTCTCATACACACAGACCTAATATCTGTCCTTGTCATAACTGCCAAATAAATCACCTACCACATTTTAATAGTGTTTTTTTCTAGCTTTGCTTTTTCTGTGAAAATGTAAACTAATCTTTTATTCTGCAACAAGATAATACCCTCACCTGCAATCCACTTTTCACATATATAACTTCATGGTTAGACAACTCCAGAACCTTTTCAATACCTTTGTGTTAGTTAGTGATAAATTTGGACTAACCATTAGTTAAAGACAACTATGTTTGTGGCACCGCATGTGTTGACTACACCATAAGTTTTAATTACTAGCACACACTAGAAGTTGTGCACAGCTTCTGCTTTCGAGGATGATCTATATTGGATAACTCATCTCAAAATGATGAGCTTAATTCTCACATTGGAAGTAAAACCATCATATTCAGCCAACTGATCACGTGTGTGCAGGAGAACAGGAATGTGAGAGAGAACACCAAGATATGGGTCTGCCATGAAAATGTCTTCTGAGCACATTGCTGGGTCACTTATGCAGGCAAAAGAGAAGGCTGAACACCTTCCACATCTGCTCTCTTTGTTGTATTACAAATATTAAGTGGAGAACCAAAGTTCCTGAAGCAGAAGTACATCAGAAAGCAAACTTGCTAAATGTAATGGCTATTCTAAAACACAGCTGTCTCTGCTGGCTTGGCTATTGCCACTGGATGGACAGTGGACACATTCTAAAGGATGGCCAGTTTGCAGAAATTGTGGATGTTTCAAGGCCTCTTGGCTGACTTAGTTTCAGGTTTAAGGACATTTGCAAAAGGGTCGTGAAAACATTCAACATTGAGACTGCAAGCCGGGAAGATGCAGCTAGCAACAGACTAGAGTGGAAGATTGTGCTGCAGCAGGGAGTTGAAGAGGATGGTGAGAGGTGGTTGAGGGAGAGAGAAGTGAAGTGAGCAAAAAGAAAACCATAGCAAGTCTCAAGCATTAGTAGTGTGATGGCTTCATCTTGTGGTCCCATGCCTGCCTGCATTATCTGTGGCAAGGACAATCACTTGAGAATGTGACTTTTTAACCACTCATGATGCTGCAGCATAACATGTGGTAACTGAACTGCTTTGATGTTTATTCCATTGTCTTTCAGCAGCTGGATGGATGGACTGCTGCCACAAAGTACACAGGCAGTAGTTAACAAACAAACGTATGAGTCAGTGAGGGGGGATGAGAGTGACATACATTAATATATCATCTGGGTGCGCTTTGTGAAACAAAGTTTTATTTAAATAACTTCAAAGATAGCTCTTTTGACTAGTTATCAGTGTTCGGTTTGCACCTCGGTTATCTTGAACAGTTTTGTTGGTGGCAATATAATCTGTATGCAAAATACTATTGAGTCTGTTTTATCTTAGTGCCTCAAAGTCTTTTACAAACTTTAATGACTGTACATGGTAGACTGGTACAGTAGGTAGGTATTTGATGGAACTATTTCCATAAAGCAAGTGGTTAAGCGACTTACCCAAGTTTACACCTTGTGACAGTGGTAGAGCCAGGGATCAGATTTGTTTTTTTTGTTTTTTTTTTAAATCAGATTCAATCAGAATTAAATCAGAGATCCCCAATGATATAACCTCAGTGAACAATGAATAGATTAAATTAATCTGATTCATATGGTAATTTCACAGTGATTTGAGTTATAGGATCTTGTGCAAGTGCCATGTCCACAACAGCTTTGTTCATGTGTGAGGCACATTGACCTCATGAGACAAAAATGGCCAGTGAAATACATGCACATGATACTTAAAAGGATTCATGTAAGAGGGGCTTAACTCTGTGACTCACAGTTCTGCATGCAAAGGTATTGTAGCTGTGTTGGTCCCAGGATGTTAAAGAGACAACATGGGTGAGCTCATAAGTTTTATTGGTCCAACTTCTGTTGGTGAGAGAGACAGATTTTTGAGCTTACACAGGGCTGTTCTTCAGACCTTGAAAGCATGATTCTGTCATCAGTAGAAGATAGTCCAATAAAAGATACTACTGGCTCATCCACCTTGACTCACAGTGTCTGTTTTGCATGAAAGCAAAAGTAGCCATGTATGATCACATTGCAGCAGTAGATTCACAGGACTATGAATGGTGGAGCACAGAATTGACTTCTATTTTAAATAAACCCTTGAATTTTTTTTCCCATTCAGCCAGAGTCAGAATGGGATGAATTAGGTTTCCTAAACCCCTCAGAATTGCATCTTCCGAACTCATCTGTGGTGGTTCTTGTGTTGTGCTTCGTTCAGCCTTAGCCTTCTGTAAAAACATACCTTCTCCTGCATATTTGACAAGAACCCACTATTGCAGTCTCTTTGGTTTCAACTGGTGCAAGACTGTAACTTGCCAGGATTGTCATTATTTCCTTATTTGTGACAAAAGTCAAATCAAAAGATTTTAAGTATATTGTATAATTTTGATGCAGAAAATTATATAGTTATCTCTCCTCAGCTGTTTTTGATGGCCATGTTTTGGTTCTGTTTAACATAGTTGTCATTACTATTCTGACGAACATTTGTATCTTAAGTTGTCACATAGACATTCTGCAGGCCAGAGGCCTGAGAAGATCCTGAAATGCCACTGACACAAGACCATTCTGATAGGTGACTTTTTTGGATATAACACCTACTATTGTCAAATACATAAAGCTATTTACATGTTTAATGTCATTGCTGTTCATCGTGCAGCATCAGCAGGTTGTTTATTGCCATTTTGGAGGATGAATGTATAGCTTTGGCTCTGTCACCTTTGATCTTCCATCCCATAGATTCTGCAGTTTTTTTTAATAGCTCCCCTAGAATTAACTGAAGTTGATCACTAATCTCTCCAAATAATAAATAAATAGATAATTTATCCGCATATTCAAAATCCTCTGAAGATGATTTTTTAAATTTCACGCTGCCTACATTGGCCTCAGTCAGAGTTTACCATATAAGAAGTAAAAAAATGTTTTCCCATAACTACGATTTTGCATTCTGTAGTAAAATGCACCAGATTCTTAATCCCTTTTTGATGCAGTTTACTGACTTTGTTTTATTTAAATAATTCATGCAAAGGCCCTATGACTGGGGGTGGCTACATTCTATGCACTCCTTCACAGTCTAGAGAAGTTTTTGCTTACATGCTAGAGGAGGTCTGCTTTAGTTTCCCCTTTTGGACTGTTCAAAAACATTTAATTTCTTGGTCAAAAATATTTCTACTTGGTGACTGGGTTGATAAATATAAAATAAAATAAAACTCAAAATCCCAAACAAAATCCACATGACCTACAATTTCTCTTTTTCCTACCCGGCCTATCTGCCTGGAGCCTTTACAGTCCTTTGCCTGGCTGGGGTCACTTCAAGGCCTCTGTCTGGACCAATGACCCTGGTCTCAAAGGCTTCCCTGCAGGAACCTTTTCTCATTTTCTGCAAACTCTGCCACAGCTTTCTGAGCTTTGCTTTCGCCTTTATTCCAGCCAGCTGCTGCCCTTAGTAGGAAATTACCTGAACCAACCTTGGTATATCTCTTTAGTAATCGGGGTTTGCAAGTGCTGGACCTTCCAGCCACTAAAGGGAAAGCTGGTCTGTTACAGGACCTCAAACAGGTTCCAAATGAGGAATCCCGATGATTATGGCAAATCCTCAAAAATTTGGCACAGAAGACCGTATGATGGGAAATGTTTGAAAGTACCAGTAAAACATTTCATTTTAATCCATTTCAGTTGTAAATGTCAACTGTATACTGTGACTAGCTGATGTTTGTGTAGTTCTTTGAAGATATAAGATATTATATAAACACTAAGGACTATTATTAGTGGTACAGTGAATATTTGTCACTGAACGCAAGTATTGATGCTTGTAAACTGGAAAAGGAACTCTGAAATAAGAGAGAAAATATTTGTAAGTAAGGCCATCTAGTCAGAATAATTTCCTCCTGATATCTTTGTTTTTCAAAAGTTCTGTATCCAAATCAGACGAGTCAGTCTTGAGTCATTAAATCAAGGCTCTGTGAGCACTGATGCAAGTGGCAGTAGTCAAAGCAAAACTTAATCCTTTATCTGCTTGATGAGCTTTCTGTTATTTCCTGCCTATGTGTCTGAAAGTTGTTAACTGAATTCCATGGGTGAATCTATTTTACTTTGTCATGAAATAAGTTCATAGACAGTGATTTAACTACATATTGTATGAAACGTGCTTTTATTTTGGACAGCGCATCCAGTGTATTGTAGTATGATGTTCTGAAATATTTTCATTACTGTAGGAAGGCTATAACTCTGGTGGATAGGGAAATAGGGTGCTTGTTCTGGGGCAGAGTCAAGTGGATCATAGTATTTGTCTTTTCCCCACTTCCCTCTAGAACAGAATCATCTTAACAGGGATAACTGGGTCCCCTTTCCTCCTTTTATTGATTGACAGTTGTAGCGAAAGACCTTATTTTAATAACAACAGTGCAGTTTGCTGACTTGCTGAATAGGGCCAAAGAATAGACAAGAGGCATGTTATCTCAGAAATATCCTTGCAGGCCATTTTGAAGTCTACACATGTGGATTTCAGTTATATTCCTGGCAGTGTCACCATTTTTCTGTGTGACCTGGAACATATCAGTTATCCCCTCAGTGCCTTGGTTTTCCCAGCAGCAAAATGAGGAAAATGCTTATTTCCTCTCAAGAATACTCAAAGGATACATTCATTTAATGTTCCAGAACTTTGGGATTGTCTAATGGAAGGTGACAAAAATGCAAAGGAGTGGTATATCTTATTACATGTAATATGGAATAGGGATTGAGCTTGCTTCATCTGCCTAGTACCAGCAGTTGAAAGATTTGGTCTGGTGGCTGAACAGGTTTTTCTGGTCTGAAAGAAGCAAGCTAAAACCAGGATCAGCCTATGGTGAATCAGTTTATATGCTTGAAGCACTGAAGATGAATACTTTTTGTTAATATTGTTGTTTGAAGTTTCTTTGGTGTATTAATGTCAGAATGGGTCTATATTATTGCTCTTGTGTGATTTGAAGGCTTCTCCATTGAACTGAAGTGCCAGCCATATTAAGCAGTAATCAATGTTTTTCAGACCTCAATAACACAAGTCCTTTATCAGTGAATGTTAAGGAGGCCTAAATGCAGACATGGACATATGTGCACAAGTAAGGTTAAATATAAGGTGTAGTCCTCTGTACTAAGCAGTCGTAAAGTCTCCTCAGACCCTAACTTAAAAATGTGCAGAGTAAAATACCGAGTTACAAACCAATATACTGTATAAAATCTCTGCAGTGCAGTTCTCTACTGCAGTGGTTCTCAACCCCTGTGTCCCCGCGCATTACTGTCTCACCACCCAGTGGTAAGAATATCATGAAGAGCCAGAGAGATGGCTGGATTTGGCTTGGGGGATGTGGACTGGTGTGTCCTGTAGGGTCATGATATGCCGCCAAGTGTGTTGTGACCCACAAAAGGTTGAGAACCACTGCTCTATTGTACGCTAACAAAACATGATCAGAAGGGTCCTACAGTGTTACACTAGTAATGAAAGTTTATTTCAAGTCTACCAGTAAATTTTCTTGCTAGTCAACACTTGGATCCAATTCTGCCTCCACTTGTGGAATATATAACGGAAAATGAAATGTTAAACAGGGAGAGGATTTTTGTTTGTGTAATTAAATGCATTAATTGATAGAACTTAAAGATGTGAATTGATAGTAATATTTCCAAATCTTTATAGTCATCAGTCATTTATAGTTGCTCTACTGACAAGTTCCAAAGATAGGGATGATGTGCATCTTTAGTAGACAGTAGCAATACTTGTAAAATAGACATACAAAAAGCCTGTTTTCTCTTTTTTTCATATGCTAAATTCACACTTTATAAATGGAGAATAAAACTGAGTCTTCTGTCCACATTGACATGTTCTCTAACTCATTCTTCCCACTCCTTTTATAAACATTTGTATTTTTAATTTTATATTTTAGTGTTCTATTGCCACTGTTATTTTAAAATGTGGGCAAACAAATATCCAGCCAACTGTCAAAATCGGCAGCTAAACCAAACCTCCTAACTTCTACCCACCTCTCATCTTGATTTATAGAACAATAAAGGTTTGGTTGCATTATATATTGCTTCTCTGAATTTAATTACAAAGTGTAAATCACAAAGTCAAACCTCTGATCCTTCTGTCATTGTGAAATGGGGGGGGGGGAGGGGAGAACCAGCCAGGAATTTTTCTAATAAAATATTCTTTGTAGTGGTAAAGGCTAGGACATACCCCACTCTTGGGCTATAAAGCTATGGAGCATCTAATTTAGAACAATATGCTGTTTGTTCTGCTGAAAAAAATTTAGTTCACAAAAATCTTAGCATAACCAATCATTCTATTTTCTTTTTCTCTTAAGTTTAAAATGATTGGAATACAGATAGCTTGTCTGAGGTTTGTATTATTTGTTGTTGTTGTTTATGAAATGGTTCTATGAATGAAGCATTGTAGAACCACAAATGTGGACTGGGTATTCCAGATAGTTATTTTCTCTCTCTGCTTTAATAATAAACATAAATCTAATTGTTTAATATATTAGTGTACTGTTTTCAAGAGCGACTTTCAATAAGCGTTAGGATAAATTGTCGTTAAGTAGCTAAGTCATCTTTTCAAAAGTCCCATAGGTTCCTAAGGCCTAAGTCCTCAAAGGCTCAGTTTAAACGAAATGCTTGAATCAGTTCTGAAAATGTGACTTTTGCTCCTGAGTCTGTTAGGCACTTCTGAAGAAGTCATCCTTGAAAATATAACGTTTAGCCTATTTAAGAACAAAACCAACCAACCAAAAAACCCAAATAAAATGGAGGAGTGAAGTGAGTGAAAAGAGTAATTTCAGGTAAGTTTTCATTGGCCAGGAGCACATCATAGGGTAGAACTCTGAAGGCTCACAATTCTATCTCAAGATGGAAGCCGTCTTGGAGAGCCACATTCCTTACTTTTTGCTTCCCCTTGATTTAATGATAGCTTTTTCAACTGCATAGACCTCGAGGCTCAAAGTACCCTTGTGGTCCAGCAGCCATTGCACCAATTTTGCTTTAGTTAGAGGCTTAAAGCCTTATATAAAGAAAAATAATTTAACGTATATTAATAATTGGTTCAGTGTCATGCTTAAAAGTAGCATTGAGTGAGCAATGAAGTTTTTGGTGTTGGATGTCCTAAAAAGTTCAGGAATCATTAGTTTGAGACATTGCTGTTTAAATTTCAACCTTTAAAAAAAAAAAGCTCTTAATTACTTTTACAGATCTTTGTAATATGATCTCAGCTTTTTAACACTGTTGATTATCACTGTGACTTCTCTAACACTCTGATTACTGTGTAATGACAGATCTGTTTTTTTCTATTATTTTTCACTGTCATGAAACCATTAGGCCAGTGGTGAAACCTCCCTTCTGCTGTAGTGGGTTTAAGTGCTGAGGCAGAAATGTCACTGTCTATAAGAGCAGTTGCTCTTAACAACTTGCTTCTTTTATTTCTTTCTTAGGTGAGTTCAGTGAATATACAGATGAATGTATGCACAGAAACTGTTCATAAGTGACACTGTCCAGATGCCAAGTACACGTTATTTGCATAATACATAGTTAAATTTTATCTGCGACTTTTTTTAAAACAGACATATAAAAACAAGACACCCCCCCCCCTTTAATGCAAGCATTCAGCTGCTAATTAATATGAAGTCTACCAGGTGATCCATTTAAAAGAACTAAATGTTGATGGGAGTGAATGATGTATTTTGAATCAAGAAGAAAATGGAATAAGAATTTGGGCACCAATTATATTTTTAGATATAAATGGGATTTGATGAGCAACTGGTGATCCTTGCCCACATGTCTAGAAAGTTATGCTGATTATAAAATACATGGTCAGAAAGATATGTTCCTGATCTATATTTTCATCAGAATGACAAATTAACATATTTTTTATTGTTAGCACTAAAACGTTGTATTGAATGTTATTGGAAAAATGTCGTGACTCTTACTGAATTGTGGTAACAGTAAAATAAGGACTTCATTGTAATGGAAAAGCTTTTATATTAAATATGCATGAATTGCCAAAAATAAGACAGATATTTTAGAAATTCAGTTTCTCTTTCTAGTGTACTTAGAGGAGAATTTCAGAGAGGTAGCCATGTTAGTGTAGTTCAGCAAAACAAACCAGGAATCCTGTGGAACTTTTAATAATTAACAGATTTTTATTTATCACATGAGCTTTCATGGGTGAATCCCACTTTGTCAGACATCAGAAATGGGAAACTTGTAGTATGGATGGGAGAAATAAATGCAGTGAAGGATAAGTCCCAAGATCACTTCAGATTATTTCAGCAAATCAAACTCCCCACAGCCAGCAAACTAGAATCTTTATTTTGTTCTTTGACTGTTAACCAGCTCCTGCATGTGTGCTGTACTATGCTAAGGTTGTAATTCTGCCTAGATAATTTTTTAAAATATATTTTCCCCCTTGATTTATTGACAGTGATATGTATATTATTTTTTCTCTCTCTGGAGCACTGAGCAAGGGTTATCCCATAGGATTAGGTGAAATGCATGTACTATAAACAATTTTCTCAATTGTAGGGTCAGGATTCATTGGTAGACTTTGATCCCACTTGTGATTTTTCTACTTTTCTCTTATCATGTCTGAGTTAGTCAGAAAAGCACAAATAGTAAATTGGCAGGACCTTTTAGTAAATTTTCTTTCATCAGTTGTGCCAGTTTGTGAAAAGTTTGTTCATATTAAATGGTACAAACAACTTGTAGTACTATTTAAAAATAAATAAGTAAATAAAACACTTCCTCTTTACAATAGGCAATTTTCAGCAGTTGAAAAACATTTTTAGGAATGTGAAAGGTCATGTATAGTGTAATCTTAACAAGTAACTCAACCTTAAACATACAGAAAAACTTTAAATACACAAGTATTAGATGGAATTACTGATAAAACCTGCATTCCCCACTTTCCTTTAATGACTGACCATAGTTCAAAGAAATCATACATTCAGTAACGATTAGTTAATGCTTTTGATCTGGCAAATGATGTCATCCCAAGAAACAGTTCTAAATAGGACTAGTTAAGCAAGGCTTCCCAGATCAGTTGTAGGCCTCTTCATGTGGTGTCTTCTGCTATTACTATTCAGACGTACAAACTATGCCACTTTCTTTAGAGTAGTTTGCATAACCTTTTACACATAAGACTTCTCACTTGTTAAAATTAATTCAAATAAATTCTGGTTAAAATCTATGATTGGTTTGGAGAGTAAGAAAGGGGAGTGTGGAAGAGATCACTATTAATGTTTTTCCTGTCAAAGAACTGTCACACAAGCCAGGAGATGTACTTTGCCATTACCAAGAAAACCATTTCTTGACCCTAGTGATTGCCATGTTAACCTTATAACATTTAAGCTAGGTTGTTGGAAACCTGGTGTTGGATCCAATTCCTTGTTCTGAATTGACTGCTAAATTTTCATCTGTTTATTACTATAAAGGAAAATTGGCATGAACTAATGAAGTTTGCCCTTATAGCTTAGAAGAACGGGAGTTGATATACTTTAAAATGGCTTCTTTTTTCCAGGGAAGAAAATATTGTTGAGAACTATTCAGAATTATTTATGCATAAGGGAGTTGAATCAACATGACATCTAAGAGCAGAGCCTGTTTTGACATCATCTTCTTTACTATAAAAAGCAGTTTGTGACACTCAAGTTTCTAAAGACTATTTACGAATATCAGTAAATGTGCAATAATATTCTATAGCAATTTTTGAAATATTGGTCATTTAACTTATTTGCTGTTGCTTTGGAAGTATTTTTGTAAAAAGACATGCTATCGATCCACAAGGCAAAGCCTGACTACCTCTTTACAGAGGCTGTCAAGTCATTAGGTGGCAGTTTCTCAGAATACTTAATAAAAAATGATCTCCCCCAAATAAACTCTAGCATGTAGCTTAGTCTCTTTTCTGGAAAGAGGTGATGTAAATTATTCCTGCTGTAAAGCAGTGGCTTGACTTAAAATACCCAAAATATTAATATTATTTTTAGCACTTATAGCACTTTGCATCTCTAAAGGGCTGTATGAATGGTAACTAGTTCATCAGATTATCCCTGTGGATGTGGGATAGTTTTCCACATCTATAAAATGTGGAAATTGGGAGTCAAGTTAATTAACTCATCAAAGGCTACAAGACAAATTAGTGGCGGAACCAAGTTTAGAACTCAGGATGCTTGTGGTCAGTGCACTAGACCATGCTGTATCTCTAGTATATGTTCATGAAAAGTATGTTTGGGTTACTACATTTTAAGAATCATGCTGAATGTTTGTACTTGTTAGTGTCTGATGATTGACAGCAGTGACAACAGAATTCCTTTTAAAAAATCGATAGACCAAGCCCATGGTAGCAGCAATAGTTTGTGCTGTTTCATTCTACTTTTTAATGCTCTCTCTGTTAACCTAGCAAGACAATCCCCCTGTGGGAGTTCATTCTCTGTAATGGCTCATTTCTCAACTTCCCATGAGTATGCACTCAGCTGTGCAAAAGGTATAAATTATGCAAAACTATGCCAAATTATTTGAATTGCAATATGTTGTCTATTTAGCACAGGATTAAGGACACCAGCCTCCTTTAATAGAAGACTTCATGATGCTTGGCTCAGAAGGCAGTGCCACCCAGAACGTAGTTCTGAAGTCAAGGTGGCATGGCATGGGGGGGAGTGTCACTTTTTTGGAGGGTCTTCACAGTCTGAAATATTTTTGAAGGGGATTTCAGGAAAAAAAGTTTGAGAACCCCTGAACTGTATCCACTTTGCACCTCAAAAATGACATAAATGAATTTAAAGTCAAGCCAGTAAAGAAATCTGCTCTGCCAGGGACCTCTCCGCTGACAGAAAGTGAATGGCGGGGCTCTGCTATCTCCTGTGTCAGCTTACCTTTCCAATCTAGCACATGGGAGTAACTGTGGCATCCCAAGGATGGGGAAAGGACATGGCAGCACTTCTGTTTTCTGTTCTTGAATCTGTTATTCTAACGTATACTAGTGACTGATGAGTAGCTGTTATACCTCTGAATTCTGTGACATAAAAATTGAACACTGGGTGTGGACTTAAGATTTTTATATTTGGATTTTCTTTTCTAATAATGTTAAAATATTGGGTTGTAACTTAATTACCTTTGCAAGTTTTAGTGTGGAACATGAGTTATGCTAGACTTTATATTAATGAAACCTGTGTTTGTCTCTAGCAGGAGTGAAAAGATGGATGAAGTAATATCTTTTATTGGACCAACTTTTGTTGGCGAGAGACATAAACTTAAAAGTTACACAGAGCTGTTTCTGATCAGACCACAGGAAGAGCACTGTATAAATTGAAATCCTGTCTCTGTCACCAATGCACGTTGATCCAATAATAGATACTAACTCACCCCCTTGTCTCTAATATCATGGAATTGACATGGTTACCCAGTACTGCATACATCTAAAATGAGTGTCTGAGATTGGGGATTTTGCATGGTTTTTCTCAAAATATACAACATAGTCTCCCTCATCCAGGAGCACATTAGCTGCTGCTGCTGCTGCTACTACTACTACTACTACTACTACTACTACTATTACTAGCACATTAACTGCTGCTAATACTACTACTACTGCTACTAGTAGTAGTTAATGTGGTGCTGCTGCTACTACTACTACTAATACTAGTGGTGGTGGTAGTAGTAGTAATTCCGCTTATTGCAGTCTGTTCCATGTCAGACACATCTTCAGCCAAGCATCCATGTTCACACGCTAAACTAGTCAGTTGCCTATGAAAGAGGGAAAAACGAGGCAAGCTAAAATCAGGCAAGAGACCAGGGAGACCCTGGATCGGGGTATAAATAAATTATTGTGCAAAGCAAGAGCCAGTTGACTTGGATCTTGTTGGATGCTCAATGGGCAGCACAGCATCTGGGGGAGGAGAGGGCTCTTCCTATAATATTCTTGCTTTTATCCTATATCTATCCATCATCTTACAGTTCCATTGGCGTTTCCCATGCATTAAATCAGTAGGTGACACTTCAGTTACTGACATTCTGATTGTAACCCCACAAAGAAGTGGAATATGGGCTTGTAAATAAGGCACTAGGCTGGAATCTGGAAAATCTGGGTTCAATTCTCAGCTTTGCTACAACTGCATAGGTGATCTTGGGATAATTACTTTAATCTCTGTTTCTGTTCTCCGTCTTCACAATGAGGTTACTACTTCCTTTTTCCCAACCGTCGTCTGTCTTGTAAGCTCTTCAGGGAGCAGACTCGCACTACGCATTTATACAGTGCATCACACAATAGGACAGTAAATTGGTTGTGACTTAGAGGCATTATTGTAATACAAATTAATAACAATAATATACAATTATAAGGTCCATATAAATACCTAGATAAAAACAAATATGATTGTTATATTCTTAACACTGCAATACAATTGAGCGAGTATTTAACACACTCTCTCTATCTCTCCCTCCTGTGTCTGTGTGTGGTGTTAATCAGTTCAAGAGGCTAAATATCTTAATAGTTAAATTTAGGAGTTTTTAGTTACACAAAGATCAGTTATGGGTGCGAAAAAAGCTAAATCAAGAAAAAAGAACTTAGACAAAAAGAAAGAAAACAGATACATTATGAACCTTTAGTGGAGCTCTAACAGTAAATCAGAATCAGATCATTCTAAAGCTAGCAATTATTCAGGGACTTAATTGAGACTTTTGGTGAAGATTACAAAATTTTACTTTTTAAAAATCACAAAGCCTAAGATGTTTCATGTTCATACACGCACAGTGTCAGGTTTTAAATGAGAAAGTTGCAAGGTAGATAGCATACTTTAGGACAGAAGATCATTCTTATCAAAAGGTCAAGGGGTGAGGTCCATGATCTCATTTAAACTTCATGCATTTTAGATATTGATCTTGCTTTTTTTTTTAAGTTGGTCATCTGGGTGTGTAACAGACACAAACACACTGGCTATGAGCGTGTATGCACAAATAAGGTATTTTACATGTACAAAATAGGCTTGAACATGCCTGTGCGAAAATGTACACAAATGCCAGGGCTGAGTTTTATGAGACTCAAGTTCATAACATTTAAAGCCAAATATTTGTTTGTGCTTTAATTTCAATAATATTTATATAAACTAATTTAATTGTTACATGAGTTCACATAAGGCAGCAACATCTAATGAATTATTGTTTGATTTCACAAATTTCCTTCTAATCTCAAAAATGCATCTGTCTCTGGTTAATGGGTACTTGACAGTTAGCCTCCAGTTTAATTTCTTTGAGAATTTCTGTTCTCATATTTCATTTTGTGGCAGTGAATAAATATTAGTTTTCTATGGGAAATGTGATTATCTCATGCCACTGTGCCCCAACTCACTATGCTTTTCTCTAATATTCTTGAGTCCACCTTGCTAACATTTCTCTTACATGTAGTGTAAACATATTAAGACAAGGAAATCTTCAAAAATAACTAAATAAATTGTACTGCATCTTTAATTCCATGAGAACAGTTATAAATCCATTTAGGTGGCTAGGCCCCAATTTATCAAGCTACTAAAGCACACTTCATTAGGACTCCTCACATTTTCAAAATTATTTAATTGCTTATTTTGCAGAATCAGAGCCTTAAAGGCATAAGACATGAGACTTAATTTTTTATTTTTTATTTTTTTATTTTATTTTATTTTATTTTATTTTATTTTATTTTGAGACAAAGTAGGTGAGGTATTGGATCAACTTCTGTTGATGGAAAGTACAAGTTTTTGAGCTATTGAGGACTCTTCAGTCTGGGGAAGGGAGCAGAGTGACTTGAAGTGCTCTGTGTAGCTCAGAAATTTGTACCTTCCACAAGCAGAAGTTGGTCCAATAAAAGATGTTACCTCACTGATCCTGTCTCTCTCATATCCTGGGACCAATATGGCTACTAGTACAATACTGTACGGTAGCATTCATTACTTTATCCTAACTAGGCTCAAATAAGGATAAACTGTAGATCTGTCCTGAAGAAAAGACCCCTTTAACTTTCTTTTACTATACAGTACTTACTTGGCAAAGCCATGGTAAGTTTGCTCATGTCAGTTTCTCTTTCTAGCTCTGGTACAGGATACCAAGGGCTAAATATATTTTGGACTTTGCTAGAATTAAGCTATTATGAGTTAACAAAAATGCATCATTTGACTGAAGCTTGTCAAGAAACTTCTTTATTGATGTACTGCAGTTCTCAGAAAAGCTGCCTAAACGATCATCAGTCTAAATGGAAGAAAAACTGTTTTAAGTTATCAGAAGCTTTCAGAACACAATTTCCTTCAGTCTTATGGAAATGGACAACCATGTTTGGAATTACGTGGCACTCTCTAGGTAGGAGATTCCAGCATTATGTGCGAAGCTGCTTATGCATATTAATTTTCAACTAGAAGTGACTCAGCCTGAGAACCTGGTTTTCTTTGGAGAATGTGCATGACAGAGTGTAAGGTCTTTGAGGCCTGTGGAGAATTATTGTCTTGGACCCATTTTGGACCTTGAGGTCCTCATAGAGGTAGTGAGTTCAAAGAAATGTCCCTTCTATTGGGTGAGGGTTGGGAGGGTGGGGAAGGAGTGCACAAGATATAATGACTGCCTTGACCATAGGCACTTATTTTTGGGTTTTTGTTTAATATATGCATTCATCTTCTTAGCATGCTTTAATGTTCCAAGATATGGAGGAACATGGACTCAGCTTACAGTGAAGAGAATGGGCCCCTACCTGCAGTCATTAGAAGAGTGATACGGCTGTGATATTGGTCTTCGCAAAAGAGAGTTTTTCACTGAGGAAGAGATACATTTGTCTAGTAGTGGTTAACAGAGAGCTAGGAGCAAAGAATTCCTGAGTTACAATCCTATCTCTGACAGTGGTTTCTTTAATAACTATAGGGTAATCACTTTTAAACTGCTTGTCTCCATAAATAGGTGGTGGTAGAATTAATATTTGTAAAATGCTTTGAAGACTAAAATTATTTTGGTAAAAATTCTCCTGAAGGAGCTCAAAGCTCAGTGAAATTATGTAAATGTTATTGACCTCCCCAGGCAAAAGACCAGATCTATAAAGACAGGAGAGATCTGGAAATCATATTGAGAATCTTGAAATAAATTTGTATAGTTTCCAGGATCTTGTGAGAGCTCAGGCTGTTTAAAAAATTGAAGGAAATGTTCCAGAAATAGGACATTACAGGATGTTTTTTTTTTAGACTGTATTAGTAATGCAAAAACTGACCAGCAGAGAAATTACACTAAAGTAAAGAGAAGTCTGTTTGAACTTGCAGCCTGTCACTGTTCCAGCATGTGCAACAAGAATGATGGAATTCAACTTAAAACACAGTAATGTAATAGTTGTTGTAATACTCAACATCCTCACTGTAGATTTCAACATGGTGGTGGGTGCTTTTGTATTGTGAATAAGAGGAAAAACAGTATGTCATAAGAAAGAACAACTCCAGAATTCTGTTTTAATGCACCATCTCAGCCAGGACTTTGTTAACACCTCTGTGGGCCCAGGGCTGATAAATTTTGTTGGGCCCCTGAGGGGTAAGGTTGTGGGGTCCCTGGTGCCTGGGGCGATATTTACTTTGGCACCCCTCTCCCATCGCCAGTGGCACCTTGCAAAAGAGTGGTGTCTGCAGCCTGTATCCCATTACCCCACCATCAGGAGCAGCAGCAGCAGCAGCGTTGCCAGCATCCCCTGGGTGGGATCTGTGGGGCTGTTCCCCACTCTTACTCCACTGTTGGGGGCTACCTGATAGCATGGAATGAGGGAGCATGATGGTCTCTGGTCCAGCGATTCTGTCTTTGTCCCCAGATCTAGGGGTGAGGGATTGGAGGATGCCCAGGCTGTGACAAGACAGCTTCTCTGCAGCCTTGTGCCCAGAAGACTGGCCACCCCTCTGCTCCCTGCCTCAGTAGAGCAGACAAGCCAGCAGCCAGCATAGGGGAAGAGTGGTACTTGGCAGTGGGGAGGCTGTGATGCTGGGGCGCAGTGCTGCGGCATGTGGGCCGGCAGGGCTGTGGCCAGAGGTGCTGCCACTACCACAAGGCCAGGGCAAGACTGGGGCTAAGGTCCCCCCTTACCCAAGGGTCCTGGGCTGCAGTCCTTCAGATCTTTGCCTTAATCTGGCCTTGACCCCAGCAAGCAACAAATTAGTAGCCAAGTTAGTTCGTTCTTCATTTCCTCTTCCTACTTGATGTAACCATTTTTAGCAAAGCATTAGCTATGTTCAGAGTATTAAGGAATGGTGCATAGTGTGTGGAAATCGAGCATGACAGAAACGATCGTTCTTCACAGTATGACGGTTGTGTACATGGTCTTATCTAAGAGCATCTGAATGGACTCACTCTTAAAAGCAGATCAAGAAAAAAGGCAGCAGAAATTAACTCCTATGGTGAGTCACTGAGTACATAGGCTTGACTGGATTCATGACCCTGACATTCCAGCTGAATTAGTACTTGAAATGTTGATTCTATATACAGAGAGATTCCAGCCCAGACTGTTACGAATCTACAAATGAATCACATAGCTTTAGACAGACCACTGAAAATAAACGCAAAACCAGAAATGTCTGGCAATGTCCAACAGCTAGTGCTAATCAGACTGGATGACTGTTTTTACTACACCCATCTGCCCAGGGGATGGCTCGTTGACAGACCAAGCCCCCCTGAGGTGACTGAGGTTCATCACTCCCTTGTTGGAGTCACATCTTGTTTCACTCCATTCATATACTTTTTATAATAAAAGAATATGCGGGGAAAAATTTATTCAATGTTCATTTAACTTTTTGTTATTAAATAGATAGTAGTGCCAGAATCTACAAATTTCCACTTAGAGGAGGCAACTAAAATACAACCACAACCCCTACGTTGACACACAACCAACTCTTTTCACCAGGTGTGAATGAGCTAATAGCATATACATGCCTTAGTTCAACAGGAAGAAGTAACAGTATTAGGTTTAATTAAGCAAGCTATCTTAAATTATCTTTCTTCCTTCCTCATCCTCCAGCACTTCCAGTTATTTCCTGATATAACTTTGGGATCAACTTCAGCAGTATTAGGGAGGCGCTCCTTTAAAAAAACCAATGAATGCTTCCTGAATGACACCATTAAAAGCTTCCAGTGAGGAGGGAAAAGAAGTCTTTACCCTTTAAGGAGATGAATGCATGACATAAGAAACAGTTGGTGTATCTACACAGAATGTAATCTTAGGAAAATATAAATATTTCACAAAAGTTAAACCAAACATCTTGAAAACTAAAAAGTGCATTTTTTTTATTCACGGAGAGTGTCTCTTTATTATTCTGAATATTCTAATTAATCCTAAAAACGCTATGTTTTTTTGTTTATTTTCATTTTTCTAGTTACAGACTATCAGTTCATATACTTCCATTGTTATTAACTACCTGGCAGACATGCTGGGCATTGATGACTAGAAGAAACAAGGTGTAGTATAAAGTCTAAGTCAAGTTCCAAAGGGATAGCCGTGTTAGTCTAGTAAAGCAATAAAAGCAAGGAGTCTTGTGGCACTTAAAGACTAACACATTTATTTATCGCACGAGCTTTCATGGGAGAAAATCCCACTTTGTTAGACACTTTTAAGAGGGGGAACTTACAGAATAGGATGAAAATAAATGCAGGGGAGTGTAAGACATGGGATCAGGTCATACTGCAACAGCAAATCAGCGCATTTGTAAAGATTCAAACTCTAGGAAACAGCACATAGAGAGAGGGTGAAGTCAAATTACCTGTTACAATGTGAAAAGAATCCATAGTCACGATTCAGTCCTGCTTTCACACAATCTAATCTGCATATTTCTTATAGGCACCTTTAACTTTCAAAGGCTTTTGATGTCTCTATGAACTAGCAACTAAACTGTACTAACAGAGGTATCTATAGCAATTAGTACATATCATGAGCAGGATCAGAAAATCACAATCACACAATTTTTTCAGTTTGGATTTTACTCCTTGGTTTAGCGGCTGAATGTTAATACACCACCTACTATATCCAAATCTATTTTTGTGGCATTCAGCTAGGATTTTTGCTTCCCCTTTTCAAACTCCTGGATGTTGATAATTTTTATGAAATACTTATTTTTTGTCAGTTCATTGAAAATTTTCTATGGCACACTAACTGAAAGTTTTTGATCTCTGCATGCCAAAATGGTATCAGATGGTGTTTAACTGTGGGGTGGTGTTTCTGCTGATTTCCCTCTTCTGAGTTTTACCCTTTGGTAGGAGCATGTCTTTCTCACAGTTAATCATGAACTGATTTCTCACAATTACTATGAAACTGAGAAAAACACTTCAGATCAGTCAGCACTATGGAAGGGGAATGGTGCAACAACAAAAATCCCATCACTCTAACTTTTTAGGAATCTAGAAACTGAAAAATAGAATTAATACTTAGAACTGACACATGATTTATTGATTACTCTATTTCTTATGATGGGTCTCAAGCACTGTAGTTCTAATTGAAATATGTTAGAAGGTAGATTGATTTAGTTAGAGGAATTTCCAGGTAAAACATTGACATTAATGTCATTGATGGAAAAAAGTCTTCATAAAAATAAGTTGTATAGAAAGAGTATGGATTTGCTTTTAATTTAAGTGGTTGTAAAATATTTAAGTTGATCTTTAAAAACATAATCTTGGAAATGGTGTACAAGGCACCACTGCAGCATATATAAACAGATGTGTATAATGTAAATATTTAAATGAATAACAATGAAAAGAATGCAAAGGCTATGCTACATACCCTAAGTTACAATTGTGAAATGTCTGCACTTCACTGCTGGGAGGTATAAGATTATGAGTAGATCTGTTGCCTAGTGATCATCTTTCCCATATGTGCTAGTAACATCAGACAAGTGATTTAGTTTCATAGAGATCAGGGGGACTGCTCATGTTCAAAAAGGTCTTTGTACCTTCTTATTTCAGCTGTTTGGCTTATTCCTGTGATGTGGTTAATATATCCTGCAATGTAACATTTTAATACACATCTGTTGTTAGATAACACACAGGAAAATAAATGTAGTTTCCTGATCAAACAAAGCAGACAAGTTCTTAGCAGGGTAAGTTTGAAAGAATTTTTGGGGGGTAGATTTCTTTTTCTTTTTTGCAAAAGTGGCTGAGTGCCAGATTTATTCATTAGAGAGGAAGCAGTAATGATCAGAAGCAACAGTCTTTGTGCGTTTGTACTAAAACAAAGCTACCAGATTTCTGAGAGCACTGTGTAACAAGGTATTCACATTTCTCTTCCAGATTAAGTACATTTTATTCTTCATTATAAGATTCTCCTTCAGTTACCCTTGCACCTCTGATCCATCGACATTGTGCCTGGGATCTTCATACAGGTCTAGGCGATTTATAGAGCCAATCTTTCAATGACAGGAGTATCTACCTCCCTTAGACTCCTTTGAATATTCCAGAGTACATGCTTCACTCCATGTTATGTTATAATTAAGGTGGAATGAAGTTCATGAATTGATTTCACAGCAAAGTCTGAAACAACGGGTTCTAAATAGTACATAAAGGTTAGTGATTATTCTTACACGTTGCTATGTATGCTTATGTGCAAATGCTCTCCCTTGCTCTCTCCTTCCCCTTCTTGTTTAGCACACTACTTACATGCATCAACGATTTACTTATGATATATGGAACACCACCAGTACATTATGAGGATCAGTGTGGCATCAAACTCCCACCCAATAGGTGTCAGGTACAAGTACAAATACAGTCAATGTCATTATTACCAGGAAACCGTAACCTGCATCCTAAGAAACTTCCTAGTTTTATCTCCTTTTATCTCCCTTATGTTTCTGTATAGGATAGGGACTTTTCTCCTCATTCAATAGCAGCAATTGTAGATAGGAATGAAATGATGCAAAGGTTTCCGTTGACATCAGTGAGAGTTGTATTAGGCCCTTATTTTTTCCTGGTACCAAACACTTGAAATTAGGGTAATCTGCAACGGTGCAGTTCAGAGTTTAAACTAGTACAATGCATCTCCACTAGAGGTAAAATCCTGATCCCATGAAGTTAATGGCAAAATTTGCATTGACTTCAGTGAGACAAAGATTTTGAACCATTGCAGCCATACATGAGTAGCTTTGCTCGTGGGTAAAATCCCTAGGTTAGACAAATCCTAGTTTTATCCTGGACTGGAAATGGAAATACTTCAAGAAATTTTTTGGACAGTGTACAAATTAGCCAAAGCCAGAGAGTGTAGGGAATTCTACAAGACAGATCAAAATATTAAGTGAAATTGCACCAGAAGGATTTTGTTTGCTAGCTATCTGCACTGTGGCTAGTTAACCAACCATGTTTTTAATATATCAGAAATGTCCTGTAAACATAGTTCAAGTGGCATATAGCCTTTTGTACATTATGTAGTCCATGAAATCCGAAGGATATATCGTGGTTCTGTATTTTTTTTTTTGGCCCTGTCATTAGCAATTAAACCCAACTGATTGATAAATCCTTATTTTAGTTTGCGTAACTATTTGTGAAGAGTTATCATGTGCCCTTTGATAATGTCCCTAGCTCAGAAGCTTCGCTGACTGTACATCAGGCAGACCCTTTTTTTAAAGAGACATTTCTAAAGAACATGGTATGATGATATTGTGTCTGTTCCATTCTGTAGTGTTCTGGTAAAGCGTGTGATCATTTAATAGTAGAATATTCAGAGCATCTTTGTTTTCGAAATGGAAACAAATCTGGCATCTGTTACCAAAGATGTGTTACGACACACAGGCTTAAGAGTTTGTCTAGCTCTAGAGTAACATACTCCCAACAATTCTATGGCTGTATTCTGAGGATGAAAAGGAATCTTGCCTTGGTATTTATTAGGTAGCATTCAGTTACTGCTGTAATCACTCTTCTGCATTCAAACTTGTCAGCTTTCACATACAAAGGGGGAAGATTCAGGAAAGAGAAGAGTCCTGCATCTAATGGTGGAACTATATGGCAGAAATATTTTCACAGATGTAGATGTTCCCTGGGATAGAGTATATTCTTGTGAACTTTTGTGAGTGGCTCTGTTTTCTTCCCTGTTTTCTGACTGAAGTTTTGAACATTTTGTCATCCACATTTTTGAAAGCCTGATTTCCAAACCTATGAAAGCAGTCTGCTATGGGCATGATGAGAAACATAGAAGGCACATTTCTCAGTTATAAGGATCTGTATTTCACTTACATCAGGCCTGTTATAATCTTAAAACAATACATCAGATAAATCAGAACTTAACATGTGATACTCAAACTATTATGCATTATGAGAACTGAATGATGTTTTCTTACTTTACAGAGAATTTGGAAAGTGCCGTAAAATAACCTATAATGAACATTATTTAGGCTATTTGTCTCAAGGTCCTGTGGCACTTTTAAAGACTAACAAATTTATTTATTGCATGAGTGTTCTTGGGAGAAAATGGTGCCTTGTCAGACACTTTGAAGAGGGGAACTTACAGAATGGGAGGAGAATAAAGTCAGGGAGGTGTAAGTCATGTTAGTCTTTAGAAGTGCCACAGGAATCCTTGCTTGTTTTGCTGAGCAAGACCAACATGACTACCTCTTTGAAAATATCTTAAGGTGAAAAATTCTTATGAGGATTACTAAGAATGAATGAAGTGTACATCAATAATAAAGAGGGTTTGACTTAAAAAATCTGTTGTAAATGTAGGGCCCAAGTCACTGAGGTGTCTAGAAAATTAGAATCCTATTAAAATGACACATTTTGCCAAAAAAATACCACTTCCTATCATTGTAAATATTTAAAAACCATGATCACTTAAAATATTTTGTTATAATCTCATAGAAGGAGATAAAATTTGACAGGTTATTCCAGCGATTAACCATACATTTCCTCAAAACTTGCCTGTCCTGAAGCCAAGATCTTCCCGCACCGTTTCCAGAACTGAATTGGCAAGCAAAAGCAGGTTTTGTTTTGTGGTTTTTTAGTGTAATCAGTAGTTTTAAACTTGTATTTTAATGTTAAGTTTTGTGGTAAGTTGGACAAGAGTTTGAGAATTTAGTAGCTGAATTTATAAGTGCGTGCAAACCAGCTCATTTTAACATGCATTAATGAGAGTGATGTTTTTATTTTTCTCATTTTAAGTAATACTTTGAGTCATTACTCTTTTATATGTGATCTAGCAGAAATTTTACCTTACTGCCAGTTTTGCTTAATTGCCGTCTATGCTATAAAGAAACTAAGATATCTATGAGGGGAGTTTTGAGAATGCGCTCACAATTCCTGTTCCTTGGCAAAGGAAATAATTCTTTAAGGGGTTGACCAAGAGGCTCGATAAGTATTGAAACAATCAGTCAAGGAAGTATTTGAAAGATGACATCTGAACCAGATTATTAAGCATTGGAAAGACAACCAGTAAACCTAGATAAACATTTTCTCTTGTTCAGTGGCACGTATCCTGGAAGGTAGACACCGAAACTGACTACCAAACCCTAATGCATGCATAGATAACTAGACAGAACTGTTTTGGAAAGCGGGACTAGTTTGTCTAGATAGAACTTGAGGGCATGATAAAAAGGTTAAGTGAGGGAAGAAGACATTTCATCTCTTCCTAGACAGTAGTCTGGTGCTGATAGGGTAATCATATGGGTCAGAAAGGGGATTGCTTTCAGGAGATGAAAGCTATATTTCACCTTTTCTCTTTGTAATTAAGCTGAGAATGTCTTATCTAGTTTAGCTTATGAGAAACGTAAATTTACATGTTAAACAAACCATTAATTTTATTTTAATATGAATTTCTGCATTAATTTTATATTAAAATTACTATTGTATTTCATGCAATTTGCTTGCAAAGAGAAGCAAACCTCACACATATAAGGATTGGTGCTCAAAGATAAAGAATTTCTTGAACTTACTGTCCTCTCCCCTCCCCACGCCCCAGTTTTTGGTCAAGGAGCATAAACTAGTTCATTCCAGTAAATTTATGTTGCCATCTGGTAGTGGTGGGCAAACACAAGGGAAGAAGCTGAAAAGACCAAGGAGGAAGTAAGATGGTGGTGGTGGTTGGCTCACTGTCATCTCTCATTTTCCATTTGTAGTGTATGGTTTCTTGTTGAAGGGATAAAGGAAATATAGGGATGAGGGATAAAGGAAATATCAAACATAATAGAAGATATAGTTCTGTCCTAGTGTTCAGCTTACAGAAAACTTTTAGGACCATTGCTGTCAAGCTCATTTCTGTGACCATACAAAGCTAAAACAATGGGGGCTACCTTTACGGTAGTTGTTGATTCTTGATACATTATCTAATTTTTTTGTAAGGAAACTTCTGTTACTTGATGTCATGACAAATTTATAAGCATTATTTTTGGCTCCACCTCCAACAAAAACAAAAAGATTGCTTGGTAAGTATTTTCTTCTTGATTTTATCTGTTTGTTAGCTCATATCACATGGAGATGGATACGTTGTTTTTTAAAAAGGAGATTAATTGACCATCATCATCACAAATAAAATAGTCACTTCCAATGCTCATTGTGTGATGGTAATTCTAAATGGTAAGGCACCGCACTCGCTCATGGAAACCTGTGCTGAAGATCAAGCATGGGGAATCTCCCATTCCAGAGTATCCCACCTATGGGAGCATTGCTGGGTGCAAATTCAGTACCCAGGCTACAGCTACACTATATGTGAAGTCAACATAAGTGATGGTGCTGAAGGATAGGAATTAGTCACCCTTTGACATAATTTATGCTGATGCTGTCCACAGTGATATAATGATTTAATGCTGTCTCACCATGCTTACATCAGTGACAGAGCTGCTTCTGCTGGCATTACTACCAGTACTCACAGCACATGAGTAATGAAGGCAACGGGAGACCTCTCTCCTGTTGGCTTAGAGTGGCTACACTAGAGAACTTAGAGGTACAGTTGCATTGGTGTATGAGCGGCAGTAACTGCCTGCAAGAGAATCTCTCCTGCAGACATAGCATAGTTCATGCCACTACTTAAGTTGGCATGAGTTATGTTGCTCAGAAGAGTGACTAAATTCACATCCCTGAGCAATGTAATTTAAATCAACTAAAGTGTAATGTAGCCACAACCTTAGTTTCATGATTGGACCAGTTTGCAGTCTGAGATTTTTGCTCATAGTGGAAATGTATTATGAGATTTTGTTTAGCATGGGTTGTGATCTTGATCCCATTAAATTCAAAGGGAAGTTGTCCATTGACTCAAACGGGTTTTTGGATCAAGCCCTTAATGAGAAAATACATTGATGTGAATTACAGCATATTTCCTCGTTATGGATGTGTTACTTTTGTTCCTATTTAATAAAATGTCTCCCCCCCACCCCCAAAATAAAACAGTTAAAAGAAATAAAACACAGATATCATACCATCTTTGCATGTGTGTTAAAAAAATTGTGAGGAAAAAGATGGTCCACACTGAAAGGAGAGGTGAAAATTTTATAATCCTTGCTTAAACTAGGGCAAAATAACGTGAGTCATTAACTTAGGGCAGGGAAATGCTGTTGGCATCTGCTTTGGCTGTGATCTGGCAAAGGAAAGGCCAGACGCAGGAAAAGATTTATTTAATTAAAAAAAGTTAATGTTTGGATTTGGATTCAAAGTAGTCAAACTCAGGAAACTTGGATGTTCTTTTTATACCTAATTTCAGATTGGCAACAAAAGTATTTATTAAAAGAAATAATAGTGGTCTATTGTTATAAAATAAAGTGATGGGTGGGGCTTTCTTTTTTGAAAATCTTGATCAGGAAACTAAGCAAAGTGCTGACACTATATTTTAGTAGTATCAGAATATTTTATTTTATTTGCATTTTGAGTACACTAGCTGCCTTGAGTACAGGGTAATAACAAGTGCTAAAATAAAGTTTGTAAAAATAATAAAATCTCTGTGAAGGGCTAGTTGTGCTTCAGTAATTCCTGAGAACTTCATAAGACTTGGGCCTAGTCTACCGAGCGCACCATTTTTGTCTGGCAGGTCCCTTTGACTCATGCTACCCCAGTTCAGGGGCTAGAGTTAATGTGTCAACTTCCCAGTGGATTGAGCAGGTCTTCATAGACCCACTCAATTTAAAGTTTGATTTGGTGGCAGTGAATTTGCCACCATCAGTCTAGACAAATCCTATGAAAGAACTGCACTAAGAAGCAAAGATTAGCAGAGCAGGAGAAGTCAGCTAATCTCTGAACACACTGAAACCCATAATGTGCTTTTTAATTAGTACAGTTAAGTAAATAAAATATTCACTAGCCATGTGATCCTGCAATAGTGAAGGGAATAAGAGTTCTGCCATTGGTTTCCATGAAAGCAGGATCAGGTCTCATGTCCTTTTGATAATTCAACATCTGTTATTGACAGTGTTCTTATTTATAATTATGTAGCAACTAGAGGCCCCCACAGAGATTGGGGCCCTGTTGTGCTAGTCACTGTACAGACCCATAGAAGATGAACGTTCCTGCCCCATAGAGCTGACAGTGTAAACAGACAAGACAGGCAGTGGGTGATAGGGGAAACAGAAGCCCAGCATGAGGAAAGGACGTGGGCAATGTTACAGAACAGAACAGGAGTGGAGAAGGGAACAGAGCCAATTTAGAATCCCGGTCCTGTGCTCTAGCCACTAGTACTCTTTCCTACATTTACCTTTTTCCCTGGAGGACAGTAATAAACAACATAACCTAATGGACAGTGATTTCTTCTCCTGATTTTTTTTAAAAAACCCTTCTTCTTTTTCTCTCTGTGCATACCCACCCAGGGGTATGCATTCATATAAGTTAGCAAAGTCTGTGAAGATAACTATTCTGGTATCTTGGTATAAAGTCTTTGGACTAAAAGCAGGGATTTCCTGCAGAGAAAATAACAACACTGGGTAGCAGCTCAGACAACTCAATGGAGAGCTTCTTCCTTTGACTCCTCTGCTTCCTCCTGTAAAGACTGGATATCTGAGTCTGTAATTTAACATAACTCTAAATTACAAGTATTTAATGTCTCTTAAATACCATCCAGGCAGTTCATTCCTTCACTATAAAGTCAATATTTTAATATAAAAATGAAGCAAAAGGCAGTTGTTTTAGGGTGCATCATCATGATCCATAACAGAACTTGACATACACAATTTAAAATCTAAGTTAATAAATCAGGCCTATCTCTCCCCCAACACACACACTCCCAAAAGTGTGTATTATGCCAACTCCAGCTATTTTTGTTTGTTATAGATGTAGTTTGTGAAGGGGTCATTTTATCCTGCTGTACCACACCCTATGCATTCCCTAGTGAGGGACCACCATGGTTAGTAATTAGTTTGCATTGTTGGGTGTGTGCGAAGGGTGGGGAAGCTGAAACTCCTGGTAATTTTCTCAGTGGGCCATCATTAGTCTTGAGCTGCGGGAGGCCAAACCTGAAAGCAGTTTCAATATATGAAATCAGGGGAGTTTTCCAAGTGGCCTTCTATTATCTTTGCAGGGATAAATTCTTCTTGCGTGCAACTATGTACTGTTATCTCTGTAAATATGGTCAAGTCCTGTTGTCCTTTAACTCCTCAGGACTTTTCATTGTCATATTATAATCAAAGCCGTTAGATGGAAAAGACCCATTAGGTCATCTTCTCCTTTTCCTTCCTGGTGCAGGATTGTTTCAAAGAGTATATTCAAATTAAAAAGCAATGTCTTTCATTCCAAAGGATCCAAAAGTGCTTTATTAAATGCATGTTTGTTTCCCTAGCAATATGTAGAGGAATTATCTCTTTCATTCAGGCATAAAGAAATATGCTTCTAGGTAAGAATTGGCATTTTGCAATAGCAAGTGCATAAAGTCCATGGAAATCAGTGGAGATTCCTATTTGAACTTTGATCCCTGGGTTGAGTCAGGGCATCTTTTAATGCAAAATCCAAATAATTGATAGAGAGGGCTGAAAATATTCCATTGTCAAGAAATGCTGGTTCCTCAAACCTGAAATGTCTCCTGAAAACGAATCTGGTTTGAAGGCTTCTTACTGAATCACAGGCAAAGTTCTAATGGACAGCTGCCTGGTGGACTGTTTGAGCATCTCTGTCCAGGCTTGGAGTGTCTATGTCTGTGGACCAACTCTGCCATGCCACACTTTTCAGTCGTCCTGCACTGCAGGTGAGGGCCTAAAACCCTTAAGGTTTCAAGCTCCCAATTACAGAACTGAAAGCCCTGTAGAGATACGTCAACACTACAGTTGGATCATGTCCCTCATCCCAGGTAGACAGATACACTCGTCCTGCCGCGGAGACTTGTGCCCCACCATGGAGACTCCCCCAGATTGTGGACCCCAAGGCATCCAGATTCCCAGGTCAGCTGGCTCCCCTGGTCTGCATGTTTAGGACTCATTCAGGATTCAAACAGCACAGAGAGCCAATTACCCCTGGAACTGCAAACCCTAGAAGTCCCAGCAGCTGGAGTGAAACAGAGATTCTTGATTTCCCAGATGCAAGTCCCTGCAGTGTATACCAGAACCTCAGAATTACAAACTGACCAGTCAACCATACACAAACTGAAGGACACAATCAAGCTTGAGCTGAGGAACCCCCCCCCCAGGCAAATACAGTAGAGTACTGTGTTCAACCTAAGCTGCTAAGTTTCAAAGCTGTATAAGTCAGTGTTCTGTTGTAAACTTTTGAAAGAACAACCAGAACATTTTATTCCAAGTTTCAAACACTTCAGAGTTACAAATGCCATGCCTGAGGTGTTCATAACTCTAAGGCTCTACTTTGTTTCATGTGCCCATGTTTCAAAAACCATTTTTTCAGCAATTCTGGTTCAAGATAAATTCCCACTTGTTTTGTCCAGCTGTAGTAATAACCCTATGATCAGAAGGCAAATGAGCAATTTTCTGTCTTCTGCCTCTACATAAGCTATATAAATGAAAGTCATTTCAAGGTAGCCTTCAGAAAATAGTTTTAATGAATTATCAAAATTCAGGTCCTATACTAACTGTCAGAGGTGTTATGTGGCTGTTCCCATGAAGAGTTCCATTGCTCTGTGCTTGTGTTTTGCAGGATTAGGGTCTAACTAGGAAGAGTCTTAACTTAGGACATTTTAAGACACTATTGTGCTTTTTAAATAGTAATTTAACTATCTGATGATCATATTTTTTTTCCCCGTTTCAAAGCCACCCATGCTTTTAATCAAGTGCTCAGTGGTTTAAATGTGATCTTTTATTTGGAATTCTAAATTCTATTTCGAATTCTGTCTCCTTTTCACCCAATTAATATCATTGCCAGGACTTATTTCTACATTTCAAACCCCGAAGAGTTTTCAGTGGTCACCACTGTGTTTAAACTGACCTGCTGAAGAGAAACTTCCTTTCCCTTTCCAAAGCTGGAATTACTTTAGGATTATTCCAGGGAGATTTTCCAGTGGACAGAGGGCAACTGATGCTGTCAGTGAGAATGCTTTCATATATGTGAGGTGAAGGGTTGTATGTGTATGTGTGCATGGACCTTTAGTTTGATTAGCTTATACTAGTCACTTTGGAAGAGTAAGTTCCTTTCCAGAAGTAAGTAGCTCCCATTTCCTATCAAACTATGTCCCATTTTGTGACACGTCCCTGCATTTTGCTACCCCAGACTGCAGCTTATTCAGTCTTTTTCTGAGAATTTCAGTGTATTGTAACTTAAGTCGGTATTAGCATTTCTTGGCACCTTTTCCAATAAACATAAGATACCAATACCCTAGAACATTATCAAGACTTATATGGAGATATTGCTTCTCTGAGCCATTTTTTATATCAAAGAAATATTTTGTTCTATATTCTGCTGCCTGGGTAAATGTGGAGTAATTTCAGTGAAGCCAGTGGAGTTGCACTAGTGTAAGTGAGATCAGGATGAGAACCAGGGTGTGTCAATCTTTCTTAAAAAAAAACCAATAAAGCAACCCTAGTACTTAACAGTTCTTCTTTGAGTGTGCTCATGCCGATTCCAATCCAGGTGTACACTCATCACATGCACAATCGCCAGAGACTTTTTTCTCCCAGAGGTACCTATCGGTTCAAAGCAGGTGCCTCACGGAGTGGCATCCTTGTGGCGCTGCGTAAGTAGCCCTGCTGACCTCGCACTTCCCCAGTTCCTTCTTACCATCAGTGACGGTCGTTGAAGCTTCTGTTGGTTTGCATATAAGCCGGCTTTCTCAGTAATTCCTCAGTGTTTTCTTGTGTAAATAGACTCTTTAGTGTTAGTAGTCAGTTATTCTAATTGCCCCCGCATGGCCTAGATATCATTGGTTCCCAACACTCCTCCAGATGTCAGAGGAGCGCCTGGTCTCCCTTCCCCTGTGTTGAGACCTAATCTCCCAGGCACACAGACAGCTCTGTCACCCCAACCTAGAGTCCCTGCAGCATGAGAAATCTGTGGCTGAATGAAGCAGAAAAGAGGTGTTTGGATCAGGTACAAGAGATCCTCCTTGGGAGTAGAAAGCCTTCTATTAGGTCAGCTGCTGAATGGACTCAGTTCTCAGTCCAGGCACAGGAAAATAGTTTTTCTCCCAGGCAAGCTTCCATTCCCTGCCTCCTGGATTACCTACTTTACTTACAATTGCTGCTGGCCCTGTCATCAATAAAGGTGCAGCTGGTGACCATCTCAGCCTTTCACCCAGGGGAGGGGGGCACTTCAGTTTTCTCACACCCTCTAATCTCCTGCTTTCCTAAAGGTCTACAAAGGCTGCGTCCTCCAGTGTGCCTCCCAGCACCTGCCTGGGATCTAAATCTTGTGCTCTCCAAGCTGTTGGGGCCTCCATTTGAACCTATGACATCCTGCTCACTGCTCCTGTTATCTTGGAAGGTTTCCTTCCTAGTTGCTATCACCTCAGTACGTCGGGTTTCAGAACTGAAGGCTTGCACATCCAAGCCCTTGTACATGGTTTTTCACAGGGACAAAGTCCAGTTGAGTCCTCATCCCGCCTTCCTTCCTAAGATGGTATCGGCTTTCCACTGTAGTCAGGAAATCTTCCTGCCAGTCTTCTTCCCAAAGCCAAATGCTAACGACAGAGAAAGGTCCCTCCATATATTGGACATTCACAGGGCCCTGGCATTGATAGAACTAGGCCCTTCTGTAAATCCCCCCAACTGTTTGTTGCCATAGCAGAAAGAATGAGGGGAATGCCGGTGTCCTCCCAGTGGATTTCATCCTGGATCGCCTCATGCATTAGGACTTGTTACGAACTGGCAAATCGCCCTCCCCCAACTCTCATAGCACGCTCCACTTAGGCACAGGCATCTTCCATGGTCTTTCTGGCTCATGTTCCTACCATAGACATCTTTTGGGTGCCCACATAGTTCTCAGTTCACACATTCGCTTCCTAATATGCCACTACACGTGAAAGCAGGGAGGATGCAGAGGTGGGAAGGGCAGTTCTCCAGACCATGTTATAGGTTGTCTCTGATGTCTATATCCTTAGTTCAACTTGAAATTTACCTGTATTGGAACTGGCATGAGGACACTCAAAGAAGAAAGGAAGGTTTCTCACCTATAACAGGTATTCATTGAGTGTGTGCTCATGCCCATTCTAATACTTACTCACCTTCCCCTCTTGTGGGAGAGTAGCCAAGAAGGAACTGGAGAATGCCGGGTCAGCAGGGCTATATCTGCAGCACCATGAGGGCGCCACCCCAGAGGGGGTGCCTGCTTTGACCTGACAGGTACTGCTGGGGTAATAAGTCTCCAATGATCGTGTACATGGCTTGCGTACACCTAGATTGGAATGAGCACGAGCACACATCTCAAAGAACACCTATTACAGGAGAGAAACCTTCCTTTATCGGGTTTCTTCCCTGTGCACCTCGTATATTTATTTATTTTTTGAACAACAGTGCCTGAACACAATAATGCAGTTTTGGAATTGATTCTACATAGTTTACCTTTTAGTAGCTTCTGCCTGCATAGTCACTTGGATTCCATACTGGCTGAATACCTTCACAGCAACAGATGTGTTTTGGTTATTTTTCTCCTATAAATTTACAACATGAAAGTAAAAAACAAAAAACTACCACCACCCAGGTAGATTTTTGCCTCAGACTCTAATTAGAATTGGATTTGACCAATTCTGCTCCATAAGGCAGAGGGCAAAGGAGGAGGAAAGAGATTAAAGTGAAAAACTGACACAAACTTGAATCACATGAGAATAAAATTCATCCAGGCAAGTTAGCCATGTTTTTAATTTTGTTCTGCAAGCAGCAATCCAAGAAAGATTATGAGGGATAGACTGTGTCTTTGCTACTAGCACTTGCTTAGTTATTATGCAACACAGCCAAAAGACAGACCAAAAACAAGTAGAGATTTTTTGATTTAGTCTTGATACTGTAAAATGAAATGATGAGAGGCCCAGGGTCCTTTACATAGCCCTGTTTTCCTTAGGAGAGAGGTACATATGTCTACAGCACAGAATGGCATATTTGTAATAAAGAGAATTAGGAATGTGTATATACAAATTTCTTTTTTATTCATTTACTCTTTTGAAAATAGCTATACAAAGCAGATTTTAGATTTTAATGTGCTAAGCACTCAGAATACCAGCCTATTAGGAAGACGGTAAATCAACTTTTGGGTGCTGACTTTCCAAAATATTTATGTTTAATAACAGATTCTCCATTTGTGCATCAGGGCAACTGGAATATGTTGGCAGAGATCATGTTTAAAAAAAAATCCTTCAGCATTCTATTTTCCATTTTTCTTTCTCTGCTTTCACTGATTCCCCCTCTCATCCTATGAACTTATAAAACCAGCCAAACAAAAACAAAACCCCGTTGTTTTTATAGTTTGGTGATTCTCACCCTTGTGTTTTCCAGATTTAAGCATTTAAGGTCCTTGCTTAATATCCTGGCTTCTTAAATGCTGATCATTAACACATGACAACAAATATTTCTTCCTACTACACATTAAATTTTGAATATTTAATGCAGGGATGGATGAAATTTGCTCACAGTTAGGTGCCAGCAATTTTCCTTTTGGTCACCAGAGGGTGCTTCTAATTACATTTCTGCAGCAGAGTTAGGTGACTGGCTACTAACACTGGTCACCGTGGTGACCAGAAATATTGATTTGTCGAGGTCTGATTTAGTGACCTCTTACATCAACTAATATATAAATTAAAAGATTATTTTGTATCAAGTTACATGAGCCTTAAAAGTTAGCACAGGATTAAAAGGAATTCTAATTGTTGAAGTTGCATTTAAGCTCTGAAGTTTAAATGTATACTGAAAGTATACCATCAACAAGCTATACATATTTAGAACAATGTGTAGTATGAATTTTCTTTTTGCAAGTGCTATGGGGGAATTTAATACTTTTGAAATTAAGTGACTAATAGTACAGTGTGTCATAGAGCCGCACTGGTGATTCATGACAAAGTGGGATTGTGCCGATGAATGCTCGTGCGATAAATAAATTTGTTAGTCTTTAAACGTGCCACAGAACTTCTTGTTTATTTTACTCTGAGTGTGTGAAGCTTCACAAGAGTTGCGGACACAGTGCACGTTACTGACTGTTTTCATGATGTTTATCCAAAAGGTGCCATGCAGTGTATCACAGGAAAACTAGTGACTCACTAGCAATATTCTTGAGTGATGTATGTACAGTTAGCCTACAAAGAATTATATAGATGAACTAGAAATACTGCCTAATTTGTTTAGATCAAGCATATCAAGGAAAGCTGATTAACAGCCTTTGCCAGACAAAGAAAGGAGGGGCAACATCTCAAGCCAGGCATGGCCAAGAACAGTGGGCTATTCAATTGTCTCAGACATTACATGAAGACTTTTGCATTGTAAAATTATAAGTGAGAGAGAAGCCAGCTTGGCGTTGACACCAGACAGTATGGTGTCTGCGCCTAGAAGAGTAAGGGAACTTTGTCGGAGGATACATTTCAGAAGAATATGTTTCAAAAGTTTGTTTACCATAAACCAGCTCAGTGGTTGGACTGAAGTAGTCCCAAAAGAGTAGCCGTGTCAGTCTAGCCCAGCAAAACAAACAAGGAGTCCTGTGGCACTTATAAAGACTAACAAATTTGTTTATCACATGAACTTTTGTGGAAGAAAATCCAGCTTCATCAGATGCTTGAAGATGGGGAACTTACAGAATGGGTGGAATAGAAATGCAGAGACGTGTAAGTCATAGATCAGGTCAGACTAACAGCAAATCAGTGCAGTTGTTTAGATTCAAACAATGAAGAACAGTCCATAGGAGGGAGGTAGGAAAGCAAAATTACCTGTTGTAAGGCCGAGGGGGGGGGCATAGTCTCTGTAGTATGTTCCACATCTTCAAGTGTCTGACAAGTGGGATTTTTCTCCCACAAAAGCTCATGCAATATATAAATTTGTTAGTCTTTAAAAGTGCCACAGAATATTTGTTTTGATTGAAGTAGAGGATTTGTCATTCTCATCTAAGTTAATGAACAGCTGTCTCTTTACTGGTTCCAGTAGGTAGTATTTTGGAGCTCTGTGCTCAGAGAGGCAGAACACAGCAGAGAGAGACATGTTCGAGGGAGAACTCAAGTCTGGAAAGGTTCTTGAATTCTCCTTGAAAGGAGTAGCCAGTCTTGTGGAAGCCAGAGTGTGGTCATTATGCTGTAAACAGACTTCTGGTATCAGGGCTCTCAGCCAAAGCTTCAGAGCACAAGAACACCCAGAGTGTCACAACATGACTTGTGCCAAACACATCCAGTCTTTCCCATGCAGGTTTGGCACATAACTTCATTCTTGAACCACAATAACTAGGACACCTCCTTTGTGCAGAGACTTCATATTTTAACAAATAATTTAGTACTTTTGTTTGGTTGGTAAATTTTGACTAGCATAAAACCATGAAATTCAACTTCATTTTTGTCTTAGAAAAAAAATTGATTATATACCAGCACTTCAGAAGTGCATGACTACTGCACTGTGGTGCCATCTAATCACCATTGTCTTTTCTGGTTAAAATTTTTGTTAGTGGTCTCAACATACACTTAGAAATGATTAATCTCTCTGGAACCATTGGCTCAAATCTCAGCATCTTTCAGGTGTATATTTAAAACTCTAGGGTTCTGCCTAGATGTTAAGTATCTATTAACAACATATTGTGGGTTGGTGGGAAACCACTTCCCATCCCATGATTTCCTTCAAGTAGTTCTGTGTATTAAAAATGGATTGTAATGTTTTTGGAGATTTTCAGTGTAACTGCAAAATAGTCTGTTGATAGATAATAATACTGAAACTAAAAGTACATGGCTATGAATTAGCAATTTGGCATCATGATTTCCATAGCACCAGAGATGCACTTGGCACTTTACAAACTGATTAAATAGGTTTGGTTCCTGTAGCAAGGGATTCACAATCTAAGGTCCTGATATTCCATAGGGATCTGTACAGGTGTAACCTTCTCTGTGGGTAAGCAGCCATCCACATTGATCCTTTTGTTGGATGGGGGTTTAAGAAATGCTCTTATATAACAGTGTTATGTTATGTTATATACTTTGAGGAGCTATGTACAGTACACAATTAAAGTGAAAAATCAGTGTTCTCTGAAAGTTTTGGTAGCTGTGTAAGTGTCAAACATATCAGCTTTTACACTCCTTGGAAATATTTAACATATCAGCTAGCTGTATAATTTCTCAGACTTTTAAAATATATATTTGCATAAGATGTTTAAAGAAGCCTACATAGGAATGAAGTTATCCTGAGTACTTCATGAAGATCTCATGAGGTCCATTCCAACCCTATGATTTGATTTGATTTGATTTGATTTGAAATCTTCCCTGATAATTGTTATTCAGGTAGATTTCTCAACAGGGAAAACAAAACAAAACGAAACAAAAACCAGCCCCCTAATTAGCCACCTGTGAACATTTTAGATCTGAATACACTTGAAATGATTCTGGCTTTTCCTATATTACTCACTTGTTGTTGAAATTTGAGCAAGCCATTGAGAATTACATAGGTATGGTCAACTTTTGTGTTGCTGATCTCTGAGAACATAGTCCAAATGATATTGAGGAATAGCTCTGTTGTATAACATGGGCTTCAGAATTTATTTTCACCACTACTCTTTATGACCAATTGTTGGCATCAGCTAGTGCACCACAGGATGGCCTTCGTAGCAACGTTAGCATTACGAAGAACATTGTATTCTTGTGTTCTGGTTCCAAATGTTATTCAGATATTGATGTTTAATACAGAAAATCCTGTATGGTCTAGGTCCTGGATATCTAAGGGACTGCCACTTTTTTTCTGTGCCTCGCTCCTATTGTTTTAGTTCAGTAGTACCATTGCATAACGCCCACTAAATTCAAATGTTTGAGGACTGGAGATAGAGCACATGCAATGGAGGGTCTACAAGCCTTGAACTTGTTTCCTTTACTGGGTCCAAGGGGATAGCCATGTTAGTCTAGTTCAGCAAAATAAACAAGGAGTGCTGTGGCACTTAAAGATTAACAAATTTATTTATCACATGAGCTTTTGAGAGATTTTTCTCCTACAAAAAGCTCATGCAATAAATAAAGTTGTTAGTCTTTAAGTGCCACAGGGCTCCTTGCTTACTTTCCTTTACTGGTTGACCATCAGGGGGTATTGTGATGCTCTTCTGTTTACTCAGGCTGTTGCCAAAGGAGGCTTGTGTTTAAAGGAATTACCTATACAGCACTGTAGTGACATGGATGGGCTCAATTGCTTTGAAGTGTGTGCAGAATGTTGCTTGCTGTTGGGTTAATTGTTTTAATTGATGTGAGAGTGTCTGGTGGTGTAGAGCCCATGAGCACATGCTGTTAAAAATAGAAGTACATCCTTTGGGTTTGGAAAGATTAAACAAGTGAGTGAGCTAGATATTAAAAATGTGTACTTTTCATACATCAAAGAAAGGTGGCACGAGGAACAGAGTCACTTTGTTATGTCCTTATCCTCACCGGAAGAGAAGCAGCAATCCCATAAAATGGTCTTATAATATGATTGGCCATTTAGTAATAGTTTATAGGATTAAATCTATGTGGGAACACAAAGAATTGAAATAGAGTCTGACAGTCAGTCAGGTCAGTAACATCCACAGAGTTTCCTCAACCTTTGCTGAACATATTCCTTCTCTTTTCCTGGGAACTGCAGCCTCATGCTGTTCACTTGGTATATAAGGTTAAATTTATAAAATACTGTGCTATTCATAGACTGGTGTGGGTCCCGATTTCAGTTTTAGTGTAGAAACTTTACCTGCCAGAGTAGCCAAAGATCTGAGAAGTCTGAAAGATCGTCTTGTGGATTGTGACAGATTATTCTTCGGTCCTTCCATAGAAGGACTACTGTGGAACACAATGATAGGCGTCACCCCTTCCCTTACCAGTAGGGGTACTGAGTCCCTACTGACATGGCCTCCTCTTGTCTCTCTTGGGGGGTCATTTACATTGCAGTGCACCAGTGTGATCAATAGAGGAAAGGGTGGGAGTCTCTGGATGGGCACATTTCCTGGAAATGTAAACCAGAATTTATTACGTCATTGCCTGAACCAAAAGAACACTGTTGTTCTGTATGCAACACTGTTTATGCTGTGAAGCATTTTATAGGATTAGAACGCTGAGTTTTGAGGACAACTCCTGAAAAGCACTTTGTAGCATTGATTTAAATGAAGCCGATTGTTTATGGGCTTGTGTGCTAACAAACACACAGGGATTATTTAAAATCTAGGCTTCTAAGGCCTGACACTGGGTAGCACAACAGCTGCAGTGCTCTCTGTACTTCTGCTTCCTAGACTGGTATAAAACTACATATTTGGGGGTTGAGATAGACTTGATTTTTAAGGAACAAGGTGCTTATCCATTAGTATTATAAGATGTATATCACCCCAGTCTCAGTAAAAGCAAATTATTGACAATACCACATCATCAGAGAGAGACACACAAAAAAACCCTATAGTTTGGGGAGTTAGTAACACGTAAATATAATATTTTATCATGTTTCATATAAAAATACCATGGAGGATTTTACAACTTTGTCCTTTACAGTTTGGATTCTCAATCATGAAACTATTTAGATTATAACCATTAACTAGCTATACAATGCCAGCTTCATATATGGCATTTCAATGACAAATACGGCCAGTTCACTTCCCCAGAGATTTTCTGAATAAACTAGTCAAGCGTGATCTGTGCGTTTGGTTCATTTACATTACATTTTTAATACTGGGGTGTAACCTTATCCTGTACTGATCACTGTTTTCCCTCCAAAATTAGATACTTCTTTGTTAAATGAGCTAATGGACCTGCTTGCTGTATGCTAGTAATCATAATGATCAATAGTTGATTACTAGTAATTAACATAACTCCTAATTCTCACTTCCCCATGTGCATATGGGCCCTGAGCACAAGGCTAAACTTCTCATACTAACAGTTTGCCCCCAATCTCTCCATTACTTATCATTTTTACTATTTACGTATTAAGCCCCATGGATGTGGGCAGCACCCTACAGTGAGTGATACCAACAAATATGAGTACCTGCCCCAAACAGCTTACATTCTAACATCAGGCATTAGAGAAAAATAATTACAAAGTTCTCATATATACCTACAAGCTTCCTTGAAATCACAGTTTCTCTAACCAAGGTACCTCCTTACTGCGTTTTGCTTCCCCCTTGTCTGAAAATGCTCTTAAGCGCCCCCTCCCCCAAGCTTCCTACTCCCAGCTTCCTTTTCCTTGTCTCCTTTGTCAGACAGACCCCAGGCTCTTGCAATAAGAGGGCCTCTGCCAGTTCCTCTCTCTCAGGGAATTTTTACTAACTTTGTGCTGCAGTAAAGATCAAACAGAGTCACTAGGTTGCCTATACACTGAATTGTACAATAGAGCACATCCAGGAAAGGCAAATTCCACTTCCCTAGCCTTGTACAATTGGGGGAGGGAGTTCTCTGCCTAAACAATTGATTTAAAAAAAAAAGAAATAAAGAAAGAAAACAAACCAGCTCCCTGCCAAACAGGAAAAAGTAACAATGTGGACCAACAAAAACCGAGAAGTCAGACACTCTGTGAAGCTATGCTGTGGTACTTTTAAACCGCACCCATTCTGCCAGCATCTTCCAGGCATCTGGCGAAGTGGGATTTTCTCCCAGGAAAGCTCATGCCAAAAATAAACCTGTTAAAGTGCTACACGACGCCTTGTTTTGGGGGGGTTTGTTTGGCTGGTCTAGACTAACACGGCTCTCCCTTTGGAAATCAGAGCCCTGCCCCCCCCAGTAAATGAATTCGCTTGCCACAGGCGCTAGGAAATTGAGCCAGGAACTGGTTAAACTCCTCGCCACGGTGACTTGCCCCCGAGCCCTGCGCTGGCTGCACCACGAGCGAGCTGGGCAAAGGCCGCGCGCCGGGTCCCAGGGGTGTCGCCTGGCCGGCGATGAGTCAAGCTGGAGCAGAGGAGGGAGCCTCGTTTGCTCCAAGTGTTTTCCGCGGCTGGTTGCGGAGCCACTTTCCGCTGATCGGGCCGGGGGCCTCCCCCTCGCCTGCCGGGGGCGGGTTTTGGTGAGCCGCGAAGGGGCGGGCGCCGCGCCGGCTCCGCTCAGTGCTGCGCCGGCTCCCGACCCGTGCGCTCAGCTGGACCCGGCTCCTGCCGCGCCGGCCACCATGGTGGCCAAGGATTATCCCTTCTACCTCGCCGGCAAGAGGGCCAGCTGCTCCTTGGACGGCCAGGCCGTGGCCAGCCCCACCAAGGAGCCGGAGGTGCGGTATTTGCTCCTGCTTTTTCTCTTCTCTGCGCCTTCTAGCCATGCAAAGAGCCAGCTGTGGCACGCTGCTCGCTAAGGTGTGTCTTTTCAGGCTGGAGCCAGGCGAACACCTCTTGCTTTGGCCTAAGGAAACTGGGCTTTGCAGCTGACCGTTGAGAAATGTCCTTTTCTGATCGAGGGCTGATCTAGTGGCATGGCCGGCATCGGTTATTTGGCTTTATTTGACTGGGCTTAGTGCGGGAAGGAGAGCCAGGGTGTTTCTTTAATAGAGTCCCAATGGTCAGGAAATCGAACTGTTGAAAGGGAGCTGAAGGTAAACTGTGTCAAATTAATTATTCAGATGTTCGGGAAAATGGTTGCACCTCAAAGGAGTGAAAGTTTTAAATCTGGGATCAAGAAAAAAATTGACCGTGGGTTTTATTGCTTTTGTGAAAAGTTTGAATTTAACGTGGGTAGTGTTCATGTAATACTTCAGTAGTTAATACTTCAGGTTAAAGTTTAGTTTGCTTGGGGTAGCTTTTTGGCAAAGAGGATAGTCACCCTCAAGCTCAGTCCAGGCCGAGTGGAAGAGGGTAAAAATTTATGTTTGGGACTTTTATTGCTTAAAATACACACTATCTTGATTAGACCTATTTGTAGAGTAATGCGAAGGCAGATTTATAAATTGTTGATGCTTAGTAGGAATGAATCATAGATGATGCCTCCAGCAGTCAATGGGACTGATCCAAATTGAAAAATGTCCAACCACGTCACCTTGTTTTAAACAGTTTGTGTAGGTTAAGAGCCAATAAAAACATACTTTGCTTTTACTTGTCAGTGTACTTTTATAGGAGTATTTATGACGTTATCCCAGTTGTGATATTCGGGGGTCTTTACGCAAATATATAACAGGCTATTGTGTCTTGTGTGTTATGATTAAATTCATCAAGTCAGGAAACTGGGTACAGGAAACCTGGCTGCTTTTTTATGTAGTCCTGTCTTAATTATTTGTGGACCAACAAATCTCATAATCCCCATTGTCTCCTATGCTGCAAAATATTTTGCAAAAATGCAGAATTAATTTACTGACTATAATACTAAGTAAATATATCTTAAGTCTTTCTTTTTCATTATGGGGCTGTGCACTTTTATATAAAGGAACAAAATTGTAAAATATTTGCTTGAAATGAAAGTTATCTTGTTTTTAACAGGTTAAACACGATTATGTATCACATAGGCTAAGCTATCAAATTTCAAAGAAAATAAAAACTCAATCACTGTATAATCAAACAAAACCCTAGAGCATCAGAATGTATGTTTCAGTAGATGACTAATTAATATTATGAAGAGCAAAAGCTTCCATTTAACCATTTCTATAAACAAGAATATGTTCCTTATACTATTAGTCTGAAAAATGCTGTTTCTTGACTGCTGCAGACTTGCAACACTGAAAAAATAAAGCCACATTTGTTGAAAACCCCTTTGTTGGACTTGCTAAACAGTATTGAGAAAATCTCCTCCCCCCCCCCCACAAAAATCAGCTAGGGAAGGAGACTAGTGATGGTGGGGCAACACACTTTCTGGAATAGAGGCACACATGCAGTCCATTCTTTTACATTTTTCAACATGGACAGAACTCTCTTGTTCACTAGCTGTGTGGTTAAGCTGTCTGCCGTAGGTTTTACTGTGAGTTTAACCAAGGCTATTGGGCGCCTTCTAGCATAAATCTGTATTACTGCATTCATGAAGCAGCTAGCTGTATGAGTGTTGTGAACACAGCCTTGAAATGCTATTGCTTGGTTTTAGTTGCTGATGAGAAGCTTGTGGATTTTGTCACCCAATGCTTGCATAAACTTTACATTCTGAGTTAAAATCCATGAAGTTTGAATAGGGTTTCTGACGAAGATGTTTTCAAAGTCGGAGTTCACATGTTCAGGTAAATGTCCCCCAACTCCATCTGAATAACATATTAATAGTCTTTGGGAACAAAGGTAAAATACCAGTGTTGCATTTCTCAGTATGTGCATGTATATGGGTGTGTGCATATATTAAATAAACTTTATGTATTTTAGTGCAGTAAATATATTTCAAGTGCATATGTAATATTTTACCTGTCACTCTAATTAGTTTTAATGTGTTTGAGTTGAAGCAAGTGTAAAATATGCATATAAAACACTTTTACCCTTCATGCTGATATGTTCTCTCATACTCATTTACAAAAACCCCAAAGTGTTCACACTAGTTTTACCCTAAGAGTAAGAGCTTCCTTCTTTTCATAAAAACAAACAAGGAGTCCTATGGCACTTAAGACTAACATCGCATGAGCTTTTATGGGAGAGAATCCCACTTCGTCAGATGCTTGAAGATGGAGAACTTACAGAATGGGAGGAAATAAAATGCAAGGAAGCGTAAGGCATAGAATCAGGTCAGGCTGTTAGAGCAAATCAAAGCAGTTGTTTAGATTCCAACAGTCGTGAACAGCATATTAGAGATAGGTGAGGTAAAATCAGCTGTTGTAATAAGAAAAAAAAATGTAATCCCTATTTAAAATTAAGGCAATGGTGTCAAATCTGCACATGAATTCCAGTTTTGCAGTTTGTTTGAAGCTTTGATTTGTAATCTATTTGCCTAAGTACAGCTATGAACATACCGTTAATGGCGAGATAAGTAATCATTAAGATGGTGAATTTATTCTTTCTGATACATAGCTTTTATATTGGAGATAAACAAAGAACATAGACACTCAAGACTGGCATTTTCCAGAGTTAAGTTTTAGTTTTGCCTTAGACAACTGACTTGTTCACTGTCACACAGCAAGCTAGTGGCAAACAGTGCAGATGAAAAATAAAAATTTGTGGATTGAGGAGGCAATTTGTCAGTTCCCATGTGCAATTGTTACAGTTCTGAAATTCATTGTAAAGCAAACAAACTTGGTATGACTAAGGAATAGGATGGAGAATAATGTAGGAAGGATTATATACTTTAAATGATAAACCCACACTTACGATAACTAGAACTGAACACTAGTTCATTTAAAAAAAATAGGTTCAGTGATTAGCAACTAAAGAAGTGGAAGAACTTCTGCATATAGAGAAATTGGGTCTGTTAATTTCAGAAATTAGATAGCCATGGAAAAAGATGATAAAATGTATAAAATGAGTGGTATAGAGAAGTTAGGTCAGGCACTTCTCTCAACGCTTTCTCATAAATACACTAACAAACAGACAGTCAATGAAACTGAAAAGCTGTTCATTTAAAGCCTATAAGAATCACTTTTTCAACACAATGCACAATTTGCTTGTGTCCCAGGGACACAGTCTCTTCTGTTTATGGATGTGGAAGAGCACATGAGGGGATACTGAAATTAAAAGGAAGATGATGACAATGTAATAGAATGAATTGTAACTCAGTTAATCCATTTCTAGCTATGAGGAAAACTAAGAACTTTAAACTGTGTAAGAAAAGAAAGGCTAAGGATCTGAGAAAAATTTGATGAATTCTGATATACTCTCATAGTGCTGTAGTATTTTGATATCACATTATTGATGTGCGTATGCTCATCACTTGACGAGGAAGATTGTAATGTAAATAATGAGTTTGGATGTCATAGCACTCTCCACCTTCTTGAGGTTGATCTTAAGCACAAGCCAGACAAGGGACTGCATGGAGATCATGCACTTCAGAGCTCACGGTAGGTTCACCATTTAATATCACAGTTTCTGAGATTCTGATGCTACTGTGAGACCCAAAAAACCCAACCAACCAACCCCCCCCCCCAAATACTACTATTGGCTGGCTGTCTTGGCCTATGTCTATACTAAGGCCTTTGTTGATGTGACTTGTATCACTCAGGGGTGTGAAAAAACCACACTTCTAAGCAATTTAGGTCCTCTTGTGCACAGCAGTATGTCAGCGGGGGAGCTTATCCTGCCAGCACAGATTCTGTTGCTCTCAAATGTGGTTTTACTATGCCAACCAGAGAGCTCTCTCGTGTCAGCGTAGGGCATCTTCAGCTACGTTGCTGCATGTACATAGACATGGCCTTAGTTTCCACCTTCCTCAGCAGGCCCTGGTGAGAGAGGCAGTATTTCTGCTCTTCTGGCACTTTGGTTTCCTGCTTGCAAATTCTAAAGTTGTGCTTGCTTCTTGTAAATACGAATGCTAGCTCTGCTGTGGCTAAACCATTGTTCTCATTCTTATAGTTAGTCTGTGGTACAATAGGCATTATCTTCTGTGTGCTGTATGTTCAGGCAGTTAGTTTCTCTTCCCTCTGAAGCAGCAAGATTGTTAACTGTGTTGCCAGTGTAGATGCATACCCCCCTGGAATAATCTGCTTTTCAAGTGAGAGCTGTCCACTTTATGTCAGGTCCTTTGGTATCATGTCATTAGTGAATGCTCTTCAATGTAAATCCTATTCACAGAATATGTTGGAGGAGAGACTGCTGTGTCTGTATGCTTATTTCACAGAGAGGGTGCCAGTCGAAACTGCCAAAATCCTAATATGTGATCATGCAAAATCAATGGTTTTGGGCACAACAGTGGCAGGTAACTCGAGTAGGTGGTAAAGGTAATTCTTAGGATGCACCGGCCCTTCGGGTGGAAATTACATCTTACCTTGCTTTTTATATACTGAAAACAAAGCAGTGTTGTAATACGCAGAATTTAAAAGAAGTCTAAACGATGTCAGTAAGCTATTTATATTTTTCGGTTATAGGACAGACTAGTAAGTTAGAAGAAAGTAGAGAGGATAAAAATGTGAGGTAAAACTTTCTTGTCATCAGAAGTTAGTTTTACTGCTGCTACTTTTTTCAAGCCGGGTTGACCTCAGGTATAAGTGACAACCAAAAAAACTTAAGAAATGTAATCAGTGGCAGAATATATTAAGAGAGCTGGGCTCTTACAAAGATTCAGCAGAAAGCAAATGTCTTTAATCTTTTCCATTTAGAAACAGGGAAGCTACAATACTGATTAAAGATACTGTGGTTGCTTGTTGAAGAATTAGGAGATTGCTGACAAAATGCTCATCTAGCCACCCAGTCATTGTTTGCCTCCTTGCAACTGGAGCTTACAGTAGGTGGTGCCTGAGGAACACAGAAACACATAAAAGGTTTTTCTTAAAATATAAATATGAATGTTCTGGGCTGTATTGAGTGGTGTAGTTGAGCAGCAGAATCTTTAAATGTCATTTTATTTTCTGGGTAAACAGTGCAGAAATAATATATTCTCTTAGTTAGTTATTTTCCATACAATATAAGTATGCTGGCAGATGAGTTCAGTACAAGATGAACCTTGTTAATCCATCTACTTGATAAAAAGGCAAGTAATGCATTATAAGATTCTGGTCTGGAAAAGATAAAAAGACTGAACAATGTTTTTGGGTCCCAGCAAGGATAAATATGGTGCAGTGGTTTTTCAGATGATCATATGAAATCTTAATAATGTGGTGAGCATTGTGTTCAAAGGACAGCTTGGAATCAAAGACAACACTTTCTCTTAATGGAAATTATTTACTGAATGTGGTTTGTAGCAGGAATTGAGGCATGGAGCCAAGTTAGTCAGAACTGACTGTTTTACCTGAATATAGTTGAATACAACTAACTTCAGCCAGGCCAGTGTTTGCAATGCATTTTGTTGATATGGAATTAACCTAATTAGGATCTGTGGTCTTAAATAATAAACAAATCGGTATGTTCTTCACATAGATGGGAAATCCAATATCATGCCTGTGAATGATTGGGCCCAGAGGCAGATGTTGAATTAATAGTCTACTCAAACTCAAGCCCTTTGATACAGACAAAATCTGCCTGTCAGAGAATAATATAATGCTAAGGCAGGTAAATGCTGCTGCTCATGTTTTTTTAATTGCAGTCCCTGAAAATTACAGTTATTCAGTTTGAGCAATGTTATCTGAAGAGGTGTCTACATGGCAGTGATTCGAGAGTTTTGCAAGCAGACCTACAAGAGGACTTTCAGAGTGCAGCTAATACATCGCAACAACTATGAGTTCATCTTCAAAATGTAAACTTTTAGTTCTTCCCCAGTTTTTACCTTAGCGTGTTCTAGGATGCTAGGATCATCACTATTAATACCATCTGTAAAGCCTGCAGAAACCATATTATACATTCCCCCTGCATGCCTAAATTAGTGTAGCAATATGTTATCAGATTGAATCATATAAATGTAGGATTGGAAGAGAGCACATGGGTTATCTAGTGCATTCTCTTGACCAGAGGCTAATACTGAGTTATGGAGTACTAACCTGCTAACTAGATTTGGGGTCATATTCAAGCTGCAGGCCAGATCTTTAAGAATGAACATAATTGGCATGGCTGCATGATGCAGTTTCTTTACTAGTACTGTAATCTTGACTGTGGAGTCCAGTATGCCCTGGGCCAGGTATTTTTCCTGGACCTGAACAGCTGTCAGAGGGTGGTTGTATTTAGCCTGGAAAAGCATTTTCTATGAAGGGCTTCAGAAGGGAGATGTGGAAAATGGGGTGTATTTTGAGTGACCTCTGTAGAAGGAGTTGAATGTTAATAGTGTTAATTAGCCAGCAAATCTGAGATAGATGGCAGTGCTCTAGGTTATGGTATGATCTGCTGGTGTGGAGATGTTTGGTTGATGATCAAAACTTCTGGCCTGTTTTGAATTCTAGTCCCTTGTGTTTCTCAGAAGCCTGACATCATGTTTTGGAGGCCTCCTTTGTCTCTGCTAGGTGTTCCTTGTGTTCTTGATGGATATGGCAGATTTGCTGGACTTTGTTGCAGGCTGATTGGTTTAGGAAACTGGCCGGTAAAGTGTAAAAGAGTAGAAAGGGATGAAATGCTAACTTAAAAATGCATCAAAGTTGGGTTTTTTAAAGCACCATTGGCCTTTGTGTTGCATGAACTTTCTTCACTCAACAGTTAAAAGACATGAGACATGCTTGGATGAAAATAATGGCACTTGAACTGGAAAAAAATCTAGAGAAAACAAAGGGAGGTCCTTCATCGTGGGTACCTCATAAGAGTGCCTGTAGTACTAACATAAGCTTCAGGCTTTTTCTACAAATTGTGCTCAACCTATGTAAGAGACTGTCTGCAAAATGGTTCTTTAAAACTTTTTTTAACCTTTTCCCTCCATTTTTCTTTTGAAAATATGAAATTCAGCAATTTAATTTAAAATAACAGTCCTTAAAAGATAGGAATCCTGTTTGTCAGTGATTCCTAGCTTAACATGCAGTTCTTCTATTCTTTCAACAAATGCTACAAATTTAAAAACGTTGTCCATAAAAAGTTTTTTATTATTTATTGTGAAATCTTTAGCTTGCTTGTGATTGTATATTTATGTCCTCCCTTTGACTCTGCGCTACCCCAGTTGCTGGGGCGGTCTTCAGCGATCAACTTCCTGATTGGCTGGGTGGGTCTTCACAGATGCAATCACTTGATTGGGAAAGCTGATCTGATGGCGGTGAATTTGCCACCATCAGTGAAGGCTAGCCTAGCGTGTCTACACCCAGTAAGAACCCACAGCTTGCCCATGCCAGCCGACTTGTGTTTGCTGAGCTCAGGCTAAGGTTCTGTTAACTCCAGTGTACTTGTTAGAGCCCTAGAGTTAGCTTATCTGCTCTTACTTATTAAAAAGTTAATTCTCTTTTCACAAGGACATCTGATTTTTAAATTCCTCAGTCTGAAGGTGCATAAACACTGTGTAGGCATGACTTACTTTATTGTTAGGTGAAAGATTTGCTGTACGGAGAGAGAACATATTGTACCGTGTGTCTGTGTGTGTGTTTAATTTTGCTAAATGTTAAGTACTGATAATATCCTGGGGAACAGAACTTAAATGTGGTTTTCTACTCAACTGCAGTATTTTTGGATATTTATCAGAACTTTTTAATCCTGGGCCAGTTTATCCAGTAGCAGACTAATAAAAATAATTTTGGGCTTTCTGCCATGACAAATGTTGACATACACTTACAATGTTGACTAAAAGCTAACAACTTTTAAAGTAAATGAGTATGGAAACCTTGCCAGAAATACAGTGTTTGAAACAGAGTGGTTCTGTTTTATTTTACTGGCAGTTCTTATGGATTAAGTTTGAAACAAAGATACTGCACAGTTTCTGGTTTTAGAGACTTCCATGTATTACACAATTAACTTTTCTGAGGCTAATTTGTTTTCCAGAATGAAACCCTGTACCAGTAATGAATGCTCCTCTGTCAAGGAGTTAATACTTTGAACATTACTCCTTTAGACTGACACAGATAAAGGGGGTAGGGAAAAATAAGGTGAGTACAGAGTGTTTTTGATCATTGGACAAGAATAAAAACACAACAAAAACTGGTTTTGGGTTGTAAAGAATTTTTTCCCCCAAGATTGACAGATCTAGTAGAGTCCATACTGATAATTCCACTTCCCCATTGTTTACTGAAGCCTTGTTAATGAATGAATCTATGTCCACTTCATTTATTTTGTTTACTAAGTGGATAGGCTTCCTTTGTAACATCTTCTGAAGGTATTGGGATGATGCCAATATTTTAAAATGCTGAGTTTCTTTAAAAGGTTTTAGTTTTGGAGACTGAATTGAAACTTTCTGTGAAATCATAAAGAAAACTTGCTAAATAATTAGATTTATTCAGTGCAGTGATGATAATGTTGCACATTACCCATAGATAAAATAGTTTAATAGTATAATGAGACCTTGGGGCTGTTTCCATTTGTTTGTCAAATTCAACAGCAGTCATGTAACATGCAGTCCCTTTGTTAAAGTTGCTGATAGAGGGTGGGGCTCAGGTGGAAAAATAATTGTGAGTAGTTCGTGTACGCTCACTCTGTTTGTTTGTTAGGAGGGAAAAAATTACCATACTGCCTAAAAGAGCACATCGAAATAAATTTCAGAATTAGGTACCAAGCCAACAAAGTCATATTGTACGGTTCCTAGTCTGGTACTATGTGGACGTTTACTATATGTTATTGAGGTCATCGCTTCTGCAGACAATATGAGGTGGATCTGGTCATGTGAGTATGAGGACAGGGAAGAGCAGTCTAAGAAAACTTAAAAATGACCTTCACTAGAGTGCTTAATCCAACAATGTGTAGAAATTAGGAGGCTGTGGGGGGATCCGGTAGAATGGGACAGTAAAGAAAAGAGATCAATATTATGAAATAGATTTACCTCAGTTTGACAGGCAGGCTCTCACTTTGAACTTGGAGAATTTCCAGTCTTTGAGTAAACTAATAAGAGAGTCACTCTGCATTGTGCTTGCGTTGAATGACAGCAAGAGCTCTTGGCACCCACCTCAGACTTCTTTTGCTCACATACACTATTCCATGTTGTTTTGCCGACCGAAGAGCAAACAATAACATCAGATTAATGCACCATAAGAATGTAAGATCTCTCTTTTCCAAGGGGCCAAGCATCCTCAACATGAATTGTCTTCAGCAGGAACTGAGTGCTCAGCATGCCACAGGAGAGGGCCTAGATCTTAAGGCCTGGGATTTTTAAGAGGGGATCTGTTTATAATATGATTATGCAGCTTCCAAAATAGATGTATAACTTGCCTTTTGGTAAGATGCCCATTTAAAATGACCATTTTCTGGCTCATTATGCAGTGGAACAAAGAGCGAAAAGGACTGAAATGCTATTTGAGAGGCAGCTGGCAGAAGGACTGCATGGGGAAGTGGCTACCATGGGCTCCTGGGCCTCACAGGAGTGAATCTGCATGATAGGTGCATTCAGCAGCCCAAAATCAAAATGCTGGTCTTACGAGATTTATGAGCTATCTGTGGTTAGCACTTTCCCTTTCTGTGCAACACTCTAAAACTAGCCTGGGTTTTAGTAAATCATGCTTTATTTTTAGAGAGAGTGGGTCATCTTAAAACAAAAGCTAGTAGATACATAAGTGCCATTACCTTACAGTAAAAAGCAAAGCCTTGTATTCCTAGAATACTCTTCTCCTCTGTTCTAGCTCGTTTGCTTCGTTGTCTAATACCGTGTGACTTCTCAGACATCATATGACTCCCCAGCTTGAGTACATGCTGTCCAGATTTTACTGACCAAGTCTCGGCTAGACTTACTTTTCACCGCCACATGGGTGTCTTGACCCAACAAGGAGCTACAATGCAAAATGAATGTCACGATGAAATTTACAGTCACAAAATGGCATTCTGAAAACAACAAGGCATTCACATTTTGATCCAGGCATAGTCCCAAATTGCTGCAATTGGGCTGCAAAACATTTATTTTCTTTTTAAAGGAGGTTTAAAGCAATAAGATTATCTACTTCAGATTCCCTCTTTAAACGTAACGTGGAAATGGAGACCCTGGATTTATTTTCTTGTCTCTGAGCCACAGCAATGTTATCTTGAATTACTGTATTGGACGGAGTCCCACAAACACTGCAAGTCTGTTATTTTAACTTGGTTTGCGTGAGCTCTTTCCATTTGTTCTACAGATTCTAATTATTTAGATTTTGATCAAGAGCTATACAATTTTTTTAGAAACCCTTTGCTATCAGAACTAGATGAATGAAGTGAAGTAGGTAACATGGATCACTATCATGAGTGGAACAAGGCAATGTGTAATTTATTGAGCTTATTGTGACTTTAGTGGCTAACGTTCCAGGTTCTGATAACAACTTCTGGCCCTTCTACAGAAGAATGAGGAATCCCACATGGCAACCCTTACAGTTCCCTATGGAATAATAAATGGTTTATTTTTAAAAGATTAAGGAACCTATTCTTCCCTTTACCCTCATTGGAACCATAAAGTAACTCCGGCAGCCAGATGTGGGAGAAGGGAAAGTGTCCAAACAGAGTTGAGGCCATTCAGGAATGGAGCAGAGATTCATGGAGTTCATTTACACCTGTTTTCTTCTTTCTTTTTTCCTACCTTCTAAAAGGGATGGGTGATTTTCCTTCATTTTCACCAGACAGTCTTCTCCAGGTTTAGTTGCTGCTGGGCATCCATTTACATGATGGTTTGATGTTTATGAACTCCAGACAGTTGAGAAAATTAGGTTCAGGATTGATCCCTTTACCTGCAGGCCTTCGGTAGCCAATAAACTGGAGGTGCAGGCAAATACTAAGTAAATGAAAAATTCAAAGTGGGTCTAGACATTTTTGTTTTTGTTTTTGTTTTTTGTTTATCAACTCACATCAGACATTGCTCAAGGAGATTCATTCTGATTTCATGCACAAAGGTCAAGGTAAAGAAGACAGCTAGGCACACAGTGGAAACTAAAACACTTGTAAAAACTAACTTGTTCGTTTTGCTGAACTAGATTAAAACAGCTACCCGTCTGGAGCAGTGGACAATCAATTTACTTGACTTATAACACAGTTTACCCTCCCTTAGGATTCTCAGTGGGCCTCACAATATCACTGATAGCGTTGTCTTCATTGTTTGTTGCATTTAAATGTTGAGATTGAAAAAGTGTGTGTGAGATTGTTGATGTGCACAAAAATTAATAGACATTTCTAATAGATTTCTAGTTGGAATTTTGCTTTCTAAGTTTCAAGCAGATTACACTATGAGGGCCAAACTGCATTTCTTTATACCAGGGCTCACTTGGGCCATTAGATTAGAAACATAATTCCAGGCTGACCAAAGAGAACATACAGAGCAGCAGAGATACCAAACACTGTGGAAGGTGGTACAGCAATAGGGAAGAGGAGTATCTTCTTTCGGGGGTCTTTTATGCCTACTTTTGGAGAAGATATGTTTGTCTTTCTTGCTGTCCTGATTACTCAGACTGTGTAGTTCTAAATACCACAGTCTAGTAGCATGGAGACAATACATGCCCAAGTAATCTTGGCTGCCAGGTGAGCAGGAACACACTTTCCGTCTTGGAATTCCCACTGCAGTGCAGCATGATTGATGACAAGCAGTCTTTACTAGGGGAGACGAGTAGACTGGCATTGTGAATTTTAAAAAAATCAATAAAACAGCTGATAACTGGCATGCCAGTCAGAGGAGAATTACAGTCTAAGCTCAAAGACTCTCTGTAGTATGTTCAGTATGCCAGTCGTGCTGCAATGACGTAAAAAAAAAAAAAAAAAAACCTTAAAAAAAGCTGTGTCAAAGAGATGGTTGCTGAAAAGGACTGAATCTGAACAGCTTCTTCATGTTGACAATGAGAATGCAGTCTGATTTTTGTTTGTTTTGGTGCTGAAATGATTTTAGCACCGCATTTCATGTGTGGGGAAATAGCTGGGGGTTTTTTGTGGATTTTTTTTTAAAACATTTTGGTCCTGCCTTTCAAGAGACATTTATGAAGTTCCTACTCTACCTGCTGAGAAATAAATTATTTCCGTGTTCTCATCTTTCTTTTCTGTAGCTGTACTAATGGAAAAGAATATTTCTTACCACTAATGCAGAATTGTGTGTTACTACTTCTGGGATTTTTCTAAATATCAGAAAGGATGGCATATTCACATCTCCAAAAAGATTCATACATCCAAGCAAAAGAATAGTTTGACATGGTTCATCTTCCTAAGGATTTGTCTAAAAAACTGGAAATAGAGGATGCCTGTGCAAACTTTATAAACATGGCTGAAAAAGAAAGATAAACTGCTTTAGAATATGATATTGGATGGATTTTTTTTTAACTTCACATGGAAGGTTTGGTTGATTTTTTTTGTCAGAAGTAGCCTTGTGCATGTGCTATTCAAGATCCATTAAATGTCAGATGGAGGTTGGCAAGCCCAGGGTAACTGTTTTGTTTTTACATGTTTATAAGAATATTTTCTTGTATTGCAGTTATTGTTTACATTTTCATTTTCTGATTAGACTTCACAATAAACGGCACATCCAGAGGTTAAAAAGTGTGATGGAAGAAAAAAATATTTTTACAGTAGATTTTTGTTGCAAAGTTTCCTTAATTTAATTGAAATATGTACTGTGTATACATATTATTTGTATGAATATGAACATGCACATGTATGTATATTTACATGTAACTATGAACACAAATGACACAAACTTTGTTTTAATTTGCACTTTGTAGAATAATATGTTGTTAAATGCAGACCTACATACTTACAATGACAGAATAGGAACAACAGGGTTGGAATTTTTTGTATATGTGCAAGTTCCCTTCAGTGACAAGGTCATCATAATAAGCAGTAACTACAGAACTCTTTTCAGTTTGACGGCATTACTCCAAACAAACCATTTAAAAAGAAGTATCTCAACAGAAGTATGCTATTTATGAAAAGAGCCTTTCGTGCCTTTTTGTCTTTCCCAGCTGTGCCACTGCTTCTGCCTACTACATATTTTTTCAGCCATTTCCAAGATCTGTATGCACCAAGCAGGAGTAATCTGTCATTGTCAGCATTATAATCTGGAATTATTTGTTTACTGCACAGCTGTGAATCTATATTGCTCACATTAGAAAATTTTAAAAAATTAGCAAAAATGTTTTTCTGATGATTTTCATTTTTTTTTCTTTTCCTTTAAATTACAGGAGCCTAGCAACAAACGGGTCAAGCCTCTGTCTAGAGTTACATCGTTGGCAAGCCTCATTCCTCCTGTGCGGGCAACCCCGTTAAAGCGGTTCAGTCAGACACTTCAGGTAAAGATAACTGTGTAATGCAGCATTTAATGTTCAGATCTGCCTTTCAGTAAAAGAAGCACAGGTGGGCTATCCATGCTTTTAGGGATGTGCTTTTCAAAATATATTCTGTCTATACGTATGCATGTCTGTAAGAACATGAAAAAACTTTTTTCCTGTACGATAAAGGTGAAGTGATAATGGCCAGGGTAAACGTTTGTAGTGGCAAGTGAAGGTGTTCTGTCGCTGTTACAACCATGTAGACAATCACCGTCATGGTAATCTTTCTGTCATACAAAGCTTATTGTTCTTGTGAAATTGTTAAGAAACAAATTGCAGTTACGCATCCATGACTGATTTTATTGTGGAGATAAGGAAACCAGCATGAGAATGTGTGTATAGCACAGTAGCTTGAGAAGGTATGTTTAATATATTTAAAAGTGTGCCTATTCATGTTTCAGGCATCCTGGACATATTTTTAAATGACATTTTGAAGTGGAGCAGTACAGTTTAAGATAGTCCATGACCAATGAGCCAGGCAACTGAAAAACTCAAATCCCTCCCTCTGAAAGCAATGCTCTGCCCTTGCAGTTCATCATATTGAAATGATTGGGGGACAAGATGAGCTTTGGCCCACAATATTAGTGTTTTTGTCTTGATGCAAAAAAATGGAACCTCAGAAGGTCATCTGGTATGACTCCTTATTCAAAGCAGGACCAACCCCAACCAGATCGTCCCAGCCAGGACTTTTTCAGGCTGCAATTTAAAAGCCTCAAAGGATGGAGATTCCAAAACACCCTGCTGGCCCCAATGACCCATTCTAGTGATTCACCACCCTCCTAGTGAAAAAGTTTTTCTTAATGTCCAACCTAGTCCTCCACCTCTTAAACTTGAGCCTGTTGCTCTTTGCTTTGTCATTTGCCGCCACTGAGAACAGCCTAGCTCTATCCTCCTGGGAGCCCCTTTCAGGTAGTTAAAGGCTGGTATAAAATCTCCCTTCATGTCCCCAGTCTTCTCTTCTGCAGACTAAACAAGCCGAGTTCCCTCAACTTCTCCTTGTAAGTCATGTGTTCCAGCCCCTAATCATTTTTGTTGCCCTCCACTGGACTCTAATTTGTCTACATCCTTCTGTACTGGCGGAGGGGCAAAACTGGATCCTATATTCTAAACGAGGCCTCACCAGCACTGAATACAGCGGAAATATTGCTTTCCTCAATTTGCTGGCAGTGCTCCTGCTAATTCAGCCCAATGTGCTGTTAGCTTTCTTGGCAATAAGGGCCCACTGTTGACTCATATCCAGCTTCTTGGCCACCTTTTCTGCAGAACTGCTCCCCAGCCAGTTAGTTCCCAGACTGTAGCAGTGCATGGGATTCTACTGTCCTAAATGTGGGACTCTGCAGTTGTCCTTGTTGACCCTCATCAGATTTCTTTTGGCCAATCCTCTGATTTGTCTAGGTCACTCAGTATCCTATCCCTGCTCTCCTGTGTATCTACCACTCCTCCTTGTTTACTGTCATCTTCAAACTTCCTGAGAGTTCAATTCACAAATCCCCCAGGTCGTAAGTGACAATATTAAACAAAACCAGTGTCAGAACCAACTCATAAATAGAGTGAAAAGCCATGAAATTTTTTTTGTAGAAATCAGACATTACAGCATTTGTTTAGCAATGTGTCTCTGGTATTATGTAAATATGTTGTTCAATGTGTATACCTATGCATAAAAAAAGCAGCATGTATGGAGATGGGGGAAGGACAAGATGGGGGAGCTCACCTCTGTGAGCCAGTAGGTTTACCATGCCATGGTGAGAGCAGAGATGTCTGTGGTCCCTTGAGTGTATACATTTCTTTCACAGTCTGCCTTTCAGAAAAAATTGGCATGACTCTGCAAGAAGGGTTACATTAGTTCCAGTTATCAGGTGTGTGGAAAGTGAATGAGGTTTTGGCTACATTTTACTTCTGTGCCTAGCATTTTCCCTTTTCATAGCCCTTAACAGCTGTTGTGCTCATTTAAATACTTATACTATCAGTTCTATGACTCTGCATTTGAGACTGAATTGTGCTATATAATACAGTATTTATAAGGTATAATTTAGACTTCAAAAATAAATTTGGTGTTCATGCTTATGCATGCAGAATCCATTGATTTTTAGTTTGAGTTTTATGGATGTATTTGACAACAGATTTTCACAAAGCTGAACAGGTTTTTGTGTTATGGTTTTACCACTGAAAAAATTCTTTAACTTTTTTAATATTGATACAAACATTTAGCAGTAGATTAAACATTTGAAGATTGAGGGATGCTTATGTTCAACTCACCTTCCTTAGGGCGCTAAGTAGTTTGAGGGATCTGTAATGGGATGTGGACGTTTAAGTCCTTCTCAGGTCATTGTAACTGGACTATATTACTTATTCAGCTGAGCACTATCTCTTGGATGTGTTTTAGCTAGAATTACTAAATCTATCTCCTAGTGACAGGCAACATTCATGTCTTGCAAAACCTCTTTCACAGTTGGTCCTAAAAGCTTTATTATAAACAATTTCTGGTGTAGCCAACAACGGACTTAGCAAAAAGACTACTCTCTCATATGCAGAGGTGGTCCCTTAGGAAACTGTTTAGAAGCACATTGGTGAGCTGACATCAGGAAACTTGGACTGCCTTTGTGGTACTTGTTCAACTGTATTACAGGATATTATTCATCTCCAGGGTTGTCAATTAAAAAAAAAAACAAAAAAAAAACCACCACCCAAATCCTGATGCCCTCATGTTATAGGCTTAATGAAGCAACTCCATTCTGGTGCAATATTCTCTGTTTTTTACTATGGTTTTTTTTTTTAATTGTTCAGGTGCTTGTGTGTTAAAATCACTGGGGTGTATAAAAGATTTTGAGGATTTCTGCATGGCAGAATCATTAATCTGTTATAGCTAGATTGCCTCAATCCTGAAGAGTTTTGTGCACAAATTAGCAATGGATACTCTGCCTCCATGACATGTGACGAAAACCATCACCAATAGAAACACTGAAAACATATAACACTGCAACTGCTGTTATAAAAGTTTGGAAAAAATAATGTATTTCTTGCAAGAATTTTTAACAAAGTTTCATGTACAACACTTTTTGAAAGGAAGAAACCTGTAAAGTGGAGAAAATCCGTGGGGTATGACTTCCTTTAGCTTCTCATGTGCAATTTCCATTTATATTAATGGATTTTCCACATGTAGATCAAGAGAGAACATGCTTTTAAGTCTGAGGACAGCATAGTGCTTCATTTCCTAGATATGCAGATAAGTTTCGTATTTTTAACAGTTAGAGAGATTTTATTTTTGTTTCTTATTTCTCAAAGTTGTTGCTATTTTGCAAATGGTTTATCAGCATTTTCCGTAAAGGAACCATGTAATAATGAGTTTCTTTTTCCTGCTTACTTGTATCTGCTGTATTTTTGCTTCCTGCAGTAATGTAGACTAGATGATAAAAATAATAAAGCGTTGGTTTCACTTTGGCCATACTAGTTACCTGTTTTGAATGCTAGCAGAATGTACATTTTTCTTTCCACTTCATCTGATATAAGATTTCATCCTCACTACTAATTCGTTATTAACAATATGAGGCTAATTGCAGTTTGCACTGCAGTCTCTATACCAAATACCAGTTGAATACTTAAAATGTGGCTCTCCTGGTAGCCAGTGTGGCTTTAAAACAAAATAGCAGTTTTTCAGGACTGCTGGTTCCCCCTACAGCACCTACTGTTCTTCCCCACACAAGACAACAGAAGCCCACAGAAGAAGCTGGAAAGATTCTAAAATGTTCTTCTGAAGTTTTAGGGGTCAGGAAGCCAAATGATAAGAAGAGCCATTTTTAAAAATTTCTTCAGTAACCAAGTGTTTTGAGATCCACAATGGGCGTAACCTCCTGGTGGGAAGAGCTAGGAGCTGGGCCGGTGTACCTGCTGCAGGGTCCTTCGGCGGAGTTGGGGAGAGAGCCTGGAACCAGGAGTGGGCTTCTTGCAGGATCCCTTCTTGGAGGGGAGAGTCTGGAGCTGGTGCAGGCTGTCTGCAGGGTCCTTGAGTGGCAGGAGGGAGCTCAGAGCTGCCAGGGGACAGCCAAAGAGCCACATGTGGCTCTGGAGTCGCAGGCTGAAGACCCCTGGGAGGTGTAAAGGCAGACTACTGTTTGCATCTGAGTGCTTAAGTTTTTTCAAATCATTTCTGCATGCGTACAAATAATGTTATGAAGAGACAGATAAATCTTTTTACTTTATACTATGGGAATAAATCCTATGTTTAGTGCACAGCCTGAGTAAAGGAGTTGTGTACTGGGAGAGATCATTGGGAATGGATGAAAGGAATATGTTTATCTGGGTTATGGATTGGTAGCAAAGCCACTGTTCCAGGCTTTATAAGACTTGATGATTGGTGAATTGTGGATCCGATAGCCCTGTCTCTGCTTTTCGTTTGGTCAGGCAATTTGCATGCACAAATATCTGATTAGAATACATAGTCTTAATTATTGCAAGTACTGTACAAATTAGGCATGCAGTATACATTATAGTATGTGTATTTTTAAATAAAGGAAATCCTAGCATCTGACCTGCAAAGTTTTGTAACAGTGGTTTAAATTTTTTTTAATAATCAGATTAAAATTCAGTCTTTTCACTGAAAGATCTCATGGGATTACTTTTGCTGATGCTTTTATACAGGAACCAAAGTTAAACTTTAAGGACAAGACTTCTATTTCCTCTGAAGGCATTGACTTCAGTATACCCCATAAAGTCCTTGCTGAGGGAAAATAAAGCTGACTACTGAATCTGTTGCCTTCAACCTGGAAACAAGAGTAACACTATGTTAAAACTGCTCTTACCCAAGGAAAAAGAACAGTTGATTATTCTATATAAAATGGTTGTAAAAACATCAGCAGAAATGTAGTCTTGAAATAATCTGAAGTATTTCAGATTATGGATGTGAAAAAAGAAATCCATAAAATTGTCATTATTCTAGTGATTATAAGTGAAGGATCTGTTGAAAATTAGCCATGTTAAGATATCAGTTTTTAATTTGTACTCTTTTTGAACAAATGAGCTTTGCATTTTGTCAAAACATGTTTTAAAAAAGTCAGACAAATGGAACACAACTTTCAAGAGTGACTTCAGGCGGATTTATATCTCTGTGGCTGCTTTGAGATACAGAAATAGGTGTCACACATCATCTTGGTTAGTCCAGAAATAGCACATTGTAAATTAGAAAGATACCATTCCTGGATATGACAACAGCTAACATAGGTTGGGTTTAAGATGACACACTTAAATGTGAAGTAGTAAAGCAGTACAAAATCTTGGGAAAGAATATGAACTCTCTCAAACAATTGGAGGATCTAAGCTTTAAGCTATACTTTTGTTGATGATTGTGTTGCTCCCCTTATCACCCTGACAATTAACACATTTTTCTTTGTTTGGGTGGATATCTATTTTATACGTTTCGGTGTGACTTCATATGTGGTAGAAAGGTTATTAATTCTGTCAAATGAAAGCCACAACTATCATTTTCATTTGAATTTATTTTTCAGAAACTTCCTTTTTTTCCCCACAGTTGTGCTAACTAGCTTTAAAAATTCAAGCAGGAACTGTTATATTATTAATGATATTTCATGTTAACCCCTTCTTATCTATGACCAGGATTTGTCTATATTCTCTGGTTATTTAGTTGATGAATGTACAGTGGTTATAAGTGTTGCAAAATTCTAAGTCCTGCACTAATGTATTCATTTAGAGAGTTTTAAAAAACAACAACAACAACACAGCCCGAATTGGATACTGAATCCTGTTGAGGGACATACCTAAAATAGTGCAGTCAACTACTGAGCAGACTCTTCCAGAGTATATTTTATGAAGGGCAATGAACTAGGCTAATAAACCAGAATCTAGAACATCTTTTCCCAGTCAATTAAAGTTTGTCTGTACTGTGGTATATTGTCAGGCTTTATTCTCTCTAGTTGTCTCAGTTCTATGTTAAATTATCGTCCTTCAGAACTGCACCTTCTCCTAGCAGAGAACTTATGCCATTGAATGGCATGGATTTTAACAAATAAATTCATCTTGCTGATAACTGTCAGTTGGATTTAAAGAAACTATAAAACAGTAAAAGATTAATTTATCTATTTAATGTTGCTAGCCTGACCACATATTATATGTAATACCCTGAATCTTTCTTCCATAACAACATGCAGAATAATTTCTTCTATAAATCTTTAGTGATAAACTAAATATAACTGAAAGATTTATTTAGCAGATATAGTCCTTTACTACCTAATACTAGGTATATCCAGGTTACATTACTTGCCAGATTTACCCCAGTATAACGAATCTAAATCTAGCCGTTCTTCATTCAATACCATTTAACTACTTTAGTAGCAAAAACGAACAAATTACTGTCTCATTTAGGTTAGTTGTGGGGTGGAAGTGAGGAGGAAAGACGGAGATTCTTGGATCATTCAGAAAAATGTCATTTGCATAAAATAGTTGTAGAATTATTCAATCTAATAAAAATATTAGAGAGTAGGCTTGAACAACAGCCTCTGGATCTAAATTTAAACTTCTTCCATGGATATATAGATCTAGGCTTATGGTATGACTCTCACCTCTGGGTATCTACTGATTTAGAAATCTAATTTTATTTCTATAGGAATTTGATCTATTTTACTTAAAAGTTGCATTGAGATATTGTGCCACTATTGCCACGGTTCATATTTGACTGGAAATTATCAGGAAAAGTGGTAAACAGTGAGGTGACAAAATTTGGAGATGATACAAAACTACTTTAGGTACTTGAGTCCAATGCACACTGTGAAGAGTTATAAGGCATCTCACTAAACAGGCTCACTGACCTGTAAAATGGCAGATGAGATGCAACGTTGATAAATACTAAGTAATAAATACACATTTGGGAAACATAATCCCAACTATACATACAAAATGACAGGCTCTAAATTTGTTGTTACAACTCAGAAATCTTGGAAACATTGTGGGTAGTTCTCTGAAACATCCACTACAGTAGCAGTCAATATTTTTTTCTGTTTTAAACACAATGTTGGGAACCATTAGGAAAGAGGTAGATAAGACAGTAAACATCATGATTTCACTATATAAATCCATTGTATGTCCACACCTTGAATATTAGAATTGAAAAAGATACAGAGAAGGTTGAAAAAAAAAAGGGGGGGGGAGTAGAGAACAGTCTCCTTCTAAGAAGAGATTAAACAAACTTGGACTTTTCAGCTTGAAAAAGAAACAACTAAGAGGGGAAATCATAAAGGTGTTTAAAATCATGAATAGCATGGAGAATGTGAATAAGGAAATATTATTTACTACTTCATAGAACACATGATCCAGGGATCACCCAATAAAAAACTCATTGCCAAGGGCTTTTGTGAAGGCAAAAACTATAACTGAATTAAAAAGATTTTGAACAAAGGGTTTAAAAAAGAATTAGACAGGTTCATGGATAGGCATATCAATAGATGTTAGTCAAAATGGTGAGGGATACAACCTCATTCTCTGTGTGTCCCTACCCTGTAATTGTCAGTAGCTGGGATTGGATGGCAGGGCATGGATTATTCAATGATTACCTGTTCTCTCAATTCCCCCAAAGCATCAAGCATTAGTGACTGTCAGTAGACAGAATACAGGACTAGATGGACAATCAGTTTGACCTAGCATGGCTATTTGTATGTTAGCTTCTTATAACTGCAGTGTGTATGATCACTCTGCATAGAATGTACATATTATTTACACACTGAGGATAGAGAACAGATACATGCCACTGTAGGAATGAGGGTTATTGAACTATAGATGGACACATTTTGTATGCTCCTAATACTTAAAAGGTTGTAGTAATATCCTCAAAGTTGGAATTGATAGTAATATCAAGCTGTTCCATTTAATTTACTTGCAGAAATATTCAATTTTTTCTTATATTATTTTTGCTTTGGAGAATCTAAAATGAAATGTGAGCAAACTGATCTCTCTCTAACATTTGTTTCTTATTTTATGTCTTGTTAGCGTTCTATCAGTTTCCGTAGTGACAGTCGCCCTGATCTGTTCACTCCACGACCATGGTCTCGAAACTTACCCTCTGCTAGCACAAAGCGAAGGGACAGCAAGCTGTGGAGTGAGACATTTGATGTTTGTGTCAGTCAGATGCTTACATCCAAAGAAATCAAGCGTCAAGAGGTACTATATTTATCTGTTTAAACTTCCAGATAGATTTGTCTAAAGCAGCGGTTTTCTAAAAACAGACAAGGAGTGCTGTGACCCTTAAAGGCTAACAAATTTATTTATTGCACGAGCTTTCATGGGAGGAGATGATGGAACTTAAAACAGCTGATGAGGTAGGATTTTCTCCCATGAAACCACATACAATAGATAAATTTGTTAGTCTTTAAGTGCCACAGGATTCCTTGTTTGTTGTACTGAACTCGACTAACGCGGATGCCCGTTTGGTTCTCTAACACTTTACTACAGCAACCTGCTAACTGCATTTTATCACTTTGCAATCTACCATTACATATGCACTCTGTGTATTTACTAATACTGATCATGTGTTAGCTAATTTTGTTACCTGTTTGAAGAAAGCCTCATCCATTTCCTTTCCTTGATTTGGTGGTAGTAGACCCCCACTATAACATCAGTACTATTCCTTATCCTTTTTATCCTCACCTGAATCCATGCATCAGCAGAGGAAATGTTGAGATTTGAAGACATGCTGGGAGCTGGATGTTGGGAAAAACATTTGAAGAGTATGCTGCCATCTACAGAAACATCCAGAAAGTATCTAAAAATTCATTAACAGAGTTATGCCATGCAGAATGGTTAGATGTATAATTGGACTCACAAACTGAAACAATGCATCTGTCTCGTTCTTCATTTGAGGGCAAGAAGCTCTCACTCATTGTTTTGCAATACTGGAAGGAGGACAGAAGAAACTTGATATGGTGGGCTTGCCCTTCCAATATCTTCTCTTCTCGTTCCAGGGAGATAAGTTGTCACACACTTTCTTCAGCAACATCTGCAACTCTTCACACTCTCAATTAATTATACCTCTTTCTCTGCCAAGCCAGACAATGCTTACAGAGTCTTCTTTTGCTTATGGAATGATCAAAAGTTGTATTAATTCCTGGCTCACATTCAGATATACTGGAGGAATTGGAACCAGGTTATGTTCTTAAGGCTTTCTCCTGGTAACTGATCACAAAGCATCCATCTTCATGGAAGTTTCTGTTATATGAATACTAAATTGCACAGATCCTTGAATGACTAAGTAAATACTAGCTCATCTGTGTGCCATTATGATACCTCACGTGTAAAGGTTTATATGTAGGTACACTGTTTGGAGAAGTTCTCACATGGAAGGTCAATGTGGGTGGGCTTTGTAAAATTTTAAGTATTACAGGTACAATAATTTACCTGTACTGTGAATGGGAATCAGTAGGGCCAGAGGGCCTTTGGTGATGGAAGATTAAATATAGATCCTCCGAAAATAAATAAGGAACTTCACCCCCAGCCTGTTAAGCATGTGTTGTGCAAAACTTTGGGCAGATCTTACACTGCTGGCAAAGTTCAGTGGCAGTCAACTGGAGTTGCACAAGCTGGAACCCAAAACTGCAGTGTGCCTGTTCATGGTTACAATGGTCCTTCTGTAATAAATGCCAAATCAGCAACATTGGGTATTACCAAATGGTGAAAACTGTTGCGGTGTGACAGTTTACATCTGCTTAGTCTCTGGCCTAAAGGTCTATAAAGTGCAAAACTTCTAAATCTTTTTTTTTTTTTAATTCTGACTTCTAGTTATATTAGTTGACAAACCTGTTTAATGAACAGAATTGTTTGTATTCATGTTTTTTTGCACTAATGCTCTATCCCTAGAATATATTAATTTTATAACTTAACTTTAATATGCCCAGAAGGAATTGGATCATATAGTTTAAGTTAATTGAACACTGTGGTAAAGTACTATATTAGAGGTGTGCACAACATTAAATGGCTATTTCTAATAATAAAAGGGACAACTCAATTCATAAGAGGAAAAAGTTCCACAGACCTCTGCATTTCCTTCAAGAAAAAAAAACTATGCCAAATTAAAAATACTTTAATAGTACCTATATGTTAAAAGGAACCCCAATATTTGTACCATTGGGCAGTATGAAACCTTTAGCCAACTCTTTTTTTTTAAAACCAAATACAAAAGTCTCACATAAATTAACTGTATAAACAGCAGTTTTTTAAATCAGAAATAGTTGATATAGATCAATTGCGTCAAAATAGTATAACAGGAACTGGCCTTCTGATTTGAAAACGTATATCACACCAAAAACTGTGTTTCTGTAACTTTTTCAGATAAAATTTTTTATGAGATTTCAAGGCATGTTCTTGCAAGACAAGTAATGCTTAGCAATAAGTATTTTATAGATTAAATTTATATTTATTTCTTCAACTAGATTTAGCAAGGAAATGTAGCTGCGCCCTAATACAGCTTTCTAGCATATAATAGCAACTTTTGAAGTTTAGAACAACTTAAATAGGAAATGTTATGTCCTTTTTTACAGGCTATCTTTGAACTTTCCCAGGGAGAAGAAGACTTGATAGAAGATTTGAAGTTAGCAAAAAAGGTATTTTGCTAAATGAGTGAAAACCTGGGGTTTTTTTCCTTTTAAATAAACTTCTGATATTTATAATAGCATCAATAGTAGCAACTGCCATAGTTAAGATTGAAAAACTACTATAATTCCTGTTTTAACATCCTGGAACAGTCAGCTTTGAGGCTGAGTTTGTTTTCATTTTTTTCCTCATTGGTATTAAGCACAATGTGTGCTTGTGAAAATTTGAGTAAAATACTTTTAGTCTCTTTTGAGTTATTGAAGGATTTAAATGCTTCATTTAATTTTTTATATATCGACAATATGCTAATGCTTGTTTCTACAGGCTTATCATGACCCTATGCTTAAACTCTCCATAATGACAGAGCAAGAGTTAAATCAAATTTTTGGAACACTGGACTCTCTAATCCCACTACATGAAGGTACAACTGTTCAGTGAATTATGATTTTGCAGTTGTGTATATTCAGCCTGTTCAGCGAGTGAGTTTTTCTTTATTTTATTCGATCAGATCTTCTTAGGCGGCTTCAGGAGGTCAGGAAACCTGATGGATCTACTGAACATGTTGGTCATATCCTTGTGGCTTGGGTAAGGCAGATTTTCTAATCTAATTTAAAGTTAATTTATAACTGTTTCATTGATTGGTATTTTTTATCAGACCATTTATCTTTCATGTATAATGATTTCTTCAAAAGTGTATTTCAAGGGTTAAATCATTTTTAAAGAGAGAATTGGCTAATAAAAGTTGCAGTACCATCAAATAAGGGAATGTTTTCCCTATGTTATCTAACTTGTCATTTAAAATTTAGAAGAGGATATGTTTTTAAAGCCCTACTTGTTTTACCAGTATGCAGTGTTAAAAGTATGACTTTAAATAAATCATGTACCAGCATAATTCTGTGCTGATTTAGATCACCTGGAGATCTGCCGCCATGTTTGAATGGAATTCGAAACACTTTTTTGTAAGGACTTAGAGATATGGATAGTTTATTTTATAGTATAAAGAAAGTGATTTTATAACAGCAGAAAATAGGTCTTGCAGTTTCAAAGGAATAACCAGTGGAAGATACTTGATAGCCCTTTTCAAAACACTGGACTATTGAGTCAGAAATGTGTGCATCCGTGTGTATAATGAAACTAGCTAATGACTTTTGGTGAATGACAAAAATACACTTGGTTTTCTTGGAGTAAAATAATTATTTAAAGTATTTTCCTGTTTGTTTATAATTCAAACTCCAGTTTGGCCAAATATGGTTGATTTTAGATTTCTTATTCATGTATAAATATAAAGCTGTTTAGCTGAGTTATGACTAAAGTATGGAGGCACAGATCCACAAAGATACTGACACGCCTATGTCCCAATTTCAGGTTCACTGTGATCCATACAGTCCTTACTGGCGTGCCGCCTAACTGTAATTTTCTAAAGTAACTCAGTGCTTTCATTTTCAGGGTAAAAAATCTCTAGACACTTGCATTCCGGCCTCTGGGGATGCATACTGCTGCCTTTTTTTTAGTTGTCTGAATGCCTGTCACCTACTTACACTACACCCCAGTGTGGTCCATGAACTGGGGAAAGATGGGCAGAAGAGCACTGCTCATCCTTTGGACCCAATCATGCAGATAGGCTCAGAAGCTGCTAACTGGCTTGGATCCCAATCAAGACTGATGGTGGGGGTGCTATCTGTGTTTTCACCTGGGTTATGGAGGACCCAGGTTCAGGTCCCACCCTTTTCCTGAAGGGGAAGTTTTGAACAGGGATCTCCAACCTCTGAGCAGAGCACTCTATTCACTGAATTATGAGATATCCTGATATGGGGGGCTCCCTCAGTCTCTCTTGTTGCAGGTGTTCCACTGTTTTTAAATACTTAGTCACTGGGCCAGAGATGGAGAATAACTCTAGTCCAGGGATGTCAGATGTGCAGCCTGAAAGCCTCTTAGATCCGGCCCACGACTGCACTGGGTGTGACCACGCTCTGTTCCTAACAGAGTGCGAGTGTGTGGTCTCACCTACCTGGCGCTCTGCAATGCTGCAAGAGCATCAGGGCTCACAACATCACAAAGTGCTGAGCATGCAAGATTACTCTCTCTCCTAGAGCAAGAAAGGTATCGCAGAGCACAGTTTCACATGCACAGCACTCCATGATGCCACAAAAGGGCTGTAGTATTTTGGTTTATGGTATATATGGCCCACTTGAAGCACATTTAAGTCAAAACTGTCTGTGGATAGCAAAAGAGTTTGGCACCCTTGGGTCAGGACAACCAACTTGATTGTGGGAGATCCAGGGTCCAGTCCCCCTGTTCCAATGACTCTTCCACTTTATACCATGGAAGAGCTTCAGTATGACAAATGAAGGAGCTCCATATCAGGACATCACATAGTTTGGTGATTAGAGCATTCTCCAGAGAGGTGGGATGCCGCCTTTTCAATTCCTTTTTTCTTTTCAGGCAGAGGGGTGAATTGAACCTGGGTCTCCCAAATCCTGGTTAAATATACCACTAGATTATAAGTTATAAAGTAGGCATCAACACTATCTTTTCCAGCCGTTTTGTTTGGAATGAGGCAGGTGTCTAATTCTTTTTCTCACAAGAAACATGCCTAAGGCACTTGACTCCAGGAGAGCAGTTCCCACTTGTGATTACAAACGGAAAGGAGTGCTGTTCTCTCTGCAAGGGGGGAGCTTCTTCAACACCCCTAGCATAAGCTTCTCCTATTGGTTAGTGTAGGCCAGTGGGTCTCAATTAGTGTGTCACCACACAGCAGTAAATGCATTGCAGAGAACTGGGGAGACGGCTGGATTTGGCTGGGAGCGCTGGTGTGTCCTGTAGGGTCACACTCTGCCATTAAGTGTGTCACAACCTGAGAACCACAGGTATTGGTAGCTCCCGGCATAGTATGCTGTGTTTCGTGGATTGTCTTGTTCAGTATCTGTTTCTAACCCAGGTGCCTAACTCAGACTCTGAAGATTGCAGTGTTGTTCTTCTGACTTCCTAGATGTCCCAAAGTTAGATCCCATTTTGGATCCACAGCTAAGCACCTTAATCCTGTAATACCTTTGAGTGTCTCAGCTCTTTGTGACTGGGTTATGCAACTCAGCAGACTTTGAAGGGCTTTCCTTGGTGCAGACTTCAATGCTGAAGTTGTTCCTCTGGTTATCAAATCCGTGATTGCTCAAACATTTGAGGTGCTTCTCCTCTGCCCCCCCCCAGCCCCGCCCTCCCAAAAAGTTACAAAACTGAGACTGTATGGAAGATACAGTTGGAACCAAGAAGTGTCCAAAATAATAAACAAGCATTTGTTCTCAACAAGATTTTGTTTAAGCCAAAGAGGTTGAAAAAAGCTGCTGTGCAACATTTTGAGACTTTTGAACACTTTTGCCAACCAAACTACTAAACCCTTTAAATCTTCCTCATCAATGGGTGATACACAGTTGCAGCTATGGAAAGCATTTGTGTCTATATATGTACATATAATGGTCAGAACTGTCTGAATTCAATAATAATGGAATTCAAAAATTGTCTGTAAAAGTCCCAGCTATCTTTAGATCATTTTGATTTTATAGCTTGCATAACATGACTGTTTCTCTTAAAACTGCAGGTAAACTTTTCCTAAGCAATTAGGAGTCAAAATCATGCTATGCAAATTTTATCTTGTGTCCAGAACAAGAAACCTAATGCTCCACATCTACACTAAAAATCCATTTTGTTTTTTTAAATAATGTAGCGTTAAGGTTTACTTTTAAACGGGGGATTGTAATTTAATTTATTCCACTATGTAAACAAATCTCATGTAAACAAAGTAGTACTTCTATCGATATGGTATAGAGAAGTTTTCAAGTTTAAGTTCACACATCAGACATGTACTTGCAGCTTACAAAGATGCTAACATGAAATAACTGTCTTGTTATTACAAGAGGTTCATAAGGACTCCAATATTCATCATACCTGATAAGCTGTTGAACATGTCTCTCTTAACTGCAGATGTCTGTGTTAGTTGAAACTGTGGACTAAGAAACTAAGTTGATTAGATTCTGGTTGTACTAACAGAACAAAATAAATACGTAAGGAGGTTTAGAATGGAAAATATTAAAAACTCTTTAGCCTATGAAATATTTATACCAAAAAGGGGAGGTGAAAAGGCCCCTAAACAAGAAACTCTTTGGGTGTGTTCACACAGCAGTCTTATTTCGAAACAACAGAGGTTGTTTCGAAATAAGAAACACCATGTTCACACGACGTACCGTTGTTTCAAACAACTTAAACCACATTTGGTGATGAAACAACATTGTTTTGAAACAATTCTTTTGAAACAATCCCATCAGAACATGTTATTTCAAAACGACGGTGACTCGTTTAGAAATAACTGTTGTCCGAACATGCTATTTCGCTTTGAGCTTTTTTCCTTAATTCGAATTAACTTATTTCAAAATAACGCCTTATTTTGATACAAGTTGTTTCGAAACAACTTGTATCGAAATAAGCCCACGTGTGAATGTAGCCTTTGAGATGAGGGTGACCCTTGTTCATTTTGATCTCAAATGAATAACTTATTTCATGTACTGAAAGCCTGTAAATGGATGAGCAATCATTTTTTCTTTACTGAGCCCTCTCTCTTTCTTTTAAAATATGGCTATTTCCCACTGTTCTACTGAAATGAAATTTTAGTTGTTTTCAATTTCCAGCAATTTAACTTGAATTTAAGGGGGTGAAGAGGTGATGGACACACCATGTGCTATTTACTTGTTTAAGAAAATGAAAAGCATTTAAAAATGTTGCAGTGAGACTGGACACAAGTAATTTGGATTCACTCAAAATAATTAGCTACCCAATTAGCAGAATAGTTGAATTTTGAGATGAAATATTCATTCATTAGGAATGGAAGAAACACCATATAGTGAATAACTAAAATGTTTTTATTCTAATTAATTTAGAAATGATTACTTCGTTCTGGAGTGTTGTAGTGAAGCAAAAAAAAATACATTTTAACTGATCACTATAAACAACTTAGAATAATGGGTTTGATATTCACTGTGTGTGTGTTCAGACATGCAACTTGAAATGTGAAGTTTCTGAGACAGGCACAGAAATTGTCTGGACATTCCATTATATAAATGAAATTCACATTTGTGTGTGCATCATTAGCATATGCAGTTTAGAGAATCATCTATAAAGTATTACTTTTCCTTTTCTGGTGTTGAATCATTTTATTTTTATAATTTCTTTAATTCTAGTATATATTATACAAGAGGAAGACTAAACTTAGTTATCCAGATAATGAAACAGCATACTTGACAAACAAGAACAAAAAACATAGGCTACCAATTACTTTGTACTTTTTACCTCAAAGTTTCTTTACCTTAAACAGGTAGATACAAACTTGCCTTTTGTACACATTTAATTTGGGGTTCTTTATAGTGTAGTGGCTAGCACCTCTGCTTAATATGCCCCAGGGGGTTGGACTCAATGATCTCACGAGGTCCCTTCTAACCCTATGATTCTCTTCTTTCTTTATACTACAATATTGCTGAGAGCCTTTCTGTTTAGTATTTTCTTGAACTATAATACATGCTTTTGTAAGGAACAAAAGATTCTTTCCCCAAGAATCAGGCCAAGGTACCAAGAAGGAAGGCTGACTGGATTCAGCTTCAAATTGGTGATGCTACAGTGGTCAAATATATATGCTTCTTTCTCAGTGTTACATAGAATCATAGAATCCTAGGGTTGGAAGGGACCTCATAGGTCATAATCCATTTGGAATTCTTTACGTATTTACTTACAAGTAAAGACTTCGTTTTACCTTGAGAGAGCAGAGTTGATAATGTAATTAACATTCTGTATCAGTCATTAAAGACGCTATGACTACAGTTAGGGTGGGGAATGGAGCAGAGAGGAGAGTCCTTTCAGGCAGGCAGGGTGTGTGTGCCAGAAAGTCTGGGGAATTTATTGTTCCCATCTAAATAAGGGTTTCTCAATAAGCAGCTGGCCACTGTCTTACTGTTTACAGCACCATTGTTCTGGGTGGGTCTCGTGTGAGTTTCATGCCCCCATGTGCTGGATGCAAAGGTACTGAAGATATGACAGAAGAGACCTGACAGAAAGAAGTATCTAAAAAGGCATGAAAAATATTAGAACCTAACAATTTAGTTATATTGTTTTGTAAAAAGTACTTTTTGCTCAACAGATTTGATATTGCCACTATCACAGTAGGTTCATCTTGAAGAAACAGAGATAGCTATTAAAAATATGCGGAAGTAACAAGAAAACCAATCTAGAGTGAAAACAGAATTCTAGGAGTTTGTTACTTTGGCAGTTGGGCAGCTAGTAACAAATTGAATGATACAAGTGGTGAATGAATGGACAGTGGTATGCTTAGGCATTTAGTTAGTTTTGAGCCCATTACTTGTTGCTAATTCCCTTCCGTGTAATGGAAATACAATACTCTGGCATTTCCAGTGTTTTGCAAAAGAGGAACTGGAATCTTTATTAGCAATGATTCATGGACAGTTTTAATTAATTTAAAAAATATAAATTACAACTCAGCAAAGTAAGTAAACTAGACTTCTATCAGAGAAGTGTAAAAAGGCCATAATGGGATTTCAAAGTAAAAAGTATAAAAATATAGTTTTTTAGTTGCTTCACTCTTATTTTCAATGAAAACTGTGAGGTAAAATATCAATAAAATGGTAAAGCATTAGAAGTACAATTACTATTTCCTTGCATACTGAGTGTAGCTTTTTCTATTGTATGTAAATGTTTAATCAATCTGATATTGACTCATGTTTTGGTCAGCAGCATGGAAATTGTTTTTTCTTTTGGTTTGTTTTTAATGCTCACAAATCAGGGTGGAGTTAATCTTGGTAGTTTTTGTTTAAATGTATTGGTACTCAAAGTTTTCAGCACCCCATTTTACTTGTAAAACTTTATCTAATATCATCCGAGATGAGAAGGAAAGGAATGAATAGTGGTTAAATTTAGTGTCCACGATCTTTTTACAGAGTATAACTGACAGAATTTGTCAGGGAACACTAGCCTTTGGCTTGAAGGAGAACAAAGGAAGTGAAGAAAATACTTTTTTTTTTTTTTTTTTTTTTTTTTTTTTTAACTTAAAGCACTAATTTGGCAGCCAAACCAAACAGGCCTGTTGAGTAATTGTGGTTGGTAAATCTATGGCTGCACTCTAGGAATCCAGACTGAGGGGCAGGAGAATGAAACGATTCCATTCTAGCCTAAGGCCTGTCATCCAGAGTGGTTGCACTTAGAGACTTAAGAAGGTCAAAGATACAGATAGCTCTGAATCATGACATTGCGTTAGAAGAAGAGCTGCTGGGACAAAATGGTAAACTGAAAATCAGTGAGTCATCAGGCCCAAATGATACATGTCCAAGAGCTCTGATGGAATTTAAGAATGAGGTCACTGAGCAATTTAACAACAAATCTGTCTTTCGTAATAAAAAAAATTACTACTATACCAGAGTGTTTGAGGGCAGGGGACAAGCTCCCTGTATTTGAAAGTGGCACTAAGATGGTGGAGGGAATTAGAACCAGTTACCCTCAAATATGTATTGGTAAATTGGTAGAAAATGAAAACATTTGGAAAACTGTAATAAGAGAGGGAGCATGGTTTCTCCAAAGGAAAATCATGCCTCATTATAATCTGTCAAGTAGTTTCAAAGCATCGGATAAAGGAGAGAGAGTTGGTGTAATTTTGTTGAACTTCCACAAACTTTTAGCAAGATGCCTTGCCAAGAAGCTATCAAAGAAGTTACCATGGGGAGAGTGTAAGTATTACCACAGACTGAAAACTATTTTAGAGTGAAAAGAAAAAGGAGGAATTAATAGTACCTTTACAGAAAAGGTTAACTGTGGTTTGCTGCATAGTTCTGTGTTAGAACTGGCATTACTTGATATGATCTGGAAAAGGAATTGTACAGTCAGGTACCAAAAACTGTAGATGACACACATTTAAGTTAGTCAAGTCTGGGAAAGTGCATGAAAATTCAGAGGGACCTAATTAAACAAGGTGAACATGGTAGATTAAATTTAGTGTTGATAAATGCAAAATAATGCACATCAGAGGGGAAGATAATGTACTATTCCTTTATAGGCTTCTAAAATTAACAGTATCATTTTAGAAAACCGAATCTAGCATTGTTCTGGACAGTTCAGTTAAACATCTCTGCTCAATGTGCAGCTGTGGCCAGAAAAAAAGCAAACAAAATGTTAGGATTCATAAGGAATGAGATATAGAATAATATGAAAAATGTAATTTATCATATAAATGCAATGATTCACCTGCCTTGAATAATGCATGCAGTACTTGGTTACACCATTTCAAAAAAAGACGTTGCAGAATTAAGCGGGGATTCGGAGGAAGGCAATGAGAGTTGTTAGGGATTTGAGGGAAAAAGAATAAAAACATGAAGTAACTTTACAATGGAGACTAGTGTGGGGGAAGAGTAATGCATAACAACGGATGATATATAAAGAAGGTAGATCTGGAGCTTCAGTTGTTTGCATTTCCTAAAACAACAGCAGTTAAATTGAAAGGCTCCAGAATCAAAATGGATAAAAGTAAATATTTCTTCCTCACAACTCCTAAACAGATTGTGAAGTTTATTGCTCCAGGATGCCACTAAGGCCATGAATTGAGCAAGATTTAAAGTTGGATTGGGCATTTATATTGATAACAATATAAAACATTAATATTGTTAATTCTAAAATATTTTTTAAAAGTGATAGAAAACCTAATAATTCTAGATGCATGCAAATCTCTAATAGATGGTAAGGTGAGACCTTCAAGGCAAGGAGATTATCCCATACCTACCTAATATGTGATATCTTATATTTTCTTCTGAAACATCGATGGTGGCCACTGTCAGAGGCCAGCTATCAAACTTAGATGAACCCAGAGAACTAATCCACTGTGGCCATTTCTTTGTTCCTGTGGAAATGCTACAGTGCACAAAACATAACCAGTTTATTTTTTGTTACACAAACCTTCGCAGCTGGTTATTTATGTCTGGCAGGGATCTTTTTAATCATGATGATCTCTGGTCAATAGCTGATTGGGTAAACCTGCAACAGAAATCCAGGTGGTGTGGGAAACATTTCAGTAAGAAAAGTCTACGTTGAGAGGACTGAGGAGGAACCCATGGGATTGGAAAGCCCAGAAACCAATCATCCATGCCAAGGAATTGTGCCTTCTCTCTTTCTCTGGAAGTGTCTCCACAAAAACCAAGCTGTCAGAGCCTCTCCTCACCAGCTGCTGCTCTAGGGGCCATTTTCATTGGGGAAATACCCCAGCAGGAACTTGCTGAATTAATACTTCAGGAATTCAAAGATGATGAAGGAAGAATAGTGAGGACTATATACATGAGAATTTGCAAAATTAAAAGTTAGTGTGGTATCATGACCAGATCTAAACTCAAGGTACATAATTTCTGTGTTACCTAATGACTGACAAGAATAACTGTGTTGGATAATTTACCTTGCTGTAGGGGAAACTTAGTAATCAGGAGAAGATACACTTTGAAAACCTTATCACTTATGAGCAAGGGTTCAACACCAAGGAGAGAACACCTCTAAATCTGTTTTAGAATATCCAGGCACAGAGGGTATTTTGTACAGTGTATTTGCATTCTGCTTCTGCTTTCATTTTTATAGATTATAGTTTCAAAATACATTTTTCTGTTTGCTCAGCTGCCTTGCTTAAATTCATATGATAGCTACTGTAGTAATCAAGTAGCAGCCAAAGCTTTATTGGACCACAAGAAACAGGATCACAGAGTGCAAGACTTCCTGCAGCGCTGCTTAGAGTCTCCATTCAGCCGCAAACTGGACCTTTGGAATTTCCTTGACATCCCAAGAAGTCGTCTAGTGAAATACCCACTGCTGCTCAGAGAAATTTTGAGGCATACCCCAAATGATCACCCAGATCAACAGCATCTTGAAGAAGCTGTAAGTTTTTCTTCCTGATAAATTCTATAGTATTTACGCTTCAACTGTGAAGTGTGCTCCATAAAGCTAACTCTTAATTAATGTGTGGGATATGGAAAGAGTTTCTGAAAATTTAATTAGCCCATTCAGCTGTTAAAATGACATCCAGAATGGGTAGGTCATTTTCTCCTTAAGATAGTGACTTCAGCTTCTCTAGGCCAGTTGTGCTGGGGTGCTGGAGCCACTGCAGCAGTGTAAGGGGCTAATCCAAAGGACCCTGAAATCACTGAAAAGACTCCCAGTAACTTCACTGACTTTGGGTCATGCTCTAAAATGCTAATATGCAGCCCATTCTCTGGACATCTCTAGATCATCTTTCTTTTAAGTGTCCCTCTGTGTAGGTTTATGAAGTCTCAGCATGCAGATTCCCCCCTCACCCTCAGCTTTTAGGAAGCATAGTTGGTTCAGCCAGCTCATTTACTTGCACAGTCTCCATACTCAGGTGAGTTTAACCCACAGAAATCATACTGATAAAGATACTATTTGAGGTGGTTTCTTCCCCATGTTTTATTGTGATGATTGTGTGGAGTGTGAGATAAAGACCAAGGAACTGAGCCGAATTTAAAGTTTTATCTTTTTAAAGGAAAGGGCCTGATGACATGTTGACAGACTTCCCTCGCCTCTCTCCCTCACACCATTGGGAGCAGGTGGAAGGGTTTAAGAAGACAGCACATCTAATAAGTATTATGTGAGCAGTTGTTTGAAAGAAACCATTTTAAATCATTTGCAGTTATTTTTAATAGCCCAGGCATAATTATTACAAATTAAATGATACTACATTTAATCAAATATTCTGTCATTACCACAATTTATTATTAGCCTTAGCTGTAAGAAGAGCTTATAGACTTGCTGAAAAAGTCAGGGGCTATTTTTTGACAGTAAAAAATCTGACTAGACACAGCAGAGCACACGTTTTCTATCACTGTTCTACTCATTCCCAGATGCTTTATACAGCTCTACTTCTTAATATAAAACTGATCATCTGTGGTAGAAAATTTAAAGCCTGGATATGTAGAGTTTACTTGTAGATTTAAGTTTTTAATCTACAAGCTTTACAATTAGTATGCTTCCCCCCTCCCATAAATGTCTCTTTAAATTAAAAACTAATTAAGGTAAACAGTTCTGATTCTTTATTCCAAGCTTTTGTTTAGTTTCTAGACAGTGCCTGATAAAATACCTTCTCATTTCAAAATGCTACTTTCCCACAAATATTTGGTAGCTGTTTTAACAATATATAAAATCAGGATAATTTTTCTTGGTATTACAGTAATTTCATATAGTTTGGCAGGATTCTTTTTAATCAGAATATTTATCTTTGAAATGATGGATTTCACAAACATCAAGTTGCCAAGTTAAATTAGGAACAAGTGATTACTAAAGGTAAACTCCTAACACTTCTAAGGTTTAAGATAATTTTGTCATCCCATCTGGAAATAGGATCTGCCAGTTTTAATCACTAGTTTATTTCTACTAGAATTATTACTTAATCTGGGAAAGAATCTTGAACAATAACCGTACATTATTTACATCTACAGATTCTGACTGGCTATATATGACTTTCAGGAAGTCTATTCAAAGGGATTTGCAATAATGACTGAATGATTATTTACCAGTGACCCTGGAATGAGTGGTAAAATTCCTCTGTTCCAGTTGGCTACAGTCCTTGGATTGCTCCATCTGCATGCCTATATAACTCAGGCAGGCTGAATAATTAGTAACAAATCTATTTCCTGAATATTGCATCTGCTGTGTAAGAACTGCTCAGAAGCTACTTGCTAAATACTCAAATTTATCAGTGCATTTCCTCAATGAACTCCCCACATTTTGTATTCATGTGATTTCTTTGTCCAGTTGAATGCAAGTTAACAACATCGTGTGACTTTTTAATGTGCTGAAGTTTTGTTGGGACAGATGCAAGCGTTTGAGCTTAAAATTTGCTTTTTTTGCAAGTATTCAGGCTTGCGATGCTTGTGGATGAATATCTGCAGAAAATGCAAATGATTGTGAATACAGTCTAGCGCGTGTGTGTGTGTGTGTGTGTTTTTTGTTTTTTTTTTTGTTAATTTGACTGAATATTTATGGAAAACATTCTTCACTATTAGCTCATTTCTATCAAAAAGAATCATGACCACCTGAATTTCTGTTCCCCATCCTATACTGTCATCACATATCTCACCAGCTAGTGAATACAATTACATTTTTAGAAAGATTGCTTTTAATGCCGTTTGGAAATTGGATCTAAACCCGAAGGGGCGAAGAGAGAAATTAATGGATGGGATGCAGCGTCTGGTGAAGACTGTTTCAGACATTTAGGTAGCATAAACATGTTTGCTTTAGGCATATGACTGGGGAGTTCTCAGGACAACAGCTAATCCCTAAAGAATGCAGAACACAAGAAAAAATGAGAGGAAGCACCTTTCAATGTAGTAATAATGTGAATGTATCCTTTTAATCTAGATGATACTCTTTGTTAATGAGCACCTCAGCATTTATTTGCCTCAGGGAGAACATGGTTATTATTTACCATATAAAACAGATGCACCTTGAAGCTGTTAGCTGGAAAAAGGACAGAATCAGATTGAAAGCCAAAGACGACATAAATTAATAAGTGCAAAACTACATGTGTAGGGAGAGATTTAATATGGTGTTGTGGAAGACACTGCTTTTGTCATTTGTGAAGAGAAAAAACCCCTCAAATTTGTGAGGGTGGCAAAATGTATTTTAGTATGACATAGCTATTGGTTCTTTGAGTTCTGAGCCTCAGTTGTTTATGGCGTCCTTGGGATCTTAGTCTACTTGGTGCTTTTCAACTACTACAACTGTAGACAAAATAACTGTAATTGGATTTTTAACTGATAGACCATAGAAGTATCAGAACAATAAAATACAATTAATTTGGTTTTATTCCTTTACCTAGTGTAATTTTCATAACTGACATAAATTCAGTGAAAAAAAAGCCAGTCTAATGTTTTATTTGTAGTATTACTTAGCCACCTTCTGTAATCACCTAGATACAATGCTGAGAAGGAAGAAATGAATTTATTCCTGACAGCCAATCTCATCCATGACCTTGAGCCACACACAGACTTCCACTCAGTTTCTCTGTTTGTAATATGGTGATAAGTTTCTCCATGTGTAATAAGGGAATAATCAATAGAACACTTGTAAAGCACATCAAGATCCTCAAGTGAAAGGTGATACATATGTGACAGTATTATTCAGCTTTTTATACTGTTCACCAAGTAACAGAAAAATTAGTCATGATCCTGCCAACGTGATATGTGCTCAAATATAACACTTGTGTAAATAGTCTCAGTTAAGTCAATACAAATACCTGCATGAATAAAGTTATGCGGAAGTGTTGCAGGATCAAGCAAGGCCTTAACCCTGCAGTACACTGTTTGGTACAAAACAGAAGGTTCTGAATGTGATTTTTATATTTATATAAATTATACAAAGAGAGAAGGTGTTTATTTGGTACAACCATTGATGTACATAGTGTATGTGTATATACATACAAATAATTTTAGATCAAAAATGCATTTGGCTTTACAGTTTAAATCTGTTTACCTTCATTCTGAACATTTAGGGCTGACATCAAAAAGCAATCTATGAGTTCAAAATGACAGTGTTAGAAATAACCACAAGCCCAACTAAAGCGTCTGCAGACTGTCATCTGCTCCATTCTGGCTCTGGTAGTCATACGTTACACTTGCAAACTTCTATGGATCACCATAAGACTAAGCAACATGAAATAGGCAGTGAACTAAAATTACTCTTTTGATCTTCTTCCTATTAAGAATGAGTGTGACATGCCTACTAGGAGTTCATGTATTTTCATTCCTCTTTGTTCTTTTTCCATAGATAAATATCATTCAGGGTATAGTAGCAGAAATTAACATAAAGACGGGTGAATCTGAGTGCCAGTATTACAAAGAGAGGCTCATTTATCTAGAAGAAGGCCAAAAGGACTCACTGATTGATAATTCACGTGTGGTGTGTTGTCATGGTGAACTAAAGAACAACAGGGGAGTGGTAAGGAATAAATATTTTTTTTCATCACAATATACTTTAAGATAAGTTATCTCCAGTGCTTTGGTGTTACAAGTTAAGGTAGAGAGGTTGCTGCATCTGTTCAATTTTGAATAAGAGAAAAAAGATTATTGGGGACAGTGTGTTATACATAGGATCCTCTTCTATGGGATTCTGTCCCTCTATGGAGGCCTTTAGGAACATTGGTGAGTTCCATGGGGTGTTACTGGAGGGGGTGGGGTGTCAAGACCACCTCATGACCCCAATCCTGCCACTGCTGCTTGCCAGCAGCAGCAGGGGGCCAATCCAGTTTCGAGCTTCCTGCAAGAGGCTCAGAGCTGGAGACGGTCTGTGCTGCTCTCTACAAGTGGCAGGAGTGGTCTCTGAGCAGCAAGCGTTGTTGCTGGGTGGCTGCCACTTGGCAGAAGTGGCCCAGAGCTGGATCGGGCCCCTTCTGGCTGCGCTGCTCGCCAGAGATCCAGGGGGGAAAAAAACCAGAAAAACCCAAGGAGTCATGTGGGACTGTGACTTGCTGGCCCCAGCACAGTGATATCCCTGGTTCCATTATATTGAAATGTCTAGGAAATGGCTCACTCATTTGGACTTCCGCAAGTTCACATTTATTTATAAGCAAGATTCAACTTGATCCCACTGTCACTGAAGTCTGTGGGGGAAGGGACAAGCTCTAGTTATGGAAACATGACATGGTGGTTCCAAATCATGGAGCGCTTTTTTTTTCTTTTTTATGAAGAAGGTGGTAGGAGAATCACTACTTGACTGACTAGGGATGATTGACTGCCTCTGAAAGAAAGGGGAAACTGAAGGATTTTTATATTTACTGTAGAAAAGATATGCAGTACTTATTAGCCAGATATTTAAACCTAAGTTGCTTAAACTAAGAAGAAAGATTGTGAAGTTTTGGAACTTTAGCTTGCATCCTTGAAATACTGCCAAAAAGGGACCCAGTTATTTTAATTACATTTCCACTATGAGTGTGTTTTGAATCAGCTTACAAATAGCTTTTAGTCTTTAATGGTCATATGCGAACTATGAATTTAACATTCTAAATGAGTTGATTAATTTCTACACTGCATTATAATCTGTTGAAATCTAGCTCTTCTTAACAGACTATTAGATGTGGGTTTGTGAAATACAGCCCACCACAGTGAGTCAACATGTAACAGATTGCTTTGAGGCTCTGTCTACACTACAGCTTTTCAGAGTGAATTTGTAACCAGCTAGACACGCAATTACTTCAGTTGGTCAAAAGTCACATGATTTAGTTTGCCTATGCAGAAGTTTTTCTACACAGATTTTGTCATAGGAAAAACACACACTAAATCAAATAAAATGTGCAGCTGAAAATATACTAACTTTGTAAACATTAACCATTGAAGTACATGCACAGGAAGAATTATAGTGTGTATGTGTGTCTGCTGGATTATAATTTATTTATAAGTATGGCTAAATTTATGTGTGTATGTGCATTCCACCTACTCTGTCTTCATGTGCATGTATTTTTACTGGTCGTCTAAAATATGCGGAATATAACGGGGAGAGGGAGGCAGTATCATTATGAGTAGATTCTGCTCCTGGGGGAGTAGTATAGTTCACTCTCACATTTTAAATCTGCTATGAAGTCTTCATGTACGGGTCCTTGGCTGGTAGTTGAATAATTCCAAAGATTAATATTAATCAAATCAATACATCTTCACATTTACTCAAACTGTTGAAATACAGTGGGTGTTAGTAAGTTTAATTGGCACATGGAGGTGGCAGAAGACTGTGTATGTGACAGGAATAGCAAGTAGTGAAAGGATGAAGTAGGAGGAACCACCTTTATTTATCAATTGCTGTTAAGTTTTTTATTCATTACAAAGAGTTTAAGCAGTGCAAATTGCTTTATGTTACAAGAAGTGTAGCAAACACATAGCTGTTGTCATGTACTTTTTTTTTTTTAACTAAATATCTATTAAGTTCATTTGAAGCTGCTCAGAATTCAGAGTAAGCAGCCATAATATTTCAGCCCCAGTGGTAACAGCTTTAAATAATAATATACACTGTTGTTGTGTGTCTTTCTAAATTGTCCAAACTCTAATTTAATTAAAAATTAATGATTTAATCCTGGGACAGACTGAATATTCTGAGAAGTTTGCTGAAATTTGTAGTATGCATAATCTCTAGTACTTTGTAACATCTCTAGCTTTCACAAGGTTCCGATTTTCAGATAAAAGATGCATTAAAAATTAGTAAGCACACTTGGTCTCACTTGTTTTAGAGGAAAACATGTTTAAATTTAACAAAAACTGGATACACATAACTTCCTGTTATAAGTAAATAAAAGCAGTGTGAAAAATCAAGCGATTTCATTAAGCACACTTTTATGCAAACAGAAAACCTTTTATAACTTTGTTAGATTGGGATATATTTCTAGTAGCACAGACTGGTCAGCAGTTTTTGGAAACTGGGAGGGGGAAGGGTAAAGATTTCAAAGGTTTTGTTCTTATAGGCTTAGTACAACTTCAGAAACAGTTATCATGAAGCAGTAAAAAGGAAGTCAATGATCATTTTTCTTGGTCATTGTCATTTACTCAGGTTTTGTTTGATCTACATGGAGACCAGGGTATAATTCCCTTCCATTATTTTAATTAGCACACTGGCAAAATATTACTAAATATTTAATTATTTTTCAGGTTTGCACAATGTATATTGACTTGTTAAAATCTGAGTTTTCTTCTGAAAAATTGCATCACACGGTTCATAACTTAATGTTAGCTATTTAGCCCTTTAGTCTTTTCATCTGTCTTATACAGTTTATTGACTTTATACTAAATACAAAACACATTTAAAAAGTGATAGGCTCCTGTAGTTACTTATATATTCAATCACGCCTAAGAGTGTTTGTGAGACCAAATAGATTGGTTGAAACAGAGCCTGAAAGGCTCTCAACATTGTCCACTTCACTGTTTAAGATAAAATAAATGGTGGTAGTGTCACACAGTGAAACCATGATACAAAGAAGAACTAACCATGTGACTGTAATGAGATTTTAAGTGGCTAAATTACAAACACACTATATTCTAATATTTTTTTAAACTATGTAAATTGGAATGTTTGCTCAAAGTAAAACAATCACCAGTCTTAATACACCCAATTGTGCTTATCAGTATGTGATTTTTAGTTCTGGGCAGATTTCCTATCTGTCTACATTAATTCCTGTGCAAAGAGGGTTCTTACAGAACACCTTCATGGTCAAGTGATGATCTGCCCAGCTTTTGCAACTGCCGCATCTCAAAATGAAACAGATAAGCTTTTCACATCAACACATTGTGGCAGGGGGAGCTGTGGATGCAAAGACTAACTGAAGAGTAAGGGACTAAATAGGAAGTGCTTGGATCAAAACCGTCTAAGCATGTAGACGTGTATAATTTTATCAAACTGAGAAGCCCCTTTGAAATAAAAAAAAACTATTCCATGGGCATGAAGTTATGCATGTGCTTAAGTGTTTGGACAATTGGTATCTATACCTGGAAGACAGAAGTGGGTAGCAAGAAAACTATACTGTTCATATTTAAGAATCAAAGAAATCGTTCACTGTGAGTAAAAGCAAAACCTTGAGAGTGAAGGTGCCTTTAAGAAAAGGTAAGCATCTCAGACACCATTGCTGTTTCCCTATATTGCATCTGGGATGTTCGAGTTCAAGCATAACCTTTCATTTCTGTTACACACGAGGCTCATATTGTGCAAGAGGTTTTACAATCACTACCTAAAGACGTTAGGTATAGCGGTGGAAAGTGTTTTTCATTTTCTTCTTAGTTTACATAAATTGCGTGTGGAGATGAATATTTACATTATGTTAGGTCACCAACTGTATTAGAATGGGAGAAAGGTGTCCCAGTGAGGGTTGAGGTGAACAAATTTGGGGGGTTGGGGGTGTTGTTTGACATTGTTTGCTAAGAGGAACCAAAATCAAATATATATTGTTAAAAGAACACAAAGAGAAGTAGTGTATTAAAGTAAACTTTGTTCATGACTTTAAAAGGAATAATAAACTTATTTTCCTTTTACGATCTTTGACAGAAACTGCATGTCTTCCTGTTCCAAGAAGTGCTGGTGATTACCCGAGCTATAACCCATAATGAACAACTCTGCTACCAGCTATACCGGCAACCAATCCCAGTGAAGGATCTTATTCTGGAAGACTTGCAGGATGGAGAGGTGCGACTAGGTGGATCAATACGTGGTGCATTTAGCAACAATGAGAGAAGTATGAATACATTTTTTTTTATTTGACTAATTTATCATTCAGTTGTAGGAAACGGATACAACTTGAAATGTCCTTCATTTAAAGCAGTGTCAAACTTTAACCTTCCTTTCAAACTGTTATAAAGCAAGACTATATGTCTATTTTAAAGTTCGCTCTATGGGTCCTCCTCCCTGCCCCCTCGCCCACGCCTTCGCTGTCTTGGGAAGAGAGTAGAATGCAGCACTGAACAAGAACTTATAAACAATCTTCCCCAGAATGTATTTTGAAATTTTGTAGCCTCCTTAGAACCCTTAAGACAAACTTTATCTGTTGTGGATCTTCATCTTATTAGAGAGGCATTTCATAGAATCATAGGGTTGGAAGGGACCTCATAGGTCATCTAGTTCAACCCCCTGCCAGAGGCAGGACCACTCCCCCTAAACCATCCCAGTCATGGTTTTGTCCAGCTGGGCCTTAAACACCTCCAAAGATGGAGACTCCACCACCTCCCTAGGCAGCTCATTCCAATGCTTCACCACTCTCCTAGTAAAGAAGTTTTTTCTAATATCCAGCCTCGACCTCCCTAACTGCAACTTGAGACCATTGCTCCTCGTTCTGTCCTCTGTTACTATTGAGAACAGTCGAGCTCCATCTTCCTTGGAGCATCCCTTCAATTGCTGCTACTCCATAGTTAAGGCTGTGATCATACAAATACATATGCATCTACTTGATGTAAAACATGCGAGTCATCTTTTTAACGTCAAGGTTACTGTTCACATGCTTAAAATTAATCATGTTCAGCATTTGCAGAATCAATGCCTATGATTAACAGGGTTCCTCTTAACTTTTCACAGAAATTATTTTGAAAGCTTTTTCTGGTTGATTTGTGTTATGGTTTGCAAAGAAGGGGCCCAAGCTGCCAAAGAAGCAACTAGTCCTGGCTGATCTATAGAGAGCAAAAGTGAAATTTCACAACTTTAATAGGCTTTAATAGACAGTGTAGCTAGAGAGGTTCCACAGAGCTCTGGAGTAGCTTCAGCTCTACTGAGCTGCTTAAGGTTCCAAGCTTGAGAAGGTCAACTGATCTAGAAGTTAACCCGTTTAGGCACTGGCGGTTGATTTTATAACTGTAGAGCATGAAGCACTGAACCACTATATTGGCTGAACACTAAACCAATTAACCTCACAAAGAAACGAACCAAATGAAATTTTAGTAACCCTGGTGGTATTTAGGATTGCCCTCATGGCCTTACACAGGTCAAATCTACAAATGGTTCATGAGTTTTTCCCTCTGTTCTTGTTCTTCTTTGGTTTTCTAACATAGCCATAAGGCAGCAACCTATTAAGCCTAAGGACTTGGCAAAATGTTGTATTATTTTATTGTATTCACTTTTAAAAATGCATACACCCAAATCAATCAATGGATATATTTTTCTTTCTTTCAGTCAAAAACTTCTTTAGAATCAGCTACAAAAGTGGATCCCAAAGCCAGTCCCACTCACTACAAGCCAATGACTCCTTCAACAAACAACAGTGGCTTAACTGTATCCGACAGGCCAAAGAAACAGTTCTGTGTGAAGGAGAGGCAGGAACGCCCGATTCAGAAGGACATTTCCTAATATCCCCAAATGGGAGTAGGGTACCACAGGGTGAAAGCAGGCTTGAGCAAATGGACCAATCAGACAATGAGTCAGACTGTAGCATGGACACTAGTGAAGTCAGCACTGATTGTGAACGCATGGAACAGATAAACTCTTGTGAGAATGATAAACAGATAGAAACCACCATTTGACAGAAACTTACACTTCATGGAAGTAAACCTGTGTCTTACCTGTACAGTATTTGCATTCCGTAAATGGAGCGATTGGAAAAGCACTTTTTAACACTTTCTTGTGACAAAGTCAGTACAGTCTTTCTTGTATTTGTACCTTTGAGTGTAGTACTGTAACTGTCAAACTGTGTAAGCTGGAATCTGTTACAACTCATATCCTGTGATATTTCCATAAACATCTGGGTGGATGAAAAGGTACCTGACCGGTTATTTTCATTGTCCTGCTAGTAGAAAGAATCTCTAAATCCAGACAACATAGAAGTGTCAGTAGATGGGGGCTGAGAGGGAGAGGGATAGGGATAGGGACAGCAAAATTTAAAGATTCTGCTGGTATGTTGCAGGGGTCAGGGTCCAGTATATGAGCCCTGGTGGTGGGGGTGGAAGCACACCAGGCCCAGTGTGCCTTCCACACATATTGCCTTTGTCTAAAGTACTCTTTATAGGTATGTTATGTAAGAAATCTCTCCATGGTTTTTATATTGTTCTGTTTGACCTGAAGACATGGACACTGTATTGGGTCTTAAGAGCGGTATCAAAGTGTGCATTTAATTAGGAATAGCATTTAGAATTTTCAGAAAAACAAATGTCTGCTAAAATAACTTGGCAGAAGGTAAGTAGCTATTGCGCTGGTAAATAAACAGGAAATGTAAAGAGTATTGCATGTCAGCAGTGACTCTTTAGGGATTAATTTTAAAAAGCAGGAAGCACTGAGTGAAGATCCAGCAAGCCAACACCGCAGTCCGGTCAAGAAAAAAGGTTAGTGTAGAGTTCATGGTTTACTTACTGGAGTATATACACTGCTAATGCTGAATATTCAGAATAGATCACAGAAAATTAGGATCAAAAGGGACCTCAGGAGGTCATCTAGTCCAACCCCTGCTCAAAGCAGAACCAACCAGAACTAAAATCATCCTAGCCAGGGCTTGGTTATTCTGCAAATGTTGGGTATTTGTAAATATAAAGTTGGTTGTTTGCTTATCATGCCATGTATACTGTATCATCCTGACTCAGACAGGAAGAATTTAAGAAGCACTGGATCATTGAACAAGCACGCCTGCATTTTGCACTCCACTGACCTGACTTATTGTTACTTCTAAGCACCATTAAAGTAGAGTTAAAACATCCCAGTGATTTTGTGTAAAATGTCTGTTTACAATTACATGTCTTTTTTTGTTTTGTTTTGTTTTTTTAAGATTGAGACATAATCTTCCATCAATGGTGCTATACAAACACCCCTTCAGAGATAGTAAAGAAAGTTAAAATAAGAAGGGACTTGATTTTCCTTTAGGCAATATTACATTTTTAATTTTGTCAAATATTGTTTTTAAGATTTTTGCTGCATTTCCCTTCATGCTGTAATTGAAACAACTGCTGTTTTCTTGTGGCTAATTTAATTAAGTATATAATTGGCCTGTTTCATAATAATGAGAGGTAGATCAACCAATTTAAATGCAGTCTAAAACACTGTCCAACAGCGTGACTATTTTAGGAATTCTTGGTTCATCTTTTATTTTTTCAGTGTAGGAGATGATCCCACTCAACTGAATGGTAAAGTAGGTTACAAAATTTGTCTCCTTGTTAATTTACATGATCCTTGATAATATACAAACTGAGGATGACTTGTGAAAATCAGATAAACACTAGTACAAGTAATAAAACCGTTAAATTATTGCCAGAGATGTTTTTCATTTGTTTTACAATTTTACAGAAAGAAAATAGTAAATAAAATGGCATTTATCTTGCACATATATCATGAAGCGCATTAAAGGAACCAGAATGGCAAGATAATCAATATAAAAAACCAGGTATATTGTTTTTTAAAAAAACAAACAAACTGTGGTCTGTTTTACTGAGTAGAACATATTTATAGATTATAAAACGGTAATTTTTTCTTCTGTTGCAGGTCTGTAATGTATTTAAACTGCTTCATTTTTAGAGTCAAATGTTTGAGCATGCCAGTGAAGAATAGGACAAGAGGACAAAGGAACATTTTATAGAAGTGAAAAAATAGAATATTGACCTATGAACTTTTGATATGACAACTTTTGGCCTAAAAGCATGTAAAGCATTCACTTATAGAAAGGAAGAGACCATTTATGTGTTGAAATATCTTTGTATAATGGCCTTAAACTCTTCTGGAAGATTTCAATAAATTACATTACATTATTTTGGTTTTTAATTGTTTGGATTGCTTATTATCCAAGGAGACCACTATGGCTGACTCTACATAAAGCTTTCAACAGTATTTAACCTATCTAAGCAAGGTTTACAGTTTGGTTCTGGCTGAACTGGGTCATCTAGGCCACTGGTTTTCAAATCAGTGGTTGGGACCCAGTACTGGGTTGCAGCACCCCCTACTGCTGCTGCCAAAAGACTAAGATGCATTGCTGATAGATGTAATTGTTGGGTCACAGGCAGAAATGATTTTTTTTCAAGCAGGTCCTGAGGAAAAAAGTTTGAAAACAACTGATCTAGGCCATTAAATTTTAATGAAATAAGCAGTTTCCTTGTCAATCTTTTTTCAAAGTTTCCTTTTTCTTCAGTAGTTTACCACAATGTTATGCTTTTTTAAACTCTGAAATGATACTGTAGTTTGAATTCAAGACATCCTAATTATCTAAGCACAAAAGGAACTGGATCACAGCAAGTCTAGTTTGGATTAAAAATTGAATCAAAACACTCTTCTCTCGTAGTGTTTATGAAGGTAGGGAGAGATGTTCAGAAATAACTGCATCTGAGATGGTTAAACTCATGCTTCAGTGCTGTGCTTTTAATATGAGCCAAAGTGCTTACTGTTTTCAATATACTTTACAAACATGAATTAACCTCAACAATGTCAGTATGAGGTAGGTAAGTCTGATCCCCAATTGTATAGGGAAAGAGAGACCAAGAGATGTTTCATTTATTCCAAAGCTACAAAATAGGAAATGGAAAAGCCTGGATTTAGAATTCAAAAACTCCTAGCTCTGCTAAATATACTAGACCGATGATTCTCAACCTTTTTCCCATTCACAGGCCCCTAAAAGATTTCAAATGGAGGCATGAACACCTCTGGAAATCTATTCTTTGTGTATATACAGTTGAACTCTTTTCAGTCCATTTTCAGTCGAAGTGTTTTCTGGACACCCAAGACAGTCTGTGGACCATAGGCTGACAACCACGGTACGAGACCACACTGGCTTCATATTATTTTCAACAGTCAGCATGTCATGGTTAGCTGGCCCTGTGCCACAGTTAGTTTGACCCACCCAGGATGAGCAGTTGAGTGACTATCAAATGACTAAGGGATGATCTATACAGAAAGCCTATATTGGCAAAGCTGCATCACCCAAGAGAGTGTGAAAAATCCATATCTGAGCCCTAGTTTACATGTGGGCAGCTTTTCGGCGGCAGTCAACCGTCATTTATGGAAGGCATGTAAAATGCCTTGTGTAACTACCGGCAACTTTCTAAGACACTGGGACACGCTCAGGGAAGCCAGCTGCAAGCACCTTGTGGTCAGCTTTCCCCTGCGCCTTCTGGGGGGCCAGGGACTTCTAGCACCGACTTCCAGGACTGCAGCAGCGAATACATACTCACTGCTAACCACCACTGTTCCCTCTAAAAAGAGTGTGTGTGTGCACACTACTTTTCTGGCCCCAGCAAGCGGCGTTTTCTGGCAGCAAAGGGGACCAGGGCTCAGCGGCTGAGATCTGAGTGGCCAGCCAGCGAGGAGGCACTATCAGCTTCCAACGCCCTCCACACCCGAGCCTCTCACAGCAGCATAAGGCTGGAAAAAAGACCGGCTACCTGAAGTGGCTTTGGTAGGTGACAGTGCCTGCCTGCTGGCCAGCTCCTCTGATCTCAGCCAATGAGCTAAGCAGAGTAGTGCCTGCAGGGCAGCCTCAGCGCTGGCAAGCTCGCAGACGGGGAGGAGGAGCCTGACACCTACTTTCTTTTGTCTTTATTTCTTCTTTCCATCTCTCTTTTCTTTCTCTTCCTTTCATCTTGATTCCTTTCTTCTTTCTCTTTTCCTTCCTCTCTTCTCACTTGCTTTCCTTTTCCTTATTCTCTTTCTTCCTTTTTTCTTTCTCTTCTCACTTCCCTTCCTTTTCTTTGTCTTCCTTCCTTTCTTGTTTCCTTCCTTATTTTTTCTTCTTTCCTCTATCTTTCTTCGCTCCTTCTTTTTCTCATCCTCCTCCTTTCCTCCCTTCTCTCCATTTTTAAAATAACTTTAATTAAAAAGCTTTCTAAAAATTACATTTCCAATAAAAAATTGCACAAATTCAATTAATTAAACCAAATTAGTTAATTCTATTTACAATTAACACATTTTAAAAGATAGTCATTTTAACAAACACTTTTTAAAACATAGGCCTATTTTGTACAAAAGAAGCAGGGAGCCTTGTGGCACGTAAATACTAACAGATTTATTTATCACGAGCTTTCCTTGGAGAAATCCCACTTCGTCAGATGCTTTGAAGATGGGGGAACTTACAGAATGGAATGAAAATAAATGCAAGAGACTGTATGACCTGATCCCATGTCTTACTCTAACAGCAAATAAGAGCAGTTGTTGAGATTTAAACACTGGGAAACAGCAGGTAGAGATGCGTGAATTCAAATCACCTGTTGTAATGGGAAAAGAAGCAATAGTCAAGATTTAATTCCGTTTTCACACGATCAAATCTGCTTGTCAATTCTAATTCAGCTGTTTTTCTTTGAAGTCTTGATGTCCCATTCACCATCAAACCAGCTACTCCATCAAGGGCTCATTCACCTGCTCACCCACTAATGCAATTTATGCCATCATATGCCAGAAATGCCCCCACACCTTATACATTGGACAAACAGGACAATCTCTGCAAAAGAATAAATGGGCACAAAACTGACAGCAGAAATCACAACATTCAAAAACCAGTTTCTGACCACTTTCATCTGTCTAATTGCTCTATGGCTAACTTGTTGCTGACTGTGCTCAAGAAAGGCAGTGAGACATCAAGACTTCAGAGAGCAAAAGCTGAATTAAAATTGATATGCAGATTTGATTGTGTGAAAGCAGGATTAAATTGTGACTATGGCTTTTCCCATTACAGCAGGTTATTTGACTTCACCTTCCTCTACAAGCTATTCCTCAGTGGTTGAATCTTAACAAATGCTTTGGTTTGCTGCTACCGTGTGACCTGTTCCCATGTCTTACACTCCTTTGCATTTATTTCCTCCCATTCTGTAAGTTCCTCCATCTTCAAAGTGTCTGATGAAGTAGGATTTTCTCCCATGAAAGCTCATGTGATAAATAAATCTGTGAGTCTTTAAGAGCCACAGGACTACTTGCTTCTTTTGCTGATCTAGACTAACATAGCTGCCCCTTTGAAACTATTTTGTAAAGCGCACAGCTGTAGTTTAGGTAAAAATTGATGATAATGCGTAACTGTAAAGTTGGACTCAAGTCACCATAAGGCAAAATTTCTGCTCACAAACTAAAATTTTTGCTCATGACTTCCCAGTTCTTAGAAGGAACATTGCTAACCGCACCCAGAATGTCAGGCTGACGGCAGCAGTTTTGCCGCTGTCAGTGAAGACATATCCTGAAGGACATAGGTAGACCAACCTAGCCTGTGCTGGAGATAGTGGTACGCTGACAAGAATTCTTCCTGTCATCTAGCTACTGCCCCTGAGTAGGTAAACTAACTATATTGACAGCAGGGGTGTCGCTGGTGCCTGGCACACGGGGTCCATGCCACGAATGCCGGCACCAGTGCCCTGGGTCCTGGTGGGGCCCTGCCTCTCCTGGTGTCCGGCTGGATCAGGCTGGAGATCCAGGGCCCAGCTGCCCGCAGCCGCGACTGCCACTCCCGGCCCTGTCCCCAGCCAGGGATCCGGGGCCAAGCTGCCTGCTGCAGCGGCAGCCGCTTCCGACCCCTTCAAAGGCCGGGCGACCCCACAGCCGTGGCTGCCACTCCTCGCCCTGTCCCCAGCCAAGGGCGGGGCCTGTGGGCAGGGTCTGCAGGCAGTGCCCTGAGTCATTCGTTGGGGCAGCAACGCCCCTGATTGACAGCTTGGTTATCTACAATTCCTAGGACCTGGAACTACAACGGAGGGCAGACATGGGTTTTCCCTGTCCTGCTACCTTGTGGAGTAGAGCAAATTCTACTGCTAATGAGACCACAGAGAGGAGTTTTGTTTTTTTTTAACGCTGCCATCTAGCAATGATGTGCAAGGACCCTTGCTCAGGATGGGAGGAAAAAGGGACTGATTAGAGTCCAGGAGAGCTGCCAGCCTTCCCAAAAATAAGCATATCTTTATGCATAAAATACGCTAATGGCAGCCATATTTGTCACTGTGTTCCATGTTGAATACTGTGGGATGTCGGAATGGACAGAAATGAAGTAAATGGCTAAATGAGATTATTGTGAACTATTACATCCAAAAGTATTAACCACAAATAGTCCAATTTTAACTTGGTTAAGTGTTTATGCTGATCTAAATCTACTCTGCATTTTCAATCAAAAAAATTATTCTTCACTTCCATTTATAAAAGCAATCACCATATTTGATTCCAAAGCATAGGGTCTTTTTTATCTCTGTATGATTTATAGAGCACTTTGGTAGCCCCTTAAATAACAGTGCTCTCTAAATGCAAAATTAGTCTCCATAAATGCAGTCTATAATCAGTCTAGATAGAGAAGTTTAATGCATAATAAGAATATTTTATAAATCGGAATATTTTAAATTCTTCAACAGTATGATGCTGCCATCTGCTGGGAATGCTTTTTTTTTTTTTTTTTAAGAGCTTGTTTGATTACCTAAAATGTTTCACACACAATTTTGAAAAAATCAGGCATAAAATATTTCAGTAGAAACAATTTCAAGTTTTAGCCTTTGGTATTAAAAAAAATCTATTAGAGAAAACTGCTCGATTGTGTGTAAGTTTGCTTTTTTTTTTTTAAGTGGCATGAATGGTTTTTACTTCATCTTTCGTTTCAAATAAAATTAGTCACTTCTGACAGTAAAATTGAAAGGCAAGTCCATGTAGCATGTATAAATGTGCAGAAAGTCACAAGACTTATTCTCAGCATCAGTAACATCAACAATAATTCTTGAATGACGCATATAAAAGGCACTTTAAATTGTAGGTAAGAGTTTCTTTTTGTTGGCAAGTGGCATAAACTGATGTCTGCCTTAAGTGATATTTTTGCCTGATCTTACTTCTGCTCACTTTGTCTGTGTAACTAAATGAGTGTGCTTTTCTGAAATGTATGATTATTACAGAATCATTTGTAACATAGTTTGATAAAAGGAAATTTTTAGGGAAGCGAGAAGTTACTTTAACAATTAAGTAATTTCTTTCCAACATTACATAAAATATGTTACAACACTGAATCTCTCATTTTCTATAAGAAATCATTGATACAGACCTACTGTGCATCAGCAAGCATTCATAGCTTGGAAAAAAAAGTTATTTTTAGATGTGGCATTTAAACTGCCATATCTAGACTTACTGAGTAAAACATTTCCACTTCTGCAGTTGCTTTCATCAGAGAATACGGAAGCAATTTATGCAACAAGGATATAATATGCCTAGAAAAACTAAGCAGAACAAAAAAAAATTTTGGAAACTTGTTTTATGACAACTTTTATATGTCAAAGAAACAATATAGCACTGACGCCCTCTATATATCAACACTGGTTCTTGGATTCACGTTTATTCCTTAGATATGGAATCTTTTGTAGTTTTTCACTTGTAAATGATCTGTACATCAGATGTTTAGTGATTATCACTCTGATCTGAACAACCTATACTATGAAGGATGTGTGTTTGAAGTTGTTCTTACTTCAGTTAGTGTTAAACTGCTCTTTACTTGAGAAAACAATTTTTCAGTGGAATAAAAGTTTTACTGTATTGTAACCAAACTTAGGATGTGTGACTCATGCTGGAAAAGTGATCTAGATATGCATTATCCTTTTTCTCAACAATATTTAATATTTTGCTGTGCAGCTCTCAAATGCAAAATCTGCCAGATTGAGTTTATCTATAAACTGATTCTGCTCAGAAAAGTAGTGTGAATTTTTTTTTATCTGCTATCCTGGAATCTCCAGAATTTTTTTTTTTTTTAGATTTCGAGATATGTTTATAATAGTGTATATTGTTACTGTTACTAAGTACACCAGCAAACTCATTTTGAACATATGCTTTAGCATACTGTTTAGTATTCTCCCTTCAGGAGGCAGGTGGCAGCAAGTGCTTTTTAGATGATGTCTGAAGTTACTGGTTTCCCACTAGTATTGTTACTTACCAATCTGATTTTTATTTGAATATATTTACGCAATTGGTCCATGTAAAAAGAGTGATTAGAATGTGGTGAAAATATGGAATGAAGAATAATTACATTTAGTCTAGAAAGTCTGTGAGGTCTCATTGTCATATGGCAGTCTATTGTGTTGTGGGGGCAGATCCTCAATTGATAAAAAGTGATTCACATCAGCTGCAGAGCTGTTACTGAGGGGCTATGCATAGAAATCCATAAAAAGTTACTTTGCAACAAAAACATGTATTTCTTCTTCGAGTGCTGCTCCTGTCCATTCCCCTGTAGGTGTCTGCACCGCCCCCCCCCCCCCCCCGGGCAGGCCGGAAACTCTTCCCCTAGAGTACCCATAGGGCCGGCTGTAGCGCCGTTGACACTCCCTATATAGCCACCAGCCAACCCTTCCCTCCTCAGTTCCTTCTCACCGCCCTGTCGGTCGCTGGAACATTCTGCTGTGCAAGCAGTGTTGCACATGGCATCTTGTTGTTCCGGAGTACCCGGAGTTTAGTCACTTAGTTTGGTTAGCTTAGTGTTTGTAGTGTTAGAAACAGTAGTTATAGTTAGTTTAGGTAGAATAGCGCCCACCCCGGGCTTGGGGTCGGGCTATGCCAGGCTTCAAGACTTGTGGGCAGTGTAAAAAGCCCATGCGCGTGGACGACCCACACAGCAGTTGCCTTTTGTGCCTGGGCAAGGCTCATCTTGCTGAGAGGTGTAAGATCTGTCGGGGCTTCAAGCCACGGACTCAAAAAGATAGAGTCCAGAGACTCAAACTCCACATGATGGAGGAAGCCCTGCGCCCCGCTCCCGGTGACTCGGGATCGAGCACAGCACTGTCGGTGCGGAGTGCCCCGGCGTTGTCGGCACCGTCATCGGCACCGAAGTCCAGCCGCTCCAAGCCGCACTGGGAGGCTCGGCGCCGCTCATCGTCTCTGGTGCCGGCTAAGAAGAAGAAGGTGGACGGGGGCGCTCTCCGCACCGTGATACGGCGAGCCAGAAGGATGCTGGTCAGAGCCACATTGGCCTGACTGTCTCCTTGTCCCTGGCCTCGGGGCAGGACCGGCGAGAAAGGCTGCACAGCCCGGCATCGAGCTCGTCTCCCACTAGGGATATTTTGGAGGAGGACTTGGTCCTGCCATCTACCCTGGAGGCCTTTGCGGCAGCACAGGAACTGTCGGGACAGTCGGCCCCGAAGGGCCCAGCACTGGCCCTCTACCGGGGTCGGTACCGTCAAGGGGGAAGCCAACCCCCCTCAGCGCTGGCCGGGTATCAGGTCTGGCGCCAATTCCTCCACTGCGGCACTGTTCGCCGGTACCGCCAACCGTCGTGGCAGCAGCTGGAGCTCCTCGGTACCGTTCCCCGATGACTTCTCAGCGTAGTGCTTCGCCAGCTCGTCAGCACCGAGATCGCCTGGAAGAGGGTCGGCACCATTCCCCTGTGCCGTTGTCCTCTGCACCACCTTGGTCGCCGTGGAGTATCCCATCTACGAGCTCCATGGAGGAATTGGCACCACGAGGTTCACGTAAAAAGACCGCCACGCAGCCTCAGCCGGCTCCTGCGCACCGCCATTCCACCCTCAATGGTCGGGTTGGCAGCCAGGTATGCAGTTGCCTTTCTGGATGCTGTGGGCCTTCCAACAAGGTGCAGGCTTCAGTCCAGGGGCCCCTGCACCGGGGTCAGATGTCAGACCTCCCCATCTGCTTCAGTGAGCGCTCCACCCGGTACCGGTGAGGTGTCAGACGTCGAATCACTGCGGGGCTAGCATGACCAAGCCAGCCTGGCTAGCGGAGGCCACGGTGCGAGGTCCAGGGTGCCGTCTGGTGGCCTTGAACTCAAGGCCTCAAACCCTGCTGGATGAGGCAGTGGCAGGGGCTAAGCCATTGTCCATCCCGGACGATGCAAAGGCTCATCAGGAGCTTCTCCGCCAGGTAGCCACAGGCTTGAACATTCAGGCGGAGGAAATTGTGGAAGATGCGGATCCAATGGTGGACATTCTCCTTCCAGAAGGCCCGAGCCGCATCGCCCTGCCCTTTATCAAGACAGTGCAGAGTACCACCAAGGCGCTGTGGCATACTCCGGCCTTGATCCCTCCTATGGCTAAGCGGGCGGAGAGGAAATACTTTGTGCCCTCTAAAGGGTACGAGCATTTTTATTCCCACCCCACCCCAAGCTCGGTGGTGGTAGCTGCAGCAGACGAGCGGGAAAAACAAGGCCACCCAGGCTCGACACCCAAGTCCAAGGAGGCGAAGAAACTGGACTTGTTTGGCCGCAAAGTTTATTCAACGGGGGGCTGCAGTTGAGGATAGCTAACCAGCAGGCTGTCCTCAGCAGGTTCATGTTCAATGCATGGTCAGCCCTGAAAAAATTTTTGTACTCACTGGAGCAGGACTCTAGAGCAGCTTTGTCAGCCTCCATCAAAGAGGGGAAGGTGGTTTCCAAGGCCTTATTACAGTCAGCCTTGGACGCAGCCGACGCAGCAGCCCGTTCCATGGCTTTGGGGGTCACAATGCATAGGAGCTCATGGCTGCAGGTGTCGGGACTGCCTCAAGAGGTCCAGGCCACCATTCAAGATCTGCCGTTTGAAGGGCCCGAACTGTTTTCCCAGCAAACAGATGCCCGCTTACAGACCTTAAAAGACTCAAGGGCGTTGCTTAAGCTGCTGGGGCTCCACACTCCAGTGAGTCAGAGGAAACCGTTTAAACCTCCTCCTCCTCCCTCACGGCCCTTCCACCGCTGCCATGAGGACGATAGGCGGAGAGGTAGAGGGGCCTGTAGGTCCACCGGGCGCCAGCCCAGCGGCCAAGGGGGTTCGTGTCCGCCAGCGGGCCAGAAAAAGAACTTTTGAGGGTCAGCACGAGGGCGACATACCAACCCCCATGGATCCAGAGACTCCCCTGTTTGCCAACAGACTATGCCATTATGTACCAGAATGGTGCAAGATTACAAAAGACCGTTGGGTTCTCAAGACAGTTCAGGAGAGCTATTCCCTCTAATTTTCTTCGTTAACCCTGTCGCGCCCCCCCCCCCGGCATTACATCCCTCCCTGCGGGATCGGGCACACCAGCAATTACTGTTGGAGAAAGTTCAGACATTGCTCCAGAAAGGGGCAGTGGAAGAGGTGCCCACCAGCCACAGGGGCAGGGGTTTCTACTCCCACTATTTCCTTATCCCCAAGGCAAAAGGGGGCATACGTCCAATCCTAGATTTGAGGCGCCTCAACCGGTTTCTTCGAAAAATTCGGTTTCGTATGGTGTCCCTCGCCTCCATTGTTCCCTCTCTGGATCCAGGCAATTGGTACGCCGCCCTCGACTTACAGGACACGTACTTCTACATCGCAATCAACCCAAAGCACAGGAAGTTTTTGCGCTTCGTGGTGGGGCAGAAGCATCTGCAGTTCACCGTGCTTCCGTTCGGCCTCTCAGCAGCTCCACGGGTGTTCACAAAGTGCCTGGCGGTGGTGGCGGCGTTCCTCCGAAGGAAAGGGGTCACCCTCTTTCCGTACCTAGATGACTGGCTGGTCGCGGGGAGGTCGTATCAAGAGGTGCTGTCCCATTTAGCGTTGACGCAATCCCTGTTCGATCGGTTAGGCCTATTGGTGAACATGCAGAAGTCGGTGCTCCTACCTGCACAAAGAATAGAATTCATAGGGGCAGTTCTCGACTCAGTGTCTGCAAGGGTGAGCCTCCCCACAGCCCAATTCCAAGTGATCAAGCAGACAGTGGACTCCTTAACAAAGTTTCCCCAGGCCTCCGCTCGGGAATGCCTTCGATTGCTGGGCCTCATGGTGGCCTGCATGTTTGTAATCACCCATGCCCGCCTACGCATGTGCCCGCTCCAGTTGTGGTTGGCAAGTGTGTTCCGCCCAGTGAGAGACAGTCTGGACACAATGGTCACCGTGCCAGCGTCGGTGCTAGCGTCCCTTCGGTGGTGGGTTCACAAGTCCAATCTCTGTTCCAGGGTTCCCTTCCGGCTCCCCCAGCTGTCAGTTCACCTAACGACGGATGCCTCGGATTTAGGATGGGGAGCATATTTGGGCCGCCTCAGAACACAGGGACTATGGGAGGGTGGGGACTCCCAGCTGCATATCAATATCAAGGAGCTCAAGGCAGCGCGCCTGGCATGCATGGTATTCCGGGATCGCCTCCGTAGCCGAACCGTGTCTGTACGGATGGACAACACCACAGCAATGTTTTATATCAACAAACAAGGCAGCACACACTTGAGGCAGCTCTGCTAAGAAGCCATTAACTTGTGGGAGTTCTGCATTCGCCCTGAGATTTGCCCAGTGGTGTCGTACATACCGGGCCTTCGGAACTGCTTGGCGGACGAGCTCAGCTGGAAATTCATGGCCCACGAGTGGTCTCTCCACCCGGAAGTGGTGGAGTCTCTCTTCCGGAGGTGGGGTTGTCCCCATCTGGACCTGTTTGCCTCACACAGCAATGCCAAATGCCAAGAGTTCTGTTCGTTCAGGGGACTCAGCCCTGGGTCGAGAGCGGAAGCCTTCGAGGTCCATTGGGGGGCACTCAGACTGTTGTACGTGTTTCTGCCGACACTGCTAGTACCCAGGGTGTTGCAAAAGATAAAGGAGGAGAAGGCACAGGTCATACTGATAGCCCCAGCGTGGCCGAGGCAATATTGGTTTTCAACCCTCCTGAGGCTGTTGAGGTGCAATCCTGTCCAGTTGCCTCTCAGACCGGACCCGTTATCCCAGGACAACGGTCGGCTTCTCCACCCCAATCTGGAGGCGCTGCACCTCCATGGGTGGCGCCTTCATGGCTAACGGACAGCGAGCAACTGTGCTCTTCTCCGGTGAGGGAGGTGTTATGTGGCAGCAAGAAACCTTCCACAAGGATTACGTACGCCACCAAGTGGCGCAGGTTCGCGCAGTGAGCTATGGAGAAAGGGGAGGATCCGGCCACGCTCTCGATCCAGCGCACACTAGATTACCTATGGCACCTAAAATCGAGTGGGCTGTCATTGTCGTCTCTCAAAGTCCATCTGGCGGCGATTGTGGCCTTTCATCGGACCCCCCGAGCACGACTCGCTGTTCTCCCTCCCTGTAGTTAAGAGGTTTCTGAAGGGCCTGTCTAAATTGTACCCGGCAGTATGGTTCAGTGGGACTTGAACTTAGTCCTCTCCCGACTCGCCAGGCCCCTGTTTGAGCCGTTGGCAACATGCTCACTGCTCTACCTCTCATGGAAGGTAGTGTTCCTGGTGGCGATCACGTCAGCCAGGCGGGTATTGGAGCTGCGAGCCCTGGTAGCAGAGCCCCCTTATACACTGTTCTTCAAGGACAAGGTACAGTTACATCCTCACCTGTCCTTTAGGCCCAAGGTCGTGTCACAATTCCATGTAGATCAGGACATTTACCTGCCGGTTTTTCGTCCCAAGCCCCACGGGTCAGAGGACGATAGGCGCCTCCACACCTTGGATGTGCGCAGGGCGTTGGCCTTTTATATTGAAAGAACAAAACCTTTTCGCAAAACGCCCCAGCTTTTCGTGGCAGTCGCAAACAGGCAAAAGGGCCAACCTGTGTCCACGCAAAGGATTGCTTCTTGGATCGCAGCTTGCATCAAAGAGTGTTACAAGCTGGAAGGTAGACACCTGCCGCGGGCGACCGCCCACTCGACAAGGGCCCAGGCAGCATCAGCAGCATTCCTGGCAGGAGTCCTGATCGCAGATATATTCAAGGCAGCGACATGGTCCTCCCCACACACCTTCGCGCAGCACTACACCATCACCCAACAAGCAGAATAGGATGCAGCAGTGGGAAGGGCGGTGCTGCAATCTGTGTGTCTATGATGTCCCCCACCTCCAAGGTAAGGCTAGATACTCACCTGCAGGGGAATGGACAGGAGCAGCCCTCGAAGAAGAAGAAGAGGTTACTTACCGGTAACCGGTGTTCTTCAAGAGGTGTGCTCCTGGCCATTCCAATCGCTCTCACCTCCCTTCAGACAGTCGGGGTAGAAGGAACTGAGGAGGGGAGGGTCAGCTGGTGGCTATATAGGGAGTGGCAATGGCGCCACTACAGGGGGCACTACAACCGGCTCTATGGGTACTCTAGGGGAAAAGTTTCCGGCGTGCCGTGCACGGGGCATGCAGACACCTACAGGGGAATGGCCAGGAGCACACCTCTCGAAGAACACCGGTTACTGGTAAGTAACCTCTTTTTTTCTCTTTTTGGAACAGGTATTTTATAAGATCTATGCTGTTTTTCTATAAAACCTTTAATAAAGATTGATGCTTATGTATAATTGTGGAGGTGCTGGCTGTAGTTCAATAATTAAGATAGCCTTTTAAAATGTGACAAATTTATGTTTTTCATTCAAAGTAGGTAGTCTTTTGCTGTGAACGTTTTCAACAATAGTCTCTATGCCTTTAGAATTTTCTATACAAGTTTCTAATTTTTTTTTAATAGAAAATGTTTTAAATTGAGCTCTCACTGTGGTTTGTCCATGTCAGCCCGCTTTTTCTTTGTTCACTGATAGGGTGAAAACATATTATAGTGCTTATCAAAATGGTGGAGGGGAGAATGTTGAATAGATGTAGTACATCTATTAAAAAGTAAAAATAAACCTGAATTTAGGATAATTAACCATTATTTATGAGAACTGAAAATTTATGCACCAGCAATTGCTGACAGATACTGTGTGTTCAAGAACATAAAAACCAATAGAATTTAGCTTTTCGACAGCAGGGACACTATGCCACGTATGCTGCCAACTGTGTTGTGACAAAAAGTTACAGCCATTAGAGTGATGGTTTTCAACCAGTGTGCCATGAGAATTGTCCAAGTGTATTGTGAAATTTTGTACGAAGCTAATGAAAATAAAACAAACTGCTTCATCTTGAACAATATTCTATCCAGCCAAAATGACAACTAATACAACTCATGAAAATTAATCATCAAATTAAAAGCAAGGTATTGGTTTTTTGATTCTAAAATGTGAACATTCTAAACACAGGTGGCCAAAGGGCAAAACTGAGATGACGTTCACATTAATGCATTCGATCTTCTTTTAGCTTGTTGTATGCACTACGTTGTACCCGCCCTAGTAAGACTGTAACCACAGTAAATGCAAGCAAATGTGACATTTATGAGCAAGTAAATGGGACGTTTATGAGCAATCAAGTCAGCTGGAAAAAGTGGGTGTGCTGTGGAATTGTTTGTCTTGCTTTAGTGCGCTGTGTTACTGAAACGAATGGGAAACACTGCTTTAGAGGCAAGTTCCGTAGTACCGCAGCCCAATGGCTCTTATGTAGTCCTGTGGTTCTCAAACTTCTAGGCCTCTAAAAAATTTCAAATGGCAGGAGGAACCCAGTGAAAAAAATGTTAATCTGTGGATCCCTAGGAGTTCAGAGACAGGTCAAAAGCCAGTTTCATGGTAATGACAATTTTTTTTTTTTTTTTTTTTTGCAGATTCCTTAGACACAAAGTCTGTGGATCACAGATTGAGAACAAGTGATGTAGTCCAGATTTCAGATATTTAAGAATTTTGAGAATAAGAAGGCTTAAAATATTGGTATCTTCAAATAGAAGCCTAGCAGTCTGTTGCTAGTCCTAAGAACAGCTGAATCTGTCTTTCCTGATGGAGGCCATTTTTTAAAAGTGTATTCTTTCCTTATGGTGGTTTATACAGATGCCAGTGAAGCTGATGATTAGAAGAACATGGCCAGGCAATGAACTAAGGTAGTGTTGTTTTTGTTGCTTCCATTGCCTTATTAAAAATAAATATTGTTAAAATAATCCAGCAAAATAACTTTTCTTGTTGCCATATCAAGGGACCCTCTCACCCAGCAAGTTCACTGTGTTTTCTTCTTAAAGGGATAACAAATCTGGGCACTGAATAATGTCTGAAGTGAATAGGTTAAGGTAAAATTTCTGATGCACCATATACTTTTAATCATGCTATTGTACACCTTTTTATACCAGATTTGGCTACACTATCCTTCAGCACCACCACCCATGCAAATAGAGTGAAAGATCTACACACCCAAGTACTCAGGTAGAGGAAGTTACGGTGCAACCAATATGCACTTTATTAGGAAGTCCCCAGATCTTGTTGATGGAGACAGTTGTACTTTTAAGAGTCTAGAAATCCACTATGGAGCTTTCAAGATCTTGAAGGAAGCCTTTAGTCCCTTCAAATATCAACATTTGTGCTTTGAAAACTTTTGGGCAAACTAGGAACAACCTGAAGCTTTCCCTCATATTTAAATAGCTTAAAGTGACCTTCACCTATTGTCATGGGGCCAAATTCTTTGCTGGTTTACTTCCATTGAAATGAGGTTATTCAGAATATTTGGCTCATAGTCTCTCAATCGAGTGGTGATGAACATGTTACAACAGAGAAACCTTTGGCTCTACTAAAGGAATACCTTCCCATGGCCAACAAATTCCTAGTCTTAGTCTAGTTCAGCAAAATAAGCAAAGGGTCCTGTGGCACTTTTAAAGACTAAAATTTATTTATTGCATGAGCTCATGCAAAAAAATAATTTTTTAGTCTTTAAAAATGACACAGGACTCCTTGCTTGGTCTTCCCAGTGTCAACATTCTGAAAATAAAAGCAATATGCAGTAAAAACATTTTTTTGAAAATAGCTATCCACATTTAAAAAAAACCCTTCGTGTTTCACCTTCCTTCCCCTGCCTCAAAAGAAATTACCATAAGATAGGAAATCTTTGAAATTAAAATTTTCCTTTAATCCAAAGGCCTCTTCCTTGCTTGTTTTAAATATATACTTACAGGAGTCAGTGGCACAAGTGGAATCACCACACTCTTCAAAAACCACCTAAATGCCCTGAAGAAGAATATGCAATGAAATGTAGCTATACACTCATCTCCTGGTTGGAGGACAAAAAACTACAATAATCAAAGTGGCAGTTACATTTCCCCAGCAGCTAAATACTGCATCTGGGTGCATGTCTGAGTTAGTCCAGCCTCTTACTCAGCTGTTGCCCCATACCCCACTCCTATCCAAACACCAAAACTACTCATCTATATTAAGAGGGGCTGGCTTTCAATATGGACTAACTAGCATGATTTGGTTGGAGCCTAGTTCCACTTTCACGGAAGTGAGGCTTCAGCCTGATAATATATCTCTTCCTGTAATTCTGAAAGGGTACCAAAAAGGACAGACTTGTAAAACAGAATCAGAATGGCTTAACATTGCAATGCAAAAGAATCATGGGATATATCCCCAGAAATCCTAGCAACACACATGGATGAGTATAGCACAAGTGAGGACACAGTAACTTGGGTAAGGCTTTCCTTGGCTCACCTCTGGGCCAAGATAACCTTGTGTGCTCAAACCTGGATGCCAATCACCAATCGAACTCTGCATTTAAGTTTGCTCTGTAAGGAAGAGAGACCCTACCAGAAAAGCAATTTGACTGTTCCTGTGCCAGCATGCATTTAGAAGCATGCCCAAAGGTGCATCATCTCAAAGAATCCATCCTGAAACACTTGGAGGAAAATAGAGTGATCAGGAACAGTCAGCATGGATTCACCAAGGGTAAATCATGCCTGACCAACCTCATTGCCTTCTATGATGAGATGACTGGATTTGTGGATGCGGGAAGAGCCGTTGATGTGACATACCTCGACTTTAGCAAGGCTTTTGATACAGTTTCCCACAGCATTCTCATTGGCAAATTAAGGAAGTATGGGTTGGATTCGTGGAATGTAAAGTGGATAGAAAACTGGCTAGATCAACGGTTTCAGTGTGTAAGAATCAATGGCTCCATGTCAAGTTGGCAACCAATAATGAATGGTGTGCCCCAGGGGTCGGTCCTGGAGCCAGTTCTGTTCAACATTTTCATTAATGATCTAGATGATGGGATAGTTTTGCGGATGACACCAAGCTGGGGGGAACCGTAGAGATGCTGGAGGGCAGGGATAGGATTCAGGGAGACCTAGACAAATTGGAGCAGTGGGCCAATAGAAATCTCATAAGGTTCAACAAGGACGAGTGCAAAGTCCTGCATTTGGGATGGAAAAAAACCCCATGCACTCCTACAGGCCGGAGAGCGATCAGCTAAGTAGCAGCTCTGTAGAAAAGGACCTGGGGTCATGGTGCATGGGAAGCTGAATATGAGTCATTAGTGTGCTCTTGCTGCCAAAAACACCAATGGCATACTGGGCTGCATCACAAGTAGTGCTGCCAGCAGATCATTCCCCTCTATTTGGCACTGGTAAGGCCGCATCTGGAATACTGTATCCAGTTTTGGGCTCCACACTACAAAAAAGACGTGGACAAATTAGAGAGAGTCCAGCGGAGGGCAACAAAAATGATCAAAGGGCTGGAGCACAAGCCCTATGAAGAAAGACTGAAGGAACTAGGCTTATTTAGCCTGCAGAAGAGAAGACTGAGGGGGGATTTAATAGCCACCTTCAACTACTTAAAGGGTTGCTCCAAGGAGGATGGAGCTCGACTGTTCTCGGTAGTAACAGAGGACAGAATGAGGAGCAATGGTTTCAAGTTACAGCTGGGGAGGTCCAGGCTGGATATTAGGAAAAACTTTCTTACTAGGCGAGTGGTGAAGCATTGGAATAACCTACTTAGGGAGGTGGTGGAATCTCTGTCTTCGGAGGTGTTTACAGCCCAGCTGGACAAAACCCTGGCTGGGATAATCTAATGGGAGTGGTCTTGCTTTTTTGGCAGGGGATTGGACTAGACGATCTCATGGGGTCCCTTCCAACCCTATGATTCTATGATCTGAAAAGTATTATCACAGACTTAATTCCCAAGTACTACTATTTTAAGCAAGTTGGATATGCAAGAATTTTTATAGAGTTTTTATTTAATGTTGTGATATCCAACAAAATGAGTTTTATAAAATATTCTTTTTCATCACTGTCCTTGCTCCCTTTAAGTCATCAAGGAAGTATTCTCTGGGAGACAGTCTAATTAGCCACAGGATGAAAACCACAAATGCTGCATACAGTTTATCTGGATAATTGAGCACCATACTTCTGCAATTAGATAAATATATCTGATGTTATGTTTCTGTAATTTATGTAAATTACAGCCACAGACACTAATTACCCTATTTATACTTGGCTACCTCTCCAACGACATCTAAGAAGAAACTAATGATTATTACCCTATCTTTTTTTTGTCAACTACTGGAGGGTACCACAACACCAGATTATTTGTATTGAAAAGACTTTTATTAAATAAGGAATCTAATGCAAAACCAACTGACCAGAGGCTAGGTCACAATTTTTAACTTGCATCTAGAAACTGCCACGGTTTTTAAAGCCCTGTGGCATATGAAATTAAAATAAAGAAATAATTTTGCCAGGATAGATCCTTGGTTTAAATGTTCAACACAGAAATAAATGTTCAGCCCATAATCATTCCTAACTATACATTTTCTTCCTCACAAAATCAATGAACTATGAAATTTTACTGTTTGGATAGTTCATGAAATTACAAACTTGATGCCCCATGGACCTCTTGGTACCAACTGGTAGAGCACACAACTGAGCCCTGTAACCTTTATGCCATCTGTGTAATTTAGGGCTGGTTACCAGAAAAGGTGAAAAACACATTTCTTTTAGGCAAAACGTGATTCTGTAGCTGTCTTGTCCATATGTAAATTTAGTATTGTATGGTTTGCACTGACTACTCTTTTTATAGCAGCTGTCGCCAAACTGTGGCTCGGGAGCCGCATGTGGCTCTTAAATGAAAAAGTGTGGCTCCCCGAAGGACGTCAGCAAATCAGTTTAGTAGAGAAAAGTACATGGCTCTATGCCTCAGTGCAGCTCTTGAAGGTTTAATAATCAACTTGTGTGGCTCTTGAGTTCCACAAGTTTGGCCACCCATGCTTTATAGTCTCAACAAAATCTTAATCAAGTGATTGGAAAAAATCTCTAGGGGAAATCCTAGACAGGAGAACAAAACCAGTAGTGTTATTCTGTATGGAGAGGTAGACAATGGATTTTTAGATTATAACTGTAGAGATAAACTTGGTATCTCTCCACTCAGGAAGCAAGAGGACCGAATGCATGTTTCATGAATGGAAGATCACAGCCTAGTCTGGCTGTAATAAACTGGAAGGATTCTGGGTGAGATTTTGCTCTTATGAAATGGCAGTTAATTAATGAATTTTAGGTTTTAGCATGCATAATGATTTTAGATATATGCTTTGTTTCCAATTTTTTGCTTGATATAATTAGACTCTGTTCATTTGTTAAATACATTTATAACCGCTTTCTCTATAAATGTATTCAAGAGCAGTATGCTAAGTGGAGTTCTGTTCTGTGGTGTTAACTGATATCATGTTCTGTTTCTTTGAGAACAGACAATCTGAGAATTGTGTCAGTGTGCTGTGGATCAGGAGCCCGGCACTCTAGCAAGCTGGTTGGAGTAGGAAGGGCATTGGAGTGTCCCTCTTGTTAACCTGTGAAGAAAGAGAATGCATGGTCTCTGGAACTGACCCATCCCAGTAACAGGGAACTGACCCTCACACCAAGGGCAGATAGTAGGAAAGTGCTTTTCAACCTCGATATCTCTGGATGGCGTCACACAGTCTCTCCAAGCTAGAGCTGGGTAGATTATTCTCAGTGACTAACTGAATGAACATAGTCCGTTTTTGGTTTTTTGTTCTGGTATCCTTAAGCTCTCTGATTTTTACAGAGTTACTTATTTCAGCACTTAACAATAGCTAGGTGCTCAGGTGACCATGGTTTATAGCATAGTGCCTAGCTCTGCTGCAGAAATGCAGTGGAACAGTGCCCTTCTGGCAATCAGAAGTAAAACTCCTGGCTCCAGGAAGCCAATTTTGTCCAGCCCTGACTTATCTGATTCAAGGTTTGCAGAATCATAGTTGTCAAACTGATTTGTCAACTATCTTCTGTATAAGTCACTCTCAGAATTTATACTTTAATTTTTTCCTGTGTGATCACTTAGGTCATATGGCAGGGGCGTTGCTGCCCCAGGGAATGACCCAGGGCCCAGGCCCTGCCCACAGGCCACGCCCCTAGCCAGAGAGAAGGCGGGGAGCGGCGGCCGCAGGGTCACCCGGCCTTTGATGGGGCTGGAAGCGGCCACCAATGCTGCAGAAGGCTGGGCCCCCGATCCCCAGCCAGGAACGGCAGCCGCAGGCAGCTGGGACCCAGATCTCTGGGACGACCCAGCCGGACACCAGGAGAGGCGGGGCCATGCCGGGACCTAGGGCACTGGCGCTGGCATTTGGGGCACGGGCCCCGTGTGCCAGGTGCCAGCAACGCCCCTGTCGTATGGTACTGTTTTGCTACATGGCTCCCAAACACACACAAATCTTTTATATGACTGTGCAAATACTCTCAAATGGAATGCTCCTTCAAATAAACATTCCCAGGAATTCCCTAACTTTAAGTCCAATAACCTAGTAGCTGTATCCACTAGTCAACCATCAAACTTTCTTTCGGTTTGAACTGTGTGTGGGGGTGGCGGGGGGATTTTGTTTGCAGCTATTAGCAGAGCCCTGTATTTAGACAGTCAGGCCTTCATTAACTTATACTTGGACCAATAAATACATTAGTCATCCATATACCTATGCACCACAAAATACATAGCAAAGCATCAGAACAGCCAGAATGGCAACTCAAGGCTGCCACATGCATCTGTGGAAGTTCATTGCTGTAGGCAATGCTATAAACACTTTTTTATTTCATTCGGTTTTACTTTATTGATTGACTTAATTCTTGGCCTGATTCCTCAGTTACGACTAAGATTTACTGGATACAGCAGGTTTGTACAGAAATCCATAATGGAAAAGACATCACTGGCATTAACATACTACACAGCTTATTTAAAACTTACATCTCCCGACAATTTTTTTTTTCCTGGAAATAAAACAACATACTAACTAGGTCTTGCTTATCTTGTGACATCTCCTGAGATAATTCAGGCTAATTCAGTTGTTTCAAAAACACAAACAAATTTGACTATTAGATTTTCTTTTAATTATTAACATACCTGAACAGTTAGTAATGACCTTAAACTAGGATAAAGGTAGCAATGCTCTATTTAGCTGTATTTTAGGATTTCATAGAACGCCTATCACCAAGCATTTCACCACTTTTCAAAATTTTATCAGGACACTTGAGAAACCTGACATGAAATGGGCTCCAGTGCCATCAGTCTGTCTGTGATATCCAGCTCTATATCTTCTTCTCAGCAGACACAACCGGTACTGTATCTGAGATGTTGCAAGAGATGAAAACAGCTGGCTCAAGATTACTCTAGGTATAATATAGGTGCTGGTAGCATGAACAAAACTCGCAACAGAACTGGCCAGAACACCCTCCACTGAGGGCAGCCATAATTAAATTACCAAAATAGTGAGGTCTCAGAGGCTTACTGCAATCATCATTGCTCAGAAACAAATGACTACTGAGAACTTCCTTCATCCACACTGCACCTCTTCTTCTTTGGAAAAAGGCCCAGACAGTGTGACGAACACCCTTCGTAATTTCTAGTTAGGCTACTGCAGTTCATGAGGCTTAAGATGAAGATCACATACAACGTCTATCTAGTACTGCATACGGCATCCTAACTGATAATCATGTAGTGATCATATTAAAACAATGCTACGCACATACTATTTTCTTCAACTGCTGATCCTAATCTACAGGACTTGTCACCCACACAAAAAAACTTTTATACCCAAGAATGCCTCTTTCTCCATTACTTAAGTCATGTCTACACTAAAAAATTCTTCTGCAATAAGCCTTTGTGCTATAAGAAACGCACTGTATTTACAGTGCAAGTGTGCCTTCACCTTGCGCTCCTTACAACACAAAGGAGTGTCCATGCTGTTCTTTGCATTTCTGCGAGAAAGAACCCTGAATTGTGGCTACCTATCCCACTGTGCCAGTTATTAGCTTCCAGTGCTAGCAACCTTGGGTAGAAGGAGAGAAGCACTGACTACTGTGGATATATTCACAAGTTAATCTGGGATGCTGTGTTTCCTTGTTAAAAAAGGGTATGTGTTGCTAGCAGCCACAGTGAATGATGATGTTGCCCAAGGAAGAATTTCCAAAGTTCCTGTAACTCTCAGGAGAGACGGGCTCATTGCGTCAGAACAGTAGAGTCCAAATGGAAGATAGGAGTGGCCAGGTTTGGAATTCTGAGACATTTCCAGAGGCCACTTACTGCTGAAGAAATTTCCGTCAGCATTCACACACGCTTCACAGTGCAAGAACTATTCTGCACTAGCTATTATGATTCTCACACAGTTGGTATTATTGGTCTGGTGTAAGTGCGCACTTGTAATGCAAGAGGGAGCATTCAGGTGTGTGTGGTAGGCTTGTTCTTCCACACTAAAACTGCTTATGCTGCAATAACTCTCTAGTGTGTACAAGGTCTAAGGCAGCAGACTTCAACGGGAATGTTACTGACAGAACTTAGGATGAAAATTTCAATTCCTTAGGTAGGACATTTTCCACAGAAGACCAATGTGGAATTTTTAATCACAAGGTAAGAGAAGGAACTGAAAACTGACAGTTGTCTTATTACAATGCGACATCCAGTGATACTTAAACACTTTCCTTCACTTAAAACAAACAATAACAACAGCAATAAAAAAAAATGAGCTAGAGACTTATAAAAGATTTTGTTAAAGATAAAAATGTATGAAAAAGCATTAGCAGTAGAATGAAAACTTTTTTTAGACATAGCATCAACTACATTTTAGTCATTTCATTTATAATTCCTTTTGAAAAATATTTATTTGCAACATACCAAATATTGACAAACTATCAAGAAATTGTGAAAATATTTTACTTGAACAGCATTTTTGTCTCATCAACCAAACAATTATAGGACCTCTCTTATCTTTACCTACTTCCCAGATGCACATTACATCCTGATCTCAACTGCAGTGCCACAATCTTTTCCCAACTTTCTGGAAACTAACAGGATCTGTATCTCTACATCAGTTTCAGATGTTGGTTTCTCACTACCCAAACCTCCTTTTCTGAATTTTTTTCCAAATTATGTGTACAAAAATCTAAGAAATGCTGAAATGTACTATGAATTTTGGATCCATATGAGACAGATGCCAAACATTATAGAGCAGGGGTGGCCAAACTTATGGAACTCAAGAGCCACACAAGTTGATTATTAAACTTCAAGAGCTGCACTGAGGCATATAGCCATATACCTTTACCTATTCCAAAATTACTAAGTTTAAAATTCATTACACACTTTAATTTTATTATAAGAAGAGGGCAAATATTGATTCTACTGATGTCAGATTCTAATAATTATTTAAGGTTAGCATGAAAATTAGGCCTATACAGTAAAAACTTAGCTGCTGCTCACTGTAGAAGACTGTGGGCTACGGGTGAGGTTTTTAAAATCCTGACCATGCCACCATTTCTCCCCACCTTCTCAACCCCCTCCTGTACTCCTAGGTTAGAGCTGCTTTCCTGAATTGATTTGCTGACCTTCTTCTGGCAGCCACAGTTTTTCATTCAAGAGCCGAATGTGGCTCCTGAGCCGCAGTTTGGCCACGCCTGTTAGAGTATCTGCATAAACCATCCATATCAGCATTCTTCCAACTTAAGACTCTGAAATAGGCCTATATCCATGTCTTCAGGCCCGTAATCCACATGGTCCTTTCCTTCTTGCACCATTCAGACTGATGCAGGAATAACCCCTATCTGCATAGGGATACTCATGAAAGTTAAGATGAATCAGTTAAATGTGTTTCATTAATACACATATGCTAAAACTCATTAAACCCCTGTATGGATGCTCTTAGTCAGGCATAAATATCTTTAGAGGAAGATTAAGCTACAACAAACTAAGGCTATTTTACTCTTGAATTACAGTACCCATAAGCAAGTCTAACATGCTATAGCTTGTGCACCTTAACTTTTCTAAGTGTACCTGTATACACATGGCATAAAATTTATGCAAGGAACTGACATGGCCATAAGAACAAAGTATAATGCAACACAACTTTATAAGCTGCCAGAAGTACATACATTTGTGTTGGAGATGGGGGTGCTGGAAGATTTACAACTGTAAAATCTTTACTTTACTTTAAAAAAAATTAAGCAAATTACTAATCTGTAATGAACACATTTCAAAAAGTCCATTTTTAAATGCCAGTTGTCCTTAATTCCAGGAAGACCAAGATTGATCCAATAAACTTTGCAGAAAATTCAAATTTGATGTATATTACCCTGCTGATTGATTAGCTCTCAGTTTTAAATGCGTATCAAAGCTTATTTTACAAGTATGGAGGAAGACTCTTTATTTCTTCCTTGTTTTCAGGGGCTCAAGCGCATTGTATTTCAAATACTTTCATCATCCAACCGTAATTCCCCCTGGAAAACATAAATGGCACCTCACTGAAAGATATTACACCATTTATTATAAAAACACAAACACAATAAGCATTTAAATCTTTTCCAAAAATATAATAACGTATTTGGCAAATTATTAACTAAACCACTAGTTTTCCTTAAAGCTCAGTCTGAAACAGAAACATTTGGGAAAGTGCGATAATTCCAAATTTGACACATTCTTCATTGCTCAGAAATAAGGTAGAGGCCAAGTGGATATTTCCATTGAATTGCAAAAGCTTTTTATGATTATAACTCTAGTGAGCTAAAATACAGCTTTTTGTACACATCCCACACTGTAGCTTCTCACTAAGAAGGAAGATGATACAACAGAAAATGCATTTTACCTTCACGGCAAGAAACTTTAATTGCCAACTTCAAGATTTAACAAATAGCCTAAAAAGATTAGTAAGTATACTAACTACAATTTGATAAGTTCACATATTCATTTCAGACGTAACGCTTTGAAACTATCAGTCATCAGCATTATATTCAAAGCTTTGATTTTTCTTGGAAGCCACTTTACTTCCATATCACAAAAACTAGAAGTTCTCACAAAGACTAGAAGTTTTCTTCTCTATCCTTTGTAATTTTAGAGAACAGAATCTAGATTTAATGATGACATTGATGGAAAAAACTTAATTTCCATTAGAGCTTTCCAATATACTTGAATCGCAGGAACTAGGTATGGAAATACAGCAGAACCTCAGAGTTATAAACACTTTGGGAATGGAGGTTGTTCATGACTGAAATGTTTGTGACTGAACAAAATTTTATGGTTCTTTCAAAAGTTTACAACTGACCATTGACTTACTACAGCTTGAAACTGTTAAGCAAAACAAAAATGCTGCTTTTAACCATTTTAATTTAATGAAGTAAGCACAGAAACAGTTTCCTTACCATGTCAATTAAAAAACCAAAATCCTTCCCTGAGGTTTTTAGTAGTTTAACACAATATTGTACTATACTTGATTTTGTACTTCAGGTTCTAACCGAGGTGTATGGTAAACCAGTCAGTTTGAAACTCTGATGTTCCCAGTTCTAAGCTTCTGTTGCAGTTGTCATTCTGTATTTTACTTTCTTTGTAGACAACAACAAAGAACCACTTTCCTTCTACAAAATCTGGTTCACAAATGAACTTCGCATACAGCCACTGATGTTTGCATAACATTCCACATGTGCATGACGGGCTGGTAGCCTAAGTCCCGCACTTACTAGCATTGCTTCTGTCATCATAACATGAATGTAAAGTGCAGTGTATTCCACAGAGGTATGCCTGTGTGCCCTGCCCCGCAAGCTAGCACAATGCTTTTTGGGACATTTTCACAGCTTTGTGGGATAGTAGCAAATCACCAGGGAGTTCGAGTGAGGGGTTAAGCTCTTACTATGCCACTCTTTACATCCCATAATCTTCATTTTTTTGAAACTACCACAGGATGTTTAGTACTTATTGACAGCCATCTTCTCTCTCAAACTGCAGAGCTTAGAACTGCATCTTATTACAATGGAAGAAGATGAGCAGCTCTCTCTAGAAATCTTTGGGATTGCAACTGAAAATTTTATTGATCTCTTAAGAGAATGTGATATACACCTACTCTGATAAACAGAGTACTTCATCTCCACCCAGATCCTGGTGTGGATTTGCAAGGACTGTGGCCTTCATTTTCCTGCCACTGATGATCAGGCTAGGGAGATGAGCCTATGTGATAGGTGCCTTCTGGTGGCATCTCTCCGGAAACAGGTAGGAGAGCTACAGGAGGAGGTGTCACGCCTCAGGGGTATCTATGCCCTAGAAAAGTTCCTTGACAGTGTCCACGATGAGACGGGCCAAGGAGGAGGTCCCTATCCCAGTACCAAGGGCTACTGCCACAGCTCTGGAAATGGATGGGATGCCTATGGCAGAGGGAGGACAGTGGCAGCTGGTCACCTCTGGTAGTAGACGGTGCTCCACGCCTGCTCACATCCCACCATCCCTTGTGGTGAAGAACCATTATGCGGTGCTAGACACAATGCAGGAGGTAGAGGAGATGCCATCCACCCCAAAGGCTGGTCAGATCACAGCCACCTCACCTAAGAGGAAGCGTAGGGTTGTGGTGATTGGGGATTCTCTCCTGAGAGGAACGGAGGCACCCATCTGTCGCCCTGACAAGGCCTCTAGAGAGGTATGCTGCCTGCCAGGTGCCCGTATCCATGATGTAATGGAGGGATTGACAAAAATCATCCGCCCCTCAGACTACTACCCCATGCTGCTTATCCATGTGGGTACCAATGATACTGCGAGAGTTGATCCTCAGCAGATCAAAGGTGACTTCAGGGCTCTGGGAGCGAGGGTGAAGGAGTTTGGAGCACAGGTGGTGTTCTCCTCGATCCTTCCAGTCAAGGCTAGAGGCCTAAGGAGAGAGAGATGTATCCTGGAGGTGAATGCCTGGCTGCGAAGATGGTGTCGTCAGGAAGGATTTGGCTTCCTTGACCATGGAGTCCTGTTTCAGGACAGAGGATTGATAGGCAGAGATGGCCTTCACCTGTCCAAGAAGGGGAAGAGCATATTTGGGCACCGACTGGCTGACCTAGTGAGGAGGGCTTTAAACTAGGTTCAACGGGGGAAGGAGACCAAAGCCCACAGGTAAGTGAGAATGTGGGTGATCTGGGGGGAGGGATGGAACTTGGGGGGTGCTGGGACTGTAGCACCAACAATAAAAGAGAAGGTAGTTGGAACATGGGGGGGGGGAATCAAACAAATGTCTTAAGGGATCTACTGAAGCCCCAGTATGCGAGGAGAGTGGGGGAGGAGAACTCCTAGAAAAAATGCAAGGAGGTTTATGTAATAGAATTGGAAATCAACATCACAAAATAGGGCAAGTGGCCGGATATCTTAGGTGCCTATACACTAATGTGAGGAGCCTGGGAAATAAGCAAGAAGAATTGGTAATATTAGCGCAGACAGGGAACTATGATATCATAGGAATAACAGAGACGTGGTGGGATAGTCTGCACGACTGGAGTTCTGCCATGGATGGTTATAAACTGTTCAGGAAGGACAGGCAGGGAAGACGAGGGGGAGGAGTAGCGTTAAATGTAAAAGAGCTCTATTACTGCTCAGAGCTCCATTATGGAAGTGGAAGCATGCCTGTAGAAAGTCTGTGGGTTACATTTGAGAGGGGAAAGCAACAAGGGGGATGTTGTGGTGGGTGTCTGCTATAGACCACCAAACCAGAAGCAGGAGGTGGATGAGGTGTTCTATGGACAACTAGCGGAAGCTTCTAGATCACAGGCCCTGGTGCTCATGGGGGACTTCAATTTCCCTGACATCTGCTGGGAGGCCAATACAGCAGTGCATGGGCAATCCAGGAGATTTTTAGAGAGTGTGTTGGGGACAACTTTCTAGTACAAATGCTAGAGGAACCAACTAGGGGCCTTGCACTGCTCGACTTGCTGCTCACAAACAGGGAAGAATTGATCAGGGACGTAGAGGTAAATGGCAAGCTAGGCAGTAGTGACCATGACATGGTTGAGTTCAGGATGCTGATTAAAGGAAGGAAGGAAAGAAGCAAAACAAAAACCCTGGACTTCAAAAAAGCAGATTTTGGCTCCCTCAGGGAACTGATGGGCAGGATCCCTTGGGAAGCGAATCTGAAGGGGAAAGGAGTCCAAGAGAGTTGGCTATATTTTAAAAAAACTCTGCTAAGGGCACAGGAAGTTGCCATTCCAATTAGGAGAAAGAACAAACATGTGAGGCAGCCAGAATGGCTTAGCAGAGAACTCTGCTCTGAGCTTAAGCATAAAAAGGAAGCTTATAGGAAGTGGAAGCTTGGTCAGATGACCAAGGAGGCATATAAAGATATTGCTAGGGACCGCAGGGATAAAATCAGAAAGGCCAAAAGACAAATGGAGTTGTGGCTAGTGAGGGATGTAAAAGATAACAAGAAGGGGTTCTATAAGTATATTAGTAACAAAAAGAGGATCAGGGATGGTGTAGGCCCCTTGCTGAATAGGGCAGGCATCCTTGTGACAGAGGATGAGGAAAAAGCTGAAGTGCTCAATGCATTTTTTTCTTCAGTTTTCACAGGCAGGGTCAGCTCCCAGCCCACTACCATGGGTGTGGCAGATGGGAGAGAAGACAGGCCCTTGGTGACGGAAGGTCAGGTTAGGGACTGCTTAAAGAAGCTGCAAGTGCACAAGACCATGGGGCCGGACGAACTGCATCCAAGGGTGCTAAGGGAATTGGCCGACGAAATAGCTGCACCGCTGGCCGTTATCTTTCAAAACTCATGGAGAACGGGGGAGGTGCCAGAGGACTGGAAAAAAGCAAATGTAGTGCCTATTTTCAAGAAAGGGAAAAAGGAGGATCCAGGGAATTACAGACCAGTCAGCCTCACCTCAATCCCTGGAAAAATTATGGAGCAGATTCTCAAAGAATCCATCCTCACACACTTAGAGGAAAATAAAGTGATCAGGAACAGTCAGCATGGATTTACCAAGGGTAAATCATGCCTGACCAATCTCATTTCCTTCTATGAGCAGATGACTGGTTTTCTGGATGCGGGAAGCACCGTTGATGTGCTATACCTTGATTTTAGCAAGGCTTTTGATACAGTTTCCCACAGCATTCTCATTGGCAAATTAAGGAATTATGGGTTGGATAGGTGGACTATAAGGTGGATAGAGAACTGGCTAGATCAACGGTTTCAGCGTGTAGGAATCAATGGTTCCATGTCTAGCTGCCAACCGGTCACGAGTGGTGTGCCCCAGGGGTTGGTCCTGGGGCCGGTTCTGTTCAACATTTTCATCAATGATTTGGATGATGGAATAGACTGTACTCTCAGTAAGTTTGCGGATGACACCAAGCTGGGAGGACCAGTAGACATGCTGGAGGGCAAGGATAGGATTCAGGGAGACCTAGATAAATTGGAACAGTGGGCCAATAGAAATCTTATGAGGTTCAATAAGGATAAGTGTAAAATCCTGCATTTGGGACCAAAAAACCCTATGCACTGCTACAGGCTGGGAAACATTCAGCTAAGTAGCAGCAGTGTAGAAAAGGACCTGGGGGTCATGGTGGATGGGAAGCTGGATATGAGTCAGCAGTGTGCTCTTGCTGCCAAAAAGGCCAATGGCATACTGGGCTGCATCAAAAGAAGTATTACCAGCAGATCAAGGGATGTGATCATTCTCCTCTATTCTGCACTGGTGAGGCCACATCTAGAATACTGTGTTCAGTTTTGGGCTCCCCACTACAAAAAGGACAGGGACATGCTAGAGAGAGTTCAGAGGAGGGCAACCAAAATGATCAAAGGGCTAGAGCACAAGCCCTATGAGGAAAGACTGGAAGCATTAGGCTTATTTAGTCTGCAGAAGAGAAGATTGAGGGGGGATTTGATAGCAACCTTCAACTACTTGAAGGGATGCTCTAAGGAAGATGGAGCTCGACTGTTCTCGGTAGTAACGGAGGACAGAACGAGGAGCAATGGTCTCAAGTTGCGGTTAGGGAGGTCAAGGCTGGATATTAGGAAAAACTTTCTTACCAGGAGAGTGGTGAAGTCTTGGAATGAGCTGCCAAGGGAGGTGGTGGAGTCTCCATCTTTGGAGGTGTTTAAAGCCCGGCTGGACAAAACCCTGACTGGGATGGTTTAAGTGGGACTGGTCCTGCCTCTGGCAGGGGGTTGGACTAGATGACCTATGAGGTCCCTTCCAACCCTATGATTCTATGTGCTCCCTGTCACCTAGCCCAACGGGCCAAAGAAATCAGATGTCAGTTCTACCTCTTTGTTCTATCTACATCTACTTGAGCATGAAACATGGATCTGATATGAACTGCATAATCAGACTGCCTAAACATCTTTTTGTTCACGTAATTAATTCCACAATTTTTTGTTTTTTTAACAGTTTACCAGGACAACAATGAAAAATGGTTCTGTGCTATAATTTATGAATGGATGGGACCATTTTAATATGAAGAACAAAAGTGGTGAGATGAAGATTATGAGATTTGAGATAAAGGAACTCAAATATCTATCCACCATGATAGTGTCTGAGTTTACAGTTTTGCAGAAAATAACTTTCTTCCCATTTTTTATGGATTTTTTAGGGAAAGAAATATTTTCAATCTCCTACCGCATATTTCTTACATGCCTAAAGCTGCTTTCTTAAAACTATTCCTAGAGCAAGGGCACACATTCTAAAGACAGGCTAGGTTCTGAAAATGCTATACAGTATGCTTTTCAAATCCCCAAGGAACAAATATAGGTTACAGTATGGGGACAGAACATTGTTCATGCAGCAAATTTAAAACTAATATTCTATTTCTGTTCAGGATCTTGTATTCTGTATTGCAGTACCTACGCAACTTACAAAAGTGCACTAAATAACCTACCTTACCTGTTATGTATGGTTCTCTCTTTTTTCCCCTCTCAGAAGGAAAAATCCTGGAGATTTCACTTTAAATTATTTGTTTCATTATACTGTGGTGTCAGTTTATATTAAAAGTGAAATACGAAAGTCTTGTATGTGGATCAGAAAACAGTAAGTTTAATGGGGTGGATAGTGAGGGAAGGAAGGGTTTAGACCCTGAGTATTTCTGTTTTTGACAGACATGTGAAAAGGCTGTTGTGTGCAGAAAAAAGCTTTTATCTTTGTGGTAGCTTATTCCTTTGTGCCAGACATCTGCAGCTTCATGGTCCTCTTCCAGAGCTTTAACCTACCTTTAAGTACCTCAGGGGTCATAGACTATGTCTACACTGGCAATTTAGGTAAAATTAAGGAACCTTAATTTGAAGTAAATTAGTACCCATCTACGCTTGACTTGAATTAAGTCAAATTAAAGGATTCCTTAATTCAGTGTAATGAAAGCTTAATTCAGACTAACAAGAACAACCTGTTAGTTCAAACTAAGCCTCAATTCAACTCCTTAGTTCAACCTAATGGCACTGCAGACCTGGATTAACCCCTAATTTGACTTTATTAAGGTTGAATTAAGGGCAGCTGGGACAAATTACAGTGGACTAAGTCAACAACTGTAAATTGACTTGGTCCACTTTAATTTGAGTTAATAGGGTTGAATTTTAATTTGAAATTAAGTTAAACTTATTAACAATTCCATGTAACTTTTTCTAGTGTAGACAGACATGCATCTGACATGATATTCCATGAGCCATAAGTGCAGTGAAGAATTGACAGGTTGATCTCTTCAGTGTGAACCTTATTGCTGAGCTGCTGCACTCTCTATGCTGGACTTTTGAGACAGCTGATGGTTTAGTGTACAGAGAGGCTGTATTACTGTAATGTAGTCAGACTGTAAAAGTGTGCATTGCCTAGGCTATGTTATTGTCCCCAAGGAAAGGCTGTGGTGGAACAGCAAATATTTATTTTTGCTATAGGATTAATTCTCTTGATGTAAGTAACTACCTATAGTCTCAGTTTCATGATTATTTCTATTGCAAGTTATTTTAAACAGATATAAACAAACTATAGTTGTGTGGGACAAAATGCGTGACATCACAACATGAATTAATAGTGTATTTACCAATTTAAGAGGATGGTTCTTCAGTGATATATCCAGTGGCCAGGAGAAATCCGGTGAAAAATTCCTCTCAGTAGTCTTTACTTTCAGGTTTTGGTATTAATAAAAGCTATTGGAGAACAGTAAGTCGTCAGAGACAAGCATATAGGTAGAGAGGACACCCAAATTACCAAGTACACAGTAATCATGCACTTACTCAATCCTCACCTTTTTGAGAAAAGATACTGGATTGTGTAGAATATATTTGGATGCGATTTTAAAACCACAAGCACGATTGACCTCTATGGACACTCAAACAAGCAGAAACACCCCTGCGTTCTCCTTTGCCACTTCTTGAGAAAAGTAAGGGGGGATGGTAACCAGATCTCTGCTTCTTCTACCCTCACGCCCTGAAGAAATAAAATTGGAAACCAGGCCCATACCTTCGCCTCTATTCCCAGGCATGAACAAGAACGAGGAACCGACTGATAACTTCATCTCTAATCCTGTTTCTTGAAGGAGCAGGGTTTTTCCCCCCATCTTCTTCTCCATCCATTCCTGGACAACAGCTGGCTTGTTCACCCATCTTCAAAGCATCTGACGAAGTGGGATTTCCTCCCACGAAAGCTCACACGAAAAATAAACATTAGTCTTTAAGTGCCACTTGATTTTTTTTTTTTTTTTTGCTGGACTCGACTAACACAGCTATCCCTTCGGAAACTGGCTTACCTTGCCACTTTCCCGTGTGGCCCCAAAGCTTTTTCCTCTGGTTCTGATGCTGTTCTGTAACTAGAGATGAGGTTTGCAACAACGCCTCATTCGCTAGTCCCACATTCAGGTGTTACTGAAGACCAACCGCTAGGATTAAGGAATCAAACCTGCTTCCAGTGGAAAAGCTGCAAAACTGGGGGCAATCGGTCCAGCAACTTCCACCACTGCACCCGAAAATAACAGCAAGCCAGCTGGGTGGTACAAACTCTCCTCACTGCTAGGTGACCCTCAGCAGATACTTCAACAGCATTGCTCGTGCAAGGATGGATGGCGCCACGTCTTAATCAGAGATGCCTGCCAGAAGGAAAAAAAATCATCCAGCTCCCTATGAACTCTCTTCTGTCTGGATGCCAAGGCTAAACATGAGGAGACCTGACTAAAAATAGGACCCCTCCGGTGGGGGGCGCCCCCAAGCAGATCCCTCGCTCCCGCCTTTTCTTCCTGCGCCACACAGCCGCGCCGCCGGCCCCCGCCTCCCCTCTTTATAACCTGCCGCGCGCGCTGATTGGCCGCGGCCGCTGGCCACGCCCCTTTCGCCGCCGCCATGTTGTGGGGAGGGGCGGCGCTGCCATAAAGTGAGGCGGGCAGCGGCGCGCGCGGTGCATGGCGCTGGGGACGGGGCGGCTCCGCGGGCGAAGGAGACGCGGAGCGCGTAGGGCTCCATGGCGGATGCCGTGGCGACGGGGGGCGGCGGCGGTGACGGCGGCGAAGTAGATCCGGAGCCGCTTCAGCGGACGGAGCAGAGCGAGCGGGGCCTCCTGGCGATGGAGAGCGCCGCTGAGGACAACACACAAAATGGCGGCCGCGCTGAGGAGGCGCCGCCGGGGGCTGCCCCAGAGGACAAGGCCCCCTCAAACCCCAGCAGCGGCCAGCGCAAGGCCGCCGAGCCGGCGCCACACACCAGCGACGTCCTGGGGGGGCCGCCCCCTCTCCCCAAGCCCCCCGAAGGTGTGCCCGTTAGGAGGAATTTTCAGATCCCCAGGAAGAGCAGAGAAAAGAAAGGTGGTTGCCCTCCTCTCCTTCCTTCTTCTCCCCCTCACCCCCTCTTCATCTTCACTAGGGAGGAAGGCTCTTTCCGCACCTCGCCCCGCTGCGCTGCATGCAAACCGATCCGGCGGGTGTGGAGGAAGCGGGCACGGCTCCGAGCAGAGAGGCCGGCGGGGATGAGCCCCGGCGGCGCGAGGAGGAAGCGCGGTGGCGCGAAGGCGGAAAAAAGGCCGGAGCTGCTGAGTTGGGGGGGCTCGGCGAGGGGCGAGCGCGGCCCCGCGGCGGAGACGCCCAAGATGGTTCTTGGTGGGGGCCGCATGGCCAGGGGGAAGACGGGTCTCCGCCTTCCTGCCTCCCGCCTGCCCGCTCTCCAGCTCGAGGGGGAGACGGGAAACACTTCGCCCTTCTCTGCTTCCCAGGCGCAAGCAGGGAGGGTCCTTGCTTTCCCTCCCCGCGGAGGCTTGGCTGCCTCTCCATCTCTTTGCAGCAGACAAGTGCACATCCCTCCTTCCTCTGCCTCAGCCAGGAAACCTCACTCGTTTGAGGCTCCTGGCTTTTTAGTGGATCTTCATCTGAAAGCCAGGATCTTTCTCTCTCCTGTTTGGGGGAGAGTTCTTTTCTGCTTGCTTGTTTGGTTAATGGGCCAAGAAGATGTCCTTATTTTTCCCCCTCCTCTCTCTTTTCAAAGTTGCTTCTTTCTTGCTCTTCTCCAGTGGCAGGCTAGACACCATTAGCACAGTGGTTAGTCTTTAAGTGTTGCGGGACTCTTTGGTTAACCCCAACAGTTACCATTCCAGTGCTTTTTCATATCGAGTTGTCATCTTTCAAAGGGGTGGTTTAACTTCCGTTGCAGGACTCTGGTTAACCCAACAGTTACCATTCCAGTGCTTTTTCATATTGAGTTGTCATCTTTCAAAGGGGTGGTTTAACTTCCGTTGCAGGACTCTTTTGTTGACCCAACAGTTACCCTTCCAGTGCTTTTTCATATCGAGTTTTCATCTTTCAAAGGGGTGGTTTAACTTCTGTAATTCTTTACTCCCTCCTTGCAGATAAAATTTTTAAAGGTAGGTTTGTTTGATTCTCCTCTTTCTTCCCGTTTCGAAGTTGGCGGTACTGTCAGCACTAGAGGTGTGATTATGAAGCTAGCACAGGGTATTGAGAAAAGGGCCGGGCTGATTTAAAATAATGATGTTTTGTTCTTTTTGACATCATCTGGTAGAACAATATCAGGATGAAATGTGTCTTGTTCCAGATGTTCCAAAGGCACATTTTTAATCCCAGTTATAGAAACCCATCCAGAGGCATTGAGTGCATTGTACAGACTTTTAAACTACCTGCCTAATGAGCGTTTCTGTTGTGGTTTAGGAAAGACTGAAATACGTTAGCCAGAGTTGGAAAAACTCTTTTTAGGAAACTGCGTAGTACATCACCTGCCTGTACAGAGTTGTCCTCCAGTATATGCTTTTGTTACCAGTTTAGCTCTTTTAAATATCTTGAGTATTAGGACTTCTGTTTCTTTTGCATTGGAAGGGAGACTTCCGTTCTAACTGGTTCCAACTGATTTGTTAACGTCAGGATTTTATTTGGCTTGTTCTTGTGGATTTATTCTTTGGAGTATTAGAATTGCTTCTTTAAAATATTGCCCAAAGAGTTCTCAGTTCTTAATAGTCTTGTTATTTAAGACTCTCTTGGAAACTTCGAACATTTCTTTCCATTCCGTCATGTACACATGCAGGTTTGTTCATGAATGCTTTGCTGTTGCCATAACAATTATGTGCTAAGATATCCATTACTTATGAAATATAACAAAATTGAGATAGATCAGGAATTGGATGGAAGACTCCCAGAGGGACCTCGGGCATTGCTGGAAGTTTCATGATGAACAGGGAAGTTGTGTTCCGAAGGGGCAGCCGTGTTAGTCTAGTAAAGCAAAAAAAGCAAGGAGTCTTGTGGCACTTAAAGACTAGCAGATTTATTTATTGCATGAGCTTTCATGGGAGAACATCCCACTTCATCAGATGCTTTGAAGAGGCTAGTTATGGTATCTAGTATGAAATGAGTGCCCCAGTTTAATGCTAGAGTGCTACTTCACTGCTGGGAATTTGCTCTTTTGGATGAGTTCTTCTAGACCCAAGATAGTTTGTTTCCCGCAAGCACTTCAGGCTAATAACAATGACATGGCTTTTCTTGGAAAGGTGGGGGTGTTCATATTGCTGCCCTGCCCAGATTCCAATCTTAGGAACACTAAAACAACATTGACCAAGAAAATAACCTTCACTAAGCTGCAAACAACTTTTCTTGACCAGTTGTCCAGTTACGTTGTAACACTGCTAGTGCAGGATGACTGCTGTGTTCCACTCATGTGATTGCTATTTTTCAGTTGTGGGAAAATGGTCCCTGATGTATGACCTATAAAGCTCTTTGCACATGATGAAATCGCTATATCAGCGGGAGTCATAACTACATTTTCCTTTATGTTACAAATGTAAAAGGACATTTAAAGCATATTATACTTCAGGAACAGCTTTTAAAGTAACTAAGGCAGTTTAAAAACCTCATGGAGTTTGCAGAAATAGGAAACAGGTAAATCCTGGGTCTACAAACTTCTTCAGTGTCTGAAGCAGGAATAGGTGTTTCTTGAATGCAGACTAGAAGCAAATGGAAACATGGTATCAAGGCTGTCTGCGATTTAGAGAATTACAGAGAATATGTTTTGACTTCAGCTGAACAAATCAACGATGGAGCTAATTGAGGAATTATATAATGAGATCTTTCTGTTGATTCTTTGCAGGAATCTAATGGTGGGGCTTTATAAACATTAAATGGCAAGAGGAATCCTTTTATTTACTCACTTTCCCTTTTCTGTAGAGATGATTCATGGAGCATAACATTACATGTTTATAAGCGGGAAAGTTTCAACATGTTTTGGTTTGAGGATTCAGTCTGTTTTGTGGCGTTTAATAATACCCAGCACCAGTTACAGTAGTACGACAAACCAGGAGTCCTGTGGCAGTTAAAGGCTAACAAATTTATTTAACGCATGAGCTTTCATGGGAGAAAAATGCAACTTTTGTTAATTAACTGGTGTACTGCCATACCAGCATTTCATGCAACTTAGATGTACCTTGCAAGCTGTTCAGCTTGAGACTGCTCTGAGAGATCTCTCACCCAAATGTTAGGGGAAGAGAAGGTGCGCAAGAAATGGTGTTGATACCAGTCTTTCTTTGGACACCCAGTTGGACTAATTAATTCATATTATGTCCTCCCCCCCTCCCCCCCACCGTTCATAAAAGGCAGTTGTGTGCGTTTGAGTAGTCCCATTGATAAGTGTCTTCCTGAATTGGAGATTACGTTAGGGTGCCCTAGCTGTTTTGATAGATGCAAAATCAAGTCTTGCTTACGTGTCATCATTAGAGACTCCATGGCACTCGTAAGTGCTGGGTTATTGGCCAGGCTCTAGTTCAAGTGAGCGTTTTGCTTACCTATATCATGACATTTCATTTGATATCTATTTTCCACAAGTCTTCCAGACAGAGTGAAAGATACTACAATAATACAAGATCATGGCTTATAAATAAATCATTGAGGCCCTCTCTTATCAGCGCAGTTCTGTCTTTATGACCTTGCACTGGTAAACCATGATTTCTCAAGAAAATGGAACTTCTTGTATTTTGATGTGAGAAGCATTTCATTCCTTAAGAACAAGATCATTCAGTTAATGTTAATGTGTTATAAGAAAAAAAGCTTTGTATTCCTGAAAACCTGAAGTAAGGCTTACTTCATGTGAAGACAGTTAATCTTCATTTCTCAAGAAAATGGCATTACCTTCCCAAAGCAGTTGAACATCTTAGACGGTAATAAAAAAAAAAGAAGCTGTAAATTTAATCTGAAGGTTTTTGCTGAGAGTTGTATATTGCTTTTCAACTGGCAATATATATTTGTTATATATTGTCTTTGAAGTGTTGACTAACGCTGCTGCCTTAGTATTGAAAACAATGCTACTGTGTGCGGGATAGACAGTCAAGCACCAATATCTGATTTCAAACATAAAAATGACATTGCCTATGTATATATTCCTCTCCCCCCCCCCATTCTATTAATACTGATAGTTCTGTGCAAGTGTAGTGAAATCTTTTGTACTTCAAACAAAATTTCATTAATCCTGTAGCTTATTTCCTGTATGTCATAAGGACACTATAAGTTATATTTCTCATTTCCATGACGGTACACAGTTAACTTTATGAAAACTGAAATGAAATGTATAAACAGCACAGGTATATTTCTAATCCAGGTGTCCTATGTCATCATACATTCCTTCCTGAACTCCTCCAAGAATAAGACCAAAATAATTCTTGATGACCACCAGCAGAAGCTTAAGCCGTGTGCACGTATTACCGGATATGATGATAGTTATGAAGAAAAAAATACTAGTGTTTGTATCTTTTAATTATACCAACATAAACAAACATGCTGAAACTTCAATTCTATAATTGTAGTTACTGTTTTTCAAACAGAAGAATTGACACATTGTGGTCTGTATAGGAAGCTCCTACTCAGCTGGTGGTTCTGAAGATATATGCCTCCTGAACCGTACTGGGATTCTGTCTTAGGTTTAAGTTTTCTAGGATAGGTGATACGTACAGAAATATGATGTTCCCTGACCTGTTCCTTCCCTCCATTTAAAAAACAAAATGCTTCCCCAAATCCAAATATTTTTTAAATGAGTGATTGACTGTGGTTTTCCTGGCTAAAGTCAAGGTTAGCGAATGACTATCCCCCCTCCTCATTTTAAAATATTAGCTTTCTGTTTTTTTTCAAACCGCTAATCTCCATCTAATTGGTTCTTTCTAACTTCAGCAGGTGGGGAGGTAGGGACGTAAGAGTAGAGCGCTGTAAATATGTGAATATCCACGGATGTCTGCATTACATCTGCATTCGCAGATACAACACTGGTATCTGCGGACCATATTTTGCAGATGCAGATAAGATATGGATCCATGTATTTCTATGCTTGCAGATCTGTACATGAGAGCCCCGTTTGTTTGCTAAACAAAAAAGGAGTCTTGTGCTACATACTTACCTTGGTTTGCTGTATGCTAGAAAAGAATTGCTTTTTTGCATTGGGATGATATTTCCAAAGCCCCAGTAAACCAGTTTTAACGGAGAAAGGTTTTTTGGTTTCCTTAATTTAAAAAACAAACAAACAAAAAAAGCTAAAGGCCATTGATTATTACATCTTTTTCAGGTAGATAAATGTTGAGTAGCAAAAATTGCTCTATAATGAAATTGGTAGATTTTTAGATAGTATCACAAAAAGATACATGGTAAAGCCTTGCTGCCTGCTTGGATGAAATCAGATTGAATACAGAACATCTGAAATAGTTCATTGAACTTTTTTTCCCGAACTTTTTTTCCCCGTAGATGAAGTGCATAATTTAGGCTTAATGCACCTTAAAGTCAGAATTTTAGTGAGAAGGTATTGTCTGTGGATCTGTGCTTAATTCTGAGATGGTATCAACTCTCATACTAACTGTTTCTTGTTACAGACATAAGCTAATGAAATTTCATCTAATGTTTAAAAAAACTTCCTTGAGCAAAAGCTACACATTTTTCTTTGCATAATAAAGTTTATTTTCTAAGAAATTAAAACAAACAGACCTTACTAGGAGAGCTCTAGATTATACAGCCTCATAGCGAGGGATTAGGTGGTAATACTAAGCTAGTCTATGTGACTGTTGCCATACCCCAAATTGTTTGTCTTGTTACACATTATTCCTCATAGAAGAAAAGGAATAGGTTTGAAAGGAAACTTTTGGAAGACTGTTGATCTGCATAAAATCATTCATAATGCAAGGTCTAAAAACAAAAATGGGTAACATTAGTAATGGTGAAACAGAGCTTTAACAGCAGGCAGAGCAGGTAGTAATGTGCCAATTACAGACTTGAATTGAGGGAGTCGATCATGTAGCACTGTGATATTTGCCCATTCCTTCCTATATAATATTGTAAGTCTTTTGAACTATACACATAAGAAAGGGCAGCCAGGGCAGCTTCATTATCAACCCTACAGGAATTTAGCAACAGGAAGACAACGAATTTAAATCACTGCTGTTTTCACTATAGAACATTGACCTTTTTTAGGTGTCCTGAACAGAAGTCCTGAGTGGTCAAAGTGAAAACAATCTATAGTGAAACTGTTTCCAGCTGTTTATTGAATGACGTGTATGTAGATGCTGAAGAAATGCAGAATCACTGCAGTCTTAAATGTGATTTCTGTTGCTCAAATGGCTTCTTAAAAGCTTTGGACAACAGATTTATTCATAATCTTGTGGAAGTTTTTCCAATATTTTGATGTAACCTTTATCCTATGAAAACAGCTCTAATATACTAAACAAAATATGTCTTCTCTGGATCTGGACAAATCAAGATATGACTAATGTTTTGATTTTGCTAAATTGGCTGCTTTAGTTTAACTTCCTTAGTAGAGGAGATAATTTCTATTATGACTTCCCTCCATATTCCTTCTGTGCTTGGTTGGATGTGGTATATTGGGAGTGGGTAGCTGTTCTTTTTTTGTGTCCCCCCCCCGCCTTGAGCTAAGATTGTGGGCTGTTTGGATAATAGGCTGTTATGTCAGCATAGTACATAGTAAAAAAGGGCCCTGACCTGGTGTTTGTCATGAGGTTCTACTGCAAAACATATTATGCACACTGTATAGCGAAACTTGATTTTGGAGTTCATGAGAGTAATTAAAAAATATGTATGTATTAAGTAGGTTTTGTATTAAAGGGTGATAAGTCTTTTAAATACAAAGCAAGATTCTATATGATATATATTTCAGTAAGAACTAAGCCAGGGGTCTCAACCGCAAATCACCATGAGGGCTGCGTGAGGACTAGTATGTGAGCCCGAGGACAGCACCCCTGAAATGTTTCCATTCAATGATACAAAGTATAGTCAAAATGAAAAAATGAAGACTAATATGCCACTAAAAGGCAATTTGTTACTTCCAGTACAGTTGTTTAAAGTTACCAGGAAGACAAAGAGTAATTAAGTAAACACACTTTAAATTTTACATGATCAGTTGTTTGAGAAATTCTAAATGTAGTTGTGGGCTGCAGGAAATAACTTTAGGGGCTGCATGTGGCCCTTGGGCTGTGAGTTTGAAACCCCCTGAACTAAGCTTCCTGCCTTTGTTGCAAGATGATTTTGACTAGTTTAAGTAATAAAATAATCAAACAACTAGTTTTGATAATAAATGAATCATATTTTTTTAAATTAATGCTCATGCTAAATTTAACTCTGAAAGAGGCTTAGTGTATGTGTCAGTAGACCTGAAATAACAATGGCAATGACAATGCTGTGTAAAGAAACCAGGACCGTCCGCAGGTCCTGCCTCTAGCAGCTCCTACACAGAGGGGTCTGATGATTGTATGCCGCTGGGAAGCAGACTCTGCTTTATCCACTGTATATCTACAGTAAGTAAAATGTGCAACACTTAGTATTTTTAGTTTCCATGAAGATAGACCCAGTTGCATGGCCATAAATACAGGAATAGGTCCTGTCCTTTTCTTTTAATTGACTGTTATCCACAAACTTTTATTAGCTGGTGATCAAGATGTTCTTGTTGCTGGGAGCCTCTCTAGAGTCCCTGTTATTTTCGTGCACCTCTATTAAAAACGATGCGCACGCCAATGCCTCGTCTTGTGTAATCCTTGATTGTATTCTTAAATCACATCTAGCTATTTTGGTAAATATTTTATACTGTACTTTTGTCCACATTTGTTTTTGTAATTCCTTTCCGGCAGAACTGGATCTTCTTTAGCTCTATTCTGTGTATCTTGAAAAAGCTGTGTGGGGAAGAAACCTCTCTCGGTGCCTCAGAACTCTTAAGATTGTAGCGCCATTTTTTTTCCCTTTGCGACTTAGTTGCTGCCGTCCCACACTTCTCTTTCCAAATCAGTGCTTCAGCTCTGTTGCTACATGCTGCATATTCTCCTGGTCATTTGGCCCTTGTGCTGCATAGCTAAAATGATGGATGAGGACGGAGCTGAGGGACAGAAAGATAAACCCAAACCAGAGAGACAACTCTGCAAAATTAGGAAGAAGCTTGGCAAAAAAGTAAATTCAGATGGCCATCTTTGAGACTGCTTAATCATGTTATACAGAGGACCTCAGTTATCTTGGTGGATTTCTTAGATCAGAGCTTCAACCTGCACAGCTAAACCTACATTATTCTATCTGACGGCACATTACAGCTTTTTGGCATCCATGTTGGTGACTGTCTTACAATAGTGCACTTCCGTTGCAAAGCTCCTGTAAACTGAGCTGACAACTTGCTCAAAAGTAAATACTGGTAAGGGATGAAGAAATACCGTTACTGTGGGTGGCTGTAATATGGCTCATCCTAAATTCTGCTGTCTTGAGACAGTTTTTAGTACAAAATATGTAAAGATTTTTTTTCTTGATCTTATAAAAGTAACAATGAAATGAAGAGGAACTGGAAAGTTTTCAAATGTATATTGATACTAATTTTCCTCTCTCTATAGCACTCTTCCAGCCAGTAGCTATGGGCTCTCGAGAGTTTGAAGATATTGTGAAAATTTTGCATTCATCTTACTTGGAGTCAGGTTCAGTGGCCAATTTCAATTACAAAAGAGCCAGCTTAGTCCACAGTGAGCTGTTAGAAAAGGAGGTGAGTACCCATAGCCTGCCTCTTACGAACCAGTATATAAGCTTTAAACTTTTTTTTTTTTAAGAGTTTTTGCTTAGCTCTTTAATGTACTTAACCCAAATGGTTTCATATGCTCAAATGTTGGATCTTTGTGTTGTTCCATATTGGGTTCTCTATGACCCTGCATGTGACTTCTTGTTTATCGGTGAGTTTGCTATTACTTAAATAGTACTACACATTATGGGACTAAAATCACCCTTAGGGTGCCTAGGTGAGTCAGTTGGTACCAGACACCAAGAACAGCGGTCAAGCAGCTTTTTTCTTGTACAAGAAGGGAAAGGTTATAGAGCCCCTAAGGAATCAGCAAGCTTCCCAAGCCCCTTAAGAACTACACAAGCTTATATACAGTGTAACAAACATCTTGCTTCATATCTTACCATTACTAACTTCCCTAAGATCACTATGGTTCCCAGAAGGTTCCCTAATTCTTATCCTTGTATGGTTATACCTTACACTTGTTTTTCTTTCTTTTGTTTCCCATTTCTAAAATGTTAGTTTCAGTGACTTTCCACTATGATCTACTTCTCTATCCTACATTGTTGTCAGTACTAACCCCATTTTGGATTTATATTTAGTATGAGGGTCTCTATACTTTTATACCTTACTCTGAGACATTAATAATTTCCATAACACTCATTGATAAGTTCCATAATTTTCTTAACAACATGAATAATTCAGTAAGTTTTTAAATTCAAGATAATTCAATTTGGGCTATTTCAGAATATGATTCCTACTAATTCACAGTCTGAAATATGAAGAAATGTTGGTTACAAAGTATGTTAGTTGTCTTTCCTCCTGGAATTTGCTGTTCCTAGCAAAGTTAGTCAGACCTGCAATAAAAGGTGTATGGCAGAGACCTTTAGAAAAGGGTTCACTGGCGTCCTTTGATCACTGTCCAAAGAAGTGGGCTTGCTCATTTGCTCTTGCTGCTTCCAGTTAAAGGGGAATGGATGCAGTGTCACGTTTCTGGCTGTTTTCCCTTCCACTTTGGTTACGGAGGGCCTTCAAGTTCCTCCACTTGACTGATCCACCTAGCCTTTTTTTTCTTTTGAATAAAACAGACTGCTTTGAACATCTCTTAAACAGAAGTAAACTCAAAATTGAACATTAACATTGTATGGTGTTCATAGAGCTGTGACACTTTTCCTGTGTGTGTTTCTAGGGTCTGGGTGTAAGGCACTATTAATGGAAATTTTAAAAACAAAAAAAAGCCAAAAAATTGCAGTGTGGAAAACAGCATTTAAATCTTAGTGATGGCTGAGCTAGTACCGAGCCAGTGCGTCTTCAGAGGCCTGCTTTTCAACTGCACAGTCTGACCCAAACATGCAGATTATTGCTGCTCCATGAGTTTTACTACTGACTATGCTTAGAAGTACCTCATACTGATGGCTCAGTACCAGGAATATCTTAACAGTTCTATAGCTGATGAAATTCTTGCACCCTGAATTGAGTAAAATTACTTGAGGGGAAAAAATGTGAGAAGCTAGTTTCAGTGCTGATGGTGGAGATCTGAGGTATGTGTGTGGTTTTTTTAATACTTTTGGTCTGTCTTTCAATTTTGAGGTATATAACTAATGCTCTTAAAGGTAATCATAGGGCCTGTTTTTCCAATATAGGTTTATTACTTTCTGCAGAAGTTATAATAGTTTGTTTCATTTTTAAATACGCTTCTAGCAGTAAATCATTTACGTTTTTTAAGATTTGTGAATAACAAAACAGATTGAATAGCTGAACTAGCAAATCAAGCAGTGTGACTTTAAAGCATACAGTCGTGAAAATAGTGTGCGTGAACCTCTTGAAGAAAAGACTTGCTGTATTTGTAGAGCCCTGTGCAGATACAAAAATGTGGATCCACATCCACTCTGACAGGACCTTTCTGGTCCATAATTCAAGTGGCATGTTTAATCTATATCCATAACTGCATCCGCAACCAAGTTTGGGCTCACAGTCAGCATTTTTGCCTTTGATTGGCTCATTTCCTATAAGGGTCTTGCCCCACCTTTTCCTTTTTGCAGTTATCACACTGTGCTGTCGATCAGATTTCCTTGGCCACCAGTGAAGTCTCTGATAGCATGGCATGCGAACTGCAAACAAGAAAATGAAGAAAGGCAGGGAAGTCGTGGGGAATGAGCCAATCAAAGGTCAGCAGGCTGGCTGACTAAGTGGTGACTTTCCACACTCCAGCCTGCTGTCACTGAAACTCTGATAGGCTGGCAGACTAGTCAGAGCTGAGCTAGGATTGGCTGAAGCATTTCCTTATTCCCCTGTTGTGCTGCTGAGATAGATCATAACAGCAGCTGTAGCAATGGATTGCACCCCGGGCAGAAGTGTGGAAAAAAAAAAAAAAAAAAAAAAAAATGACCCACGGGCACAGATTCACCTGCAGCAATGGGTCTGTGGTTTGGATACCTGCGGATCTTCAGGGCTCTGTGTATTCCCTTCTTGATCCCACACTAGAAAAACCTCACTGATAATACATAATGTATATTTCATTGTCTTGTAGATTCCCCCCCCCCCCGCCACCAATTCAAATCATAGAATCCTAGGGTTGGCAGGGACCTCATAGGTCATCTAGTCCAACCCCCGGCCAGAGGCAGGACCAGTCCCACTAAACCATCCCAGTCATGGTTTTATCCAGCCGGGCCTTAAACACCTCCAAAGATGGTGACTCCACCACCTCCCTTGGCAGCTCATTCCAATTTTTCACCACTCACCTAGTACAGTTTTTTCTAATATCCAGCCTCGACCTCCCTAACCGCAACTTGAGACCATTGCTCCTCGTCCTGTCCTCCTTTACTACTGAGAATAGTCGAGCTCCATCTTCCTTGGAGCACCCCTTTAAGTAGTTGAAGGTTGCTATCAAATCTCTCCCTCCATCTTCTCTTCTGCAGACTAAATAAGCCTAATGCTTTCAGTCTTTCCTCATAGGGCTTGTGCTCCAGCCCTTTAATCATTTTGATTGCCCTCCTCTGAACTCTCTCCAGTAGGTCCCTGTCCTTTTTGTAGTGGGGAGCCCAAAACTGAACACAGTATTCCAGATGTGGCCTCACCAGTGCAGAATAGAGGGGAATGATCACATCCCTTGATCTGCTGGTAATACTTCTTTTGATGCAGCCCAGTATGCCATTGGCCTTTTTGGCAGTAAGAGCACACTGCTAACTCATATCTAGCTTCCCATCCACCATGACCCCCAGGTCCTTTTCTGCAGTGCTGCTACTCAGCTGAATGTTTCCCAGCCTGTAGCAGTGCATGGGGTTTTTCTGTCCCACATGCAGAACTTTACACTTGTCCTTATTGGCCCACTGTTCCAATTTATCTAGGTCTCCCTGAATCCTGTCCTTGCCCTCCAACGTGTCTACTGTTCCCCCTAGCTTGGTGTCATCTGCAAACTTACTGAGAGTGCAGTCTATTCCATCATCCAGATCATTGATGAAAATGTTGAACAGAACCGGCCCCAGGACCGACCCCTGGGGCACACCACTAGTGACTGGTTGCCAGCTAGACATGGAACCATTGATTCCTACACGCTGAAACCATTGATCTAGCCAGTTTTCTATCCACCTTACAGTCTACCTATCCAACCCATACTTCCTTAATTTGCCAATGAGAATGCTGTGGGAAACTGTATCAAAAGCCTTGCTAAAATCAAGGTATATTACATCAACAGTTCTTCCTGCATCTAGAAAACCAGTCATCTGCTCATAGAAGGAAATGAGATTGGTCAGGCATGATTTACCCTTGGTAAATCCATGCTGACTGTTCCTGATCACTTTATTTTCCTCTAAGCGTTTGAGGATGGATTCTTAGAGAATCTGCTCCATAATTCAAATGGTTGATTTCCTGTGTGTTTTTGGAATTACATAATTTAACCTAATATTATGAGGTTTTCTAGCATGGGGGGGAGAATATATAATATGATTCGCCTTCCTTGGAAATGAAAGCAGTTGTTTAAGGGCAACTTTATTTAAAAACACAAGAGTCCAGTGCAAGCTTGCTGGTTACTCTAAGTATCCTGTTTCTGTAACTAAAGAAAACAAACTGATAGAAGTGAGGCAAGATTAAGAAAATATGAAATGACTGACTTTTGTGCAACATAAATCCATGGATTCAAAACGATGATTGACTTCTGAACCATTTTTATATCTGGAATGCAATTCCAAGATGATATGAGAACTTATGAATGCTTCCCCATCCCTCAGGTGAAAAGCTACATACTTTCTGAAATCATATATTTGGAAACTATGCTGGAACCTTAATCTGATTCAAATTGGCCTTTTGATTATCTCTTTGTGCCTGAATCTGCTGATGTAGGCTGTATGTTAGCCAAATTAAGCTTTCTGCAAGTCAGGTGGCTTTTGATCAAGACAATAGTAGTTTCTTCAATGTATGTATTAAGATTTTGTTTGTTGAAAGTTCACAGAAAAACGCAGAGAACTGAAATGTGATGGTCACCTAGAAAAAGAGCTTGTTGAATCCTATGCCTTTCTGATGGTTGATCGATCTCAGGTGAGAAGAGACATAACTTTTATAAAATAAGCTTTTTTTTTTTAGCATTTTTTTCCCCCAAAGGGGTAGCTGTATTAGTCTAGTTCAGCAAAACAAGCACTTAAAAAGTGCCCCTTGCTTATTTTTTTTTTCCTTATTACTGTTTTGGGAAGGTTTTTCAAACAGAATTGGTTGATGACTTGAGAATTCATTAACAACTGATGTGTATTCTGCATGTGCAGAATTCAGCAATGGGAGCCATAAAAATAAGAGAGGAATCTTGTTGAAGAGCTGTGATGTGTTATGCTATGTAATTAATGGGGTTCCAGTCAGAAACATTCAATTTTTATCTTTTGGGCTCATCCCTCTCAAGCTTTTGCCTATAGCAGACACCCAGAAAACTTTCATCAGTTTAAGTAGCGTGTTTAAATATTTGGCTATTTTTGAGGTGTTGTAGCATGTAAATTTAACAAGGGTATTGCCTCCTTGAATTTTCAGACTGGCCTGGTAGGGGGTGGGGGTTCTTGGTTGACTTGTATAGCTTTTTCCTAGATATGAACACAGGGGAGACCTCTTGAAAATTGTGTGAAATGTTGGCTAGTTGGGACTACTGCAGTGAATCCTTCCTTTCTGATATAAAGGCAGAGAAGAGTATAAAGAAAAGTTTTATTTTTGTGGTGCTTTCAAAGGGTGTACATGCTCAGTGATCAAGACTTGCTCTATGGGAATTTTTAGATATGTATTATCTTGCTCAGTGGGGCTGTATATCCCCAAGAGCTGTACATAACTTGCCATATTTGCAGCCGGGATGCTACAGAAAAGCCACCTTGTTGGATGGGCCCATTCTGTTGCCAACTTATAAAGGATGGGAGAAGAAAGGATCATATATTCTCTTAATCTTTGTAATAGAGACAGAAGTTTTCAGAATGTACTGATTTCACCTTCAAGTGTGTGGGTGTTGGTGAAGCACATCCTACTTTTATTTAGTTGGTGGCAACTGTTAAGTTATGTAAACCTGTATTTATAAACACATTGCTTCCATAGTGAACTTTAACTGTATATATTTAGTATGCATTAATCTTTATGCCCTAATAGTTGTTCTGCAACACTATGTACGATTGTAATTGAGGTTACGCTGATTATTAAGTGTTTGACATTGAATGAAATTTAGAACGTATTCATAAAAAGGGGAGTTTTAATAAACTGTTGCCTGTTTCACTTATTCTAACTTTACTTTAAAATGTATATGTATCTAAAATTAGATATGTATGTTCAATTCAGGTTCAAAATATATGTGAGAAGGGGCTTCAAGTGGGCCATTCCAAAATAACGATACTTGGCAGTCCTTCCATGGGTAATTATGCTTTTGTTTGTTTTCTTTGTATGCATTCACATCATTACACTATATTTACAAGACGGATAATATGGTATGACTTTAAACCTATTGTCCCTGCTGTAGAATTTCCTAAAGTGAGCATTTACACTGTGGGGAAAAATCGCACCTGGATTGTTTCTGGAAATGACCTCTGATTTAGGAGTAGTACAGTTTACAAATACATGAATTAAAACACAAAATTAAGTTTGTCTTTAAAAATGGAAGTAAGGTTGAATTACCCAATTACAGCATTTCAGGGAGGAATGTTCAAGGCGTCTGTAGGCAGAATCTTACTTATTTTTGAGTGGGGCACAATCAAAAAAAAAAATCAGATCACGTGGGGGAGGAAGAGAATACACTGAGCCACTGTGGTTTGTGTCGACACCCTTCTGGTAGTATGCAGATCAAGGAATTGATTGATGGCACCCGTTGATGCCTCCCAGCATAACGATTCCCCCAACTCAGCTCTGCTTCCCAGTCAATTTTTAAGATTTGTGTCCTGAATAATTCTTCCAGACTGAAGGATGACCCAAACACTGCAGGAGGGGGTGAAGGAGCTGCAGAGGGCTGACGCTTCATCCCTGCAGGAACAAATGGGGGCAGGGGAAGGAAGCCAGTGGAGTAGAGGCCCTACACTAGGACTTCAGTGAGGAGAATGAACCCCAAACTGTGGCAGAGGCCATCCCACTTTTGAACAGTTCCTGTCCATGGGTTACTCCCATGCTCCTGGCTGGTTAGTAAGTGGTGGCAGTGACATCAGATCCCCCTTGGCAGAAAGTGTTGCAAAGGCTGCAGTGCTGGTCCTTTGGAGAAGACCGTCGTCCTTGCTCCTGGACAGGACTTTGGGGAAAACTTGTCACCCCTAGCTACGGCTATCCAACGGCTGAACCACTCCATCCCTATGCAGCAGCTATTCAGCAGTGGAGTGACCTCACCATGGCCAGGGAGTTGACATTCTCACAGCCTGGGACAGGAGTCGGTGCTCTGCCCCACCAGGATCCAGCCACTGCTGCACTTCATACCTTCAGGGATCAAGTGTCCTAGATCTGTGGTTGTGGAGGGAGCTTGGTATGGTTTCTTCATCAGGGCCTTTCTCAGTCGCTCACCAGTCATAGCGTGGGAGCCATCCCGGGCAGGAATTGTTTAGCAGTAGGATGACTGCCACCATAGCAGGGGCTCAGTGTCGTCATCAGAACTCAAGGGGGCCATGAGAGGTCATTTAGTCCACTCTCCTGCACTCATGGCAGGACCTAGCACCATCTTAAACTACCCCACCATGCATTTGTCTAATCTGCTCTTAAAAATTTCCATGATGGAAATTCCATAACATGCCTAGGCAACTTATTTGGTGATTCATCACCTTCACACTAGGATTTTTTTTTCTAATGTCCAACTGAAGCCTCCCTTTTTTGTAATTTAAGCCCATTGCTGCTTATGCTATCATCAGTGGTTAAAGTGAGTGATATTTTTTGTCCTCTTTGTTACAACCTGTTAGATACTTGGAAACTGTTATCACGTCACCACTCAGTCTCCTTTTCCAGACTAAACAAACCTAGTTCCTTCTGTCTTCCCTTATAAGTCAAGTATTCTAGATCTTTAATCATTTTTGTTGCTGTTCTCTGGACCTTCTCTAATTTGTCCACCTTTTCTCTGAAATGGACACAATAGTCTAGTTGAGGCCTGATAATCCATCCTTGCAGTCGAAGCTGCGGGTCTTCGTGCTGCCAGGCTGGAATGATTGAAGACAAGTGCATGCTTTCCACTGGTGTCTTGGGCCTTGTAGTGGCACAGGGAGTCCCTTGTAGTCTTGCTGTCAGAGCTGTCCTAACCTCAACCCTAACATTTATTATTATAATAAAAAAAAATGGGGGGAGGGTGGGGAGGTGCACAGGGGAATCAAATTCTGCAAAGTCTGATTGTGGAGTTCTGCCTGCAGTCTAATCTGGTAGCTTGAAAGGTGGCGGAACACATTGCCAACTACCTTGCTTCATACACATCAAGCATTTAGGTTCTTTGCTCTTCTGTGTAACTACAAAATTGTTACAATTGTACTGAATTGATAACTTGTCATACAGAAATGGCTAACACTTGTCATCCTAATTAATCCCTTAAGTATAACATTTTAGTGTTCAGAACCTTCATTCTCTGTTTTCCCTCTTCCTCACCAGGTGTGTATCTCTCCAGGTATGCTGATTTATTACAGCCTAATCCCCTGGAAGTTGGAGCAACAGGGGACATGATTATTTTTAAAATAATAAAGGTAACTTCTCAGCTTTTGTCTTCAAAGGCTGTATGTTTTCTTTTTGATGTTTTATTACCTTTGTTGGTTTGTTATAGAGTTCTGCTACTTGCTTGCTTGTACATGGAGAGAGACTGAAGCTGTACAAAGCTCTGTAGTAGGAAGAAAATACATAACCATTTATATTGAAAAGCATACATGGATTATAATTAACCATGGCTTACTTAGCTGTTTCCCTGGCTAAATGCAGATTTATTTAGTTCATCTTTTTGTTTGTTTCTCCAAGTTAGCTTTTTTTCTTCAGAAGATGGAATGAAAATGAGCTTTTTACCAAAAAAAAAAAAGTGATGTTGTACTTCATCTGTAGCTGCTCTTCCAAATGGTATAACTGAGAGTTTAACCCTGCAGTTCTTTTTTTTTTCTCCCCTATTTTTTAGGGAAAAATGAAAAGCATATATGATCACATGGGTGTGAAAACAATGGAATCAACAGTTAAAAGTGCATTAGATCCAACACCAAAGCATGAGTGCCATGTTTCAAAGAATGCTAACAAAGTAAATTCCTTATTGGCTTACAGAGCATATGAACTTACTCAGGTAGGAGAACGGCTTTATTTATGTTACATATTTGTATGTGTGAAAAGAGAGCATTGTGTGTTACAGATTTAAGGACTTCAAGCAGTCACTTGTGAGATGGTATTCTAAAAGCTTACATGTATTTTTTTCATTCTGTTTGTAACAAAAAGCTTATAAGTTTCTCTAAAATATTATCTTGGGTATATGTCACTGGATGTCACTGTAGGTGAGTATTTCCCTTTCATGTATGAGCAAAGCAGCTTGTGTGCGTGTGTGCAGGAGTCCCTGGGTCAATGCAGGTGTCCTGTGATATCTCATGCTCCTATATCAGTGCGTGCAGTTCCCTTCCTCAGTTTCATTTTACCACCTGTGGCAGTGAGACTGAACTTGCTGAGTTCTGACCCAGCTGCAAGTTCTTAGATCAAACTTAATTTTTTCAGTAATCTTCTGCTACTTTTTTTCCAAGGACTGATTCAAACTCTGCTGGTGAGAGGACCCCTCACCACACCAGATGCTAAATCATTCATCCTGTGGTGGAAGACAAGAAAGTGTCTCTTGGAGGGTGGGGGTGTGTGTGTGCGTGGTTTTTTTTGAGAACTTGTATTCCTAACAGATGCTTGGTGTGCTTGAGCCTCACAATTTGCGTCATCTTCTTGGAACAGTTCATAAAGGTCTCTCAAGTCATGAAGAGACAAGCACCATAGTTCTGCTTGATAAGCCAGTGCATTGAACAGACAAGTGATGACAGACTGTTGCAGACTGCAGTGAAGAAAGACCTGGTGTCAACACGGCATTGATATGCTGGTACTAAAGCAGAGCTCAGTATCAACATTGAAGTTGGTACCAGGATCCCTGTTGTTGAAAAATGGAGCTGAGAGGAGTATCTGTGACTACAGATAGGGTTTGGTGTCCTTCATAAAAATGGAGCAACTTACGATACTGTGCACTCCACCAGCCCTGGCTTGGATGATGCACTTTGGTGTCATAGAATCATAGGGTTGGAAGGGACCTCATGAGGTCATCTAGTCCAAGTCCCAGCCAAAAAAGCAGGATCACTCTCACTAAATTATCTCAGCCAGGGTTTTGTCTAACCGAGCCATAAATGTCTCCAAAGATGGAGATTCCACCACTTCCGAAGGTAGCCCATTCCAGTGCTTCACTATTCTCCTAGTAAGAAAGTGTTTCCTAATATCCAACCTTGACTTCCCCAGCTGCAACTTGAAACCATTGCTCCTTGTTTTGCCCTCTGTTATTACAGGGAACAGCTGAGCTCCGTCCTCCTTGGAGCTCCCTTTCAAGTAGTTGAAGGTTGCTATCAAATCCCTCCTCAGTCTTGTCTTTTGCAGGCTAAATAAGCCTAGCTCCTTAGAGTCTCTTCATAGGTCTTGTGCTCCAGCCCCTTGATCATTTCTGTTGCCCTCCGCTGGACTCTTTCTAATTTGTCCATGTCTTTTTTTTGTAGTGGGGAGCCCAAAACTGGACACAGTATTCCAGATGCGGCCTCACCAGTGCCGAATAGAGGGGAATGATCACATCTCTAATCTGCTGGCAACACTTCTTGGGATGCAGCCCAGTATGCCATTGGTGTTTTTGGCAGCAAGAGCACATTGCTGACTCATATCCAGCTTCCCATTCACCATAACCCCCAGGTCCTTTTCTACGGTGCTGCTCCCCAGCCTGTAGCAGTGCATGGGTTTTTTTTCTGTCCCAAGTGCAGGATTTTGCACTTGTCCTTGTTGAACCTCATGAGATTTCTATAGGCCCACTGTTCCAATTTGTCAAGGTCTCCCTGAATCCTGTCCCTGCCCTCCAGCGTGTCTGTTCCACCCCAGCTTGATGTCATGTGCAGACTTACTGAGTGTGTGCAGTCTGTCCCATCATCCAGATCATTAATGAAGTTGTTGAATAGAACTGGTCCCAGGACCAACCTCTGGGGCACACTGCTCGTTACTGGTTGCCAACTAGACATGGAGCCATTGATTCCTACTCGCTGAAACTGTTGATCTAGCCAGTTCTCTATCCACTTTACATTGCACAAACCCAACCCATACTTCCTTAAATTGCTAACAAGAATGCTGTGGGAAACAGTATCAAAAGCCTTGCTAAAATAGAGGTATATCACATAAGTGGCTCTTCCTGCATCCACAAATCCAGTCATTTCATCATAGAAAGCGATGAGATTGGTCAGGCACAATTTACCCTTGGTGAATCCATGCTCAGTGCTTCTGATCACTCTATGTTCCTCCAAGTGTTTCAGGATGGATTCTTTGAGAACCTGCTCCATAATTTTTCCAGGGATTGAGGTGAGGGTGACAAGTCTGTAATTCCCTGGATCCTCCTTTTTTCGCTTTTGTGAAGTTAGGCACTAGAATTGCTTTTTTCCAGTTCTCTGGCGCCTCCCCTGTTCGCCATGAGTTTTCAAAGATAATGGCCAGCAGTACTGCTATCTCATTGGCCAACTCCCTGAGCACTCTCAGATGCAGTTGGTCTGGTCTCATGGACTTGTGCACATCCAGCTTCTTTATTAAGTAGTCCCTAACCTGACCTTCCATCACCAGGGGCCTCTCTTCTCTCCAATCTGCCATGCCCAGTGTAGTGGGCCAGGAGCTGGCTCTGCCTGTGAAAATGGAAGTAAAAAAAAAAATATTGAGCACTTTTTCCTCATTCTCCGTCATGAAGATACCTGCCCCATTCAGTAAGGGACCTACACCATCCTTGATCCTCTTCTTGTTGTTGACATACTCGTAGAACCCCTTCCGGTCATCCTTCACATCCCTTGCTAGCTGCAACTCCAGTTGTCCTTTGGCCTTTCTGATTTTATCCCTACAGTCTGGAGCAATATCTTTATAGGCCTACTTAGTCATCTGTCCAAGCTTCCACTTCCTGTAAGCTTTCTTTTTATGCTTTAACTCAGTGCAGAGTTCTCTGTTAAGCCACGCTGGGCACCTTCCATGTTTGCTGTTTTTTCTGCTCATTGGAATGGTATCTTTCTGTGCCCTTAGCAGGGTTTCTTTAAGATGCAGCCAGGTCTCTTGGATGCCTTTCCCCTTCAGTTCAGCCTCACAAGGGATCCTGCCCATCAGTTCCCTGAGGGAGCCAAAAATCTGCTTTTCAGAAGTCCAGAGTCTGCTTTTTCTTCTTTCCTTTCTTCCTTTGATCAGGATTTTGAACTCTGCCATCACATGGTCATTGCTGCCCAGGTTGCCATTCACTTCGACTTCTCCGATCAGTTCTTCTCTGTGAGCAGCAGGTCGAGAGGTGTTACCTTTGTGTCATCTTTGTAAAGCTAATGGTAGAGCCTCCTTTACCTCTCTTGGAGTGCCCAATACATCACTTCGCTATCAAAATGGTTTTTCTGATGGTGAGCACCTCAGTCCAGAGAGTTGGCAAGCTTTAGTTGTTTGTTGCTTGACCACTTTACACATTTTTCTATGGATAAAAGATGTTGAGACCACAACACAAGTTTACCCTTGGGTGGTATTGGAATTCCCTCTGAATCAGATTACCTAAAGCATGCCTTGTTTCTGGGAGAAAAGCTGCGTACTTCAGATGTGTCTGGAGTTTTTGTCTTTATCTTAAGACTGAATCTTTAGGCTGTTTCCTATTTTTGTGACTCCATCAATCAATCAAACCACCTCCTCACAGAATCTTCACAGTAGCATAGGGCAGTGGTTCCCAACCTTTTTTCTGCAGTGGCATCATGTTGATACCTTCAGATTTTTTTGAGGCAAGCCACTATTAAAAAAACTCATGAATATTCAGATTAACTTAGATTACTTATGAATAGTCATGAGCCACAGCATAGTGTTTCAGAAATGCTGCTATGTGGGGTAGTAGGGGTGGCAAAATATGGGAGGTCAGGAGTTGTGTGAAGTGGCAGGCGCGAGTGTAGGGAGTGTGGCAGGGCAGGGGTGGAAAAGAAGACAAGGGCAGCCATGTGAGGAACAGCGCGGGGTGGCAAGAGAGGAGAGAGGAAGGGAGAACAAGAGTGGCTTTGTGGGGGGGGAGGGTAGGTAGAACCTGGGGAGTGGGAAGGTAAGCATGGAGCAGCACCCACTTCCCCCTTCTCCACAGTGGCTCCTTGCCACTCAGGGCAAATCCTCACCCCACTACTGTTCCCTCCCACCCCAGTGGGTCCTGTCCTCCCCTCCCCCAGTCCCCTGCTGCCTGTGGTGGACCCTCCCATCACTGCAGAGGCCAGAACTAGGCCTCCAGCCCCCACCTATGCCCCGCCATACAGCCACCCCGCTTCTCAATTACACACACCCCCAACCGAACAGCCACCCCACAACCCCAGCTACACACTTTCTGCTACATATCCACTCCTACCCACCTCTGCTGGACACACATCCCTGCCCCACATGTGGGACAGTCCCCAGCAGCCTCCCCCCCCCAAGCCTTTACCTGGGCTCTTCGCAGGCTGGGCTTAAAATGGAGCTGGGTTTAGGGTGGAGCCTGACACCAGCTGCTCATGCTATTTTTAGGGGGACCCTTGGAACTCTGCATTTGGATGCCTTCCTCTATTTTTAGGGGGGGTGAGAAAGCTGCCTGCCTAAAAAGAGGGGGCCCCGGAACTGTGTTCCAGTGCCTTCGCCCTTACTTTAACCCCTGACTTTTCCCAGCCCTGCACAGCCCACTTGGCTGAGCTGAGCAGGGTGGGAACTTTAATTCCAGCTCTCCAGGATGCTCGTGGCATACTTGGGGTGTTGCCGCGGCACACTGGTTGGGAACCACTGGAATAGAGAGTGCACTTCCTGTCTGTTATCGGATAGCTCAAAAAGTTCTTCAAAACTATAAAGGCTTATTCTTCCAGAACCTAAGCTGTGTCTTCCATCTGCTTCAGGAGCATTTCAGTCTCTGACATATGGAATGTGCACCATCCCACTATGTTCTGTGAAATGTTATATCAGGTATGGCCAAATTGTGGCTCAAGAGTCGCATGCGGCTCTTGAATGAAAAAGTGCAGCTCGTGAAAGAACTTGGCTTATACATGGATCAGAGAGAGGAAGGCAGCCCCAGCCTAGGAGTTTTAAATCTCCTGCCCTGAGCATGCTGTGAGCATGCTGACAGCATGCTCGGGGGGGGGTGAACCCCAGCCTGTGTCTAGCCACTGGAGGGGCCGTATTTAATGCTCAGCCCAGGCAGGGCTTAAAGCAAGGGGAAGCAAGCCCTAGCCTATGGCTAGCTGCCGGAGCAACCAGGTAACAGGGCCTGGGGTAGGGGGAGACAGGGTCATGGTCTGGAGATTAGGGAGGGAGTAGGAGACAGTGGGGAGAAGCATGGTCTGCCTTGATTTTCTTGTAGGCTCTGATGAGGTTTACTCATCGTTTAAAAAAAAATCGCGTTTTGTAAGTCCTTCTAAACATGATATCAAATAAGAAACAAATACAAAGAAAATAGATTGTTTACTGTATGAGCCTAGTTTGTATGGTAACATTAAGTAGTTAATAGAATCTGACATTAGTAGGATCAATATTTGTTCTCTTTTTATGATAAAATTAAAGTGTGCAATGAATTTTAAACTTGTTTTGGAGTAGGTAAGAGTATATGGCTATAAGCCTCAGTGCAGCTCTCAAAGGTTTAATAATCAACTTGTATGGCTCTTGGGTTCCATATGTTTGGCTACCCCTGTAATTATACCCTTGCCTTGGCTTGGTATCAAGATGAGATGCTAAGTTGGGCAGGGCAGTTCTTCAATTGTTGTTGAATTGATAGAATTGACACCTTGGTTCACTATACAGGAATTGCTGGCTAGTTTCCTCTAAGGGGAGAGGGCCGCTGAGCAACTCCGGTTGCTCGCTGTGTTGTCTCCCCCCGCCCGGGGGGGGGGGGGGCTGGGCTTGGAGGCGGGGGGCCCAGGCAGGGGGGGCGGGCGGGGGAAGCTCTACAGAGCATGCCCAGATTTTCTGGGCATGCTCCGTTAGAGCTTTTCTGGGCGGGAGTTTTCAAAACTCACAGCCCCAGAGGAGTTCTGTGTAGGGACTCTGGCTGCCGGCAGTGCGCTGCCGGCAGCCTTCGCTGCGCTGGCAGCTGTGGCGGGCTGTGCTGCAGCGTGCCAGCGCAGCTTAGAGGGAACATTGTATTGGGATCCAGACTTGATACACATGCACTAGGAAAGGATCAGGATGCTTAGGTGAAGAGACTGGGATGAGGATATGAAGAATAAGGATTAGGAGGTTGAGATTGACTAGATGAACATAATGAGACTGGACCTAGGAGCTGAGGGGAATGGGAAAGAAAAGTCTCTGTCTCCTAAACACACACCTCTCTGGAATCTTGAATGGAACCTAAGATTCCTGAATCATCTGTTTGGTCTGCTGTCAGCAAATAGCTGAGATCCACTGGCAAAATGTTCTGTCCCCCTCTACTTATTGGTGCATGTACAGGGTGATGGTGTGTTAGTGCCACTTCATTGGTTCAGGTGAACAGAGGTCTGTGTAAGGATCTGAAGTATCCACCCCTGTGGGTGACCCATGTGAATGATGATGTGATGCCACTTGATGGAGATTGTGGATGGTTTTCAGAATTTTTTTTTTTAAACCTAGCAAATTAGGCACAGTTACATTACAAGCATAATCAGGCTGGAAAATCAAGTGCTTTAAAGTTAGGAAATGTAAAACCTTAGTTCGGCCTTGTATGCATGAACTGTGATAGTCTTTGTGATCACAGCATGTCCCGTGGGGCCTCACCCAGCACTCGTTTTGTTTGGTGCACAGAATGGATAAAGATCACTTAATGAGCTGCAAGCTGTTAGAGATTTCTTTTTCCTGGTTGTTAAACACATGGCCCTATACCTGATTACTGCACATTCATAGAATCATAGGGTTAGAAGGGACCTCATAGGTCATCTAGTCCAACCCCGTGCCAGAGGCAGGACCACTCCCACTAAACCATCCCAATCATGGTTTTGTCCAGCCAGGCCTTAAACACCTCCAGAGATGGAGGCTCCACCACCTCCCTAGGCAGCTCATTCCAATGCTTCACCACTAGCCTAGTAAAAAAAGTTTTTTCTAATATCCAGCCTTGACCTCCCTAACTGTAACACATTGTTCAAATCCTGTTCCGAAGGTGAAATTTTTAACTTGCTCCTGAGATTTTCTGTGTCATTTATCACTTTAGTATCTGAGTGCTTCACAAATATAGTACACCCCAATTTATCTGTCAGCCGTCGTGGGAAGTTTGGGATATTCAGACATTTGGAAAAATAGAATTGCTGTTTTGAGCTGCAGTTTTGCTTCTGTAGAAGTATGGGGAATGAAGGGAGTAATGCTGATGAATAATTTAAAAATAAAAAGTATTCAGCAAAGTTTACTGAGGTCATTAAAATGTCAAAATTGTATTAAAACCAGTGTGCACACAATTCTGAATGATCTTTTTAAGAAAGCTTCCCAATCACAGTTCATGAGCATTTCTTTTTTATACAGCTTTCTGATACAACAGTACAATTTTAGCTCTTACAGGTGGTAAAAGGCTATTTGAGAAGTTGTTAGCAGGTGATTAACATAGGGCTACTGGGGATAGACCGACGTGGGTGTTGAATAACTAAGAGCTTTGGATAAAAACTTTGAATCACTGGAGTTAGTGTATTCATGAAATTATTTTCACAACACTCCTGTGAGGAGGAGTGTCATTCAGATTTTACAGTTAGGGAACTGAGGTACAAAGAGATTAAGGTAAAATTAATCCAGTAACTGTGGTTTCCAATTCGAAGCACTTGTATTTTCGGAATAGTAATAATATAATTCTGCATGTGTTCAAAACTCTGCTCCTGTTGAATTCAGTTGTTGCTGTGAATGTTCAGTACTGCTGCAGATCAGGTCCTAGAGAAGTGGAGTTCCTGTGGGTGTTGTACTTCAGTTAAAGATTTTTCATTAGCAGTGTGTGTTCAGCTCACCTGTGCACCATGCACAGCCTAGTATTTTGAATTGAGGCTATATAAGGGGGCATGGGCAAACAGCCCTTAATTCCTTTTTAGCCACTGTGTCCTGGGTCTATCATATCTTTTTCACCATGTGTCCTCTTTTAAACTCTCCCTCTATCTTAGTTTAGCTTAGTAAGTTTTTAGTGTTTGAATGATAGAGTGCCATTTTTTTCTCTTTCCCTGTCTGGGAGACTTGCCTAGCCTGGAAGCAGATATGTGGCTCTCTGTGCCTGAAATCTTGTCTTCCTTGCCAGGAGGCTGTCTTGATTTGAAGAGTGCCAGTCGAAGTCCGTCTGTTGCTTTAAAAGTCACGCATCCCACAGAAGTGTAACTTCTGCTTAATCTGAAATCAAGAGCCAGGAAGATCTAGGAAACCAAGCTGATGCAAATTATGATGGATCTGTCCCTTTGCTCCATGTTGAAGCCAGGTCAGGAGAACCTTCCTGTAAATTGGTCTCTAGGCAGACATTGTGCCCACTTTGATCTTAGCCTGTCACTCTTCAAGAAGGGGAAGGCCTTAGACTTCTAAAGGCCCCAGGAGGGTGAATTCTGACTTGTCTCATAAGGATTCTGCTGCAAAGTGACCAGTGTTTTTTCACTGTCAGCAGTTTCATATTAATCACTGGTTTCTGTTTCTGGTACCACGGAGGCTGTAGGTTCCTCCAGTGCTATTGGGGATGGAAAAACTAGAACCTCCTCCAAGAATAAACACTGTTCTGAGAGAACCTCAGCAAGGGGAGACATTCCTTCAGACAGGTACTATCAGATACACCACAGTCATTGGTACTGCCCTCAATAGGTCTATTAGTACCACACAGATGGAAGCAGAAACCTTGGTGCCCTTACTGTAACATTCTAAATCCTCAGTACAGTCAACTTCCAGGGAGACCATGTTGTTACACCATGTTGTGTCCTATACAATCCCACAAGAAGTTTGGTGTTTCAAGAACTTAACTGAAGTGGAGCAACTGCAGTCTCTGAATCATGGGTCCTTTGGTGCTGAGACTAGTTCAGTGCCTGGACGCCCATTTATCACCCACATGAATTGTTACCATTTTCCTTTGAGGCTTTTCTACTCTAAGAGAAGGATGATGAAAGGGACTTTGATTGTATCCATCCAGTCTTTTCAGTCTTGGTACAGGTGCTTCCTTTATAGGAGCCCCTTTTCTACAGGCCATGGAAATTAGGGAGGAACCTCACATGGGAGAAATCACGAGTGGTAGATGAAACACTGGGTGTTACTCTGCTTTACTGTATGGAACATCCTCTAGCACAGGGGTCTCAAACTTGCTGCCCGTGGGCCGCATGTGGCCCCTAAAGTTATTTCTTGTGGCCAACAATGACAGTATCACTATCAATATTTGCAATATTGTTATATGAAAAGTTTTCAGTGGTGTGGCCCTCAGGATTACGTATTAGTCTTCATGTGGCCCTCGTGTTGATTTGACTTTGAGACCCCCTGCTCCAGCACCTCCCCACTGTGTTCATACTGGAATCCCTTGCCTGGTTACTGACAACAGTTTTCTAAGGCTCTGAGCTTAGCCTGCTGGAATTGTGGGAGATGGATGGTTTGTCTGTTAACACAGAGCATTTCCCCAGCTGGGGGAGCATCTGAGAAACAAGCAGATGGGGAAGCTACTTCTTAAACCACTATCTTCTTCTCATCACCTGATGATGCTGTAATGTCTGTTCAGCATCTGTGGCTGATGACTTTAAGCAGTACCAAGAGCTTATCAGCTGCAGGGAAGACTCCTCCTCCTCTCTGAATGGTATCTGAAAGTGATTCCAATGTAAGTTATTGAATATCTTTCAACCTGCAACATCGATTGTCCAGTCAGTGAGGTGATATTGGATCCCACAAAGACGGCATGGCAGACTCCAGCAACAGTACCGCCAACTTGCAAGATGTCTGATTAAAGGACTCTAAATTTTTGTTTTTCATCCCTCTCTTAATTTGCTCATGCGGTAGACAGTAAATGAGCAGGGAAAACAGTATCATGCCATGGTGACGCTATGTGACTAGGGGTAGAAGTGTCTTGATCTTTTTGGGCAAAAGTATTATTTATCAATGACTCTTGGAGGATTTCTCATGATCAGGGCATCCCAGCCAAGTGCTCATGGATGCTGCAGAGCAGACCCTGTTATTTATTCAGTCTTTGTGATAGTAGTCAGGCCCAGGGAAGCCCGGCTTCAGCTGGCTGGTTTCCCAAGCAAGATCAAGAATATGGTGAATGACCTATGGTTTGGGGGCGTAAGTTGTTTATGGAGAAAACAAACAATATCGTTCATGTTCTGAAAGACTCTAGAGCCGCTCTGTAGTTTCTGGGAATGTATACAAAGTGAGTGAGAAAAAACTTAGATCCCTCCAGATAAATTTTCCCAATTTCTAGAGCCCCATGGAACCCACTACAAAGTAGTACAGGCTGGAGGAGAAAAAGTGCTGTAAACCATCTGGTTCAGGTAGACAGCTAGCTTCATCCAAGTACACAGCTAGCTTAATTCAGTTTTGAAGCATTGTTTGAGGGTGTGCATGCTCTTTTCTACTGTACTGTTAATTGTTGGCATACTTTAATAGCTTTCATTTTTGGATTATTTAAAGCTGTTTTAGTCAATAAAGGTAGAGGATTTCAGAGGGGTGGCTTTGAAATTTGGTGCATTTACTGAACAAATTGGAAACCATTCATTAGCTTTTGGTAAACTGGCAGAGCACAGGTTGAACAGATTTCTAATTTAGTTAACTTTTGCATTTTTTCTTTTTTTTAGTACTACTTTTATGAGTATGGTTTTGATGAAATAAGACGGAGACCAAGACACGTATGTCCATACGCTGTTGTTTCATTTGCTTATAAGGATGAAATTATTCAAGTACCAAAATTTTTGCCCTCATCAAGGTAAGTTTATAATGCACATTTGCAAAAAAGTTCAGTATTCATCATAACAAGACTTGCAATCCCTAACATACACTTAGTTTAGCATTAGTATCTTGGAACGGTGGTGCTATGTGACTTAAGATTTTGGAAATTGCAGGCTCACTATTCAGAGCGTTCAGATTTACTGTGAGAACTTGTGAGTATTGGTTTGTGCAGCATGGTAGCCTATGCAGAACATAGTTCTGTTGCTATTCTTTGTTTCCTCAAAACCACATTACTCACCGAGGGTAGTGTTTTAGCTTCTGTAAAAGTCACTTATAGGTTTCAAAAAAAAAAACCAAAAAAACACCACACGCACCCATTACCGTATATACTCGCAGATAAGCTGATTCACACATAAGCTGACACCTCCCGTTTCTGAGCCCCAAAAAGTAGTAAAAAATGGGTGACCTGTCTAAGCTGAGGTCCATGCATAGCCTCAGCTGCTAACCCCCCCACCCCCATCCTGCACTGCTGGCTTCCCCTGGAGTCCCCGACACTGTCCCTATTCCTCAAAACCCTGCTGCTGCTTTTCCTGACACCCCTGCCTCCCCGCTGCTGCTTCCCTCAACAGCTCTGCTGCTGCTTCCCCGACACTCCTGCCACCGCCGCTGCCGCTTTGCCCCAACACTCCTGCTGCCGCTTTCCCCCAATGCCCTTGCTGCCACTTCTGCCGCTTTCCCAGACACCCACCAAGCCCCGGGCTCTGACACTGGCTCCCCAGGCTGGCGCCGCCCCCCCCCCCCCCCCCCCCCCGGCGGGGGCCGGGGGGGGCCCCCCCGGGCCCCCCCCCCCCCCCCGGGCTCACTTACCTGGCTGCTTCAGATGCCAGGGTCCCATCCTCCTTTAACCCAAGCCTGGGGTCTGACTCCCCAACATGGCAGCTACAGCGACATGCTACGGCTCCAGCCCGGAGCATGCTCAGTGCTTGAGACTTACTGTGAAACTGCTGGGCTGGGGCTGTCTCCCGTATTGACCACCATATAAGCCAAGTGCCTGTTTTTAAGGGCTGTTTTCAGCCACAAAAATCTTGTCAAAGGTGAGTATATGCAGTAAAAGTAATTTCATAGAATTATACTTGACAGTAAGGTTCTATTGTAGTTCTTTCACTTTTGTAATAATGAAAAATTTTGTCTGAAAGAGCCACACAGATGTGCAAAACATCTTACTATACAGAGGAAACTGTCTATAGGCAAAATATTGTGTAAAAAGTAAACTGAAAAAAGATGCCTCTTCTCTCCTCTCTTTCAATTATGGTAACTTTTTGTGACTGTTGTATCCACTGTTCCCTTTAAGCTGCACGGCAGCGCAGCCCGCCAAGCCCCCCCCCCGCGCAGGGAAGGCTGCTGGCCGCGCAGGGCCGGCAGCTAGAGGCCCTGCTCACAGCTCCTGTGGGGCAGGGAGTTATTAAAAGTCCCGCCCATAGAAGCTCTAACAGAGCATGCCCAGAATATCTGAGCATGCTCCGTTAGTGCTTCTCTGGCCCAGGAGCTGTGGCAGGGCCATGCAAGGTAAGCGGGGGGCCGGCAGGATCGGGCCTGCGGGGAGGGGGGGTGCGGGCCGGCAGGATTGGGCCCGCGCAGGGGGGTGGGGGTCCTCGTGCAGCGAGCAACAGGAGTTGCTAAGCTGCCGGTGGGTCTTAGAGGGAACATTGGTTGTATCGTATGTAGGCTTAAAATGTCTGACCAGCTTCAGTATTGGCAGCCGTTTTAAAGTACTCTGTGTATATCTGTGCTAATAACTTAAGAATTTTGGTAGCTCTGTGGTAAGGGATTGGAGGCAGAACAAAGGCATTTCTGTGCTTGATCTTCCAAAGCTTGAAATTGCCACCAACAATTTAAGGATTCACATGAGATTTTCAGATGCTTCTAAATAGTCCACCCTTAATTTTGTGTTTTTGTCTGTAAAATTTTTTACAGTTTATCTAGTGAGATAAAATAGGATTTTTTTTTTTCTCCCCACTGTGGAGCCATTGGAAGATTACTGTTGGGTGTTTTAAAATAATTGTTATAGCGCATTTGTCAAACTGGAACTTCCTTTCTATCTTCTAACTTGGTTTATCTAATCTCACTCTTACATGGAATATCCTTCTCACTTTGTACACTCTTCCAAACCTCTCTCAAAAGTGCTCTTCCTTTGGGTTAGAATTGCTATGAAGAAAGCATCCAGCCTGTTTGTTGCTCCTGGAATATGATAGCTACTATAATGTTCTCTTTGGACTGGTCTGATTGTGACTTCTCTACTACTTTTAACTTTATCTGTTAAATTGCTCTGATGAATATAGTTAAAACAGTACAACTTGTTAGTGTGGATGCAGTTACAGTAGTATAAAAACTGCTTTTATTGGGATATCTTATTCCTGTAGATTAATGAAGCTGTACTGGTATAACTATATGCACGCTAGTTGGTTGTTTGTACTATTTTAACTATATTGGCAGAACAACTGATATGGATAAAGCACTACTAGACCTGTTTGTAGGCAAAATCTTTGCTCACTTACTCACTTTCTCCCTCCCAACTTCCCTCAATGGATGAGTGGGCTAGTCCAGCAACTCTAGTAAGGGGGGATCAGAGGATACATGATTCCAGTGTTGCTGTCCTGTTAGACTGGTCAATGAGAAAAAGCATCCTAAATGTAAAGACGTTGTGCGTTTTTAATTGTATATTGGCAGAGATGTTTCTCTTTAGCTGCTTCTTGTTTTGTGTTTTAGGTCAAACAGCTTTAATACAGATAGAAACACAGGTAAGGATCAGCTGCACTGTAATGCGTAGTTTTATACCAGATTCATGCAATACTTTAGTCACTTGCTATTAGCTGTACCTGAGTTTTAATTAGATAATCTGTTTTGGGTCACTGTGGTTACTTTCTTCGGTGTACCTGATCTCCAAGGGTAAAATGCAAACAGAACAGTCCTGATGATGTTATGGTGTGTCTAATTAGAGTGGTTTGGGATGCGGTTGGAACCCAGGGGGGTAGTTTTTCCTATTCCACATTAAATTTGAAGCTCAAAATAGTAATACAAGAAAACATGTTGCATTTTTGCAGTTGAGTTAAAACTGCAAGAAAAATTGGGAAAAGTTAACTAACCATAACTGGGATGGGATTGTGTTGCGTAAGGCCGCTTGCCTGCGTGTACTACTTAAAGTGCTTTGACAACTGATGTGTAAAGTTCTTTTCTGTCTTGTAATGTAATACAGCCTTCTGACTTCCATAACTAGCCATTGTTTTTCTGTGCCATCTTAGTGTGTCCATTTGTCTTATAGTATAGTTTTAAAATATATGTAGGTGGACAGTTGAGCTACAGTACTTGAGTACTGCAGTGAACATACAGTGTCACTTCAGTTACAGTAGAATTCCATTTTTAATTGGAAAAAAAAAGCTCTCTGTGGTTTTAGAAAGAAACTTTGCTATGTGAACTGGAGCAGTGCTGCTTTCTGGAGTTTCTAGAGAACCTGAAACAGCTTTAAAGTCTGAACTGTCCCCATTTATTTCCGTAGGGAGTCAGCACTGATACCTAACTATGGAGAAGTTTGTATTACTATAGTTAGCACTTCTGTTCTCCATTTCAGCCAAAAATATCTAGGAGTTGAAAATGGGGCAGGGTGGAGGAGTTCTAGTAGGCTTGTGAGGGACTGTCCATCTCTGGGCACACCCATTTCTCTGTCCTCAGTGCAATAGACCGTAAACAATGACTTTGTTAGACCTGACTTCAGTCAAGTGTTTGGCAGTGGAAATTCCTTTTATTTCTCTGAAGAGACTTCATGTTCTTGTCTTGTTGCCTTTCTCTTGGTTTTTGTTTTTTTGGGTTCAGTTCCACTAGTGGAAGCACTGTGCAACCAGGATGAAGAGTATGTCTGCACTGAAGCCTTAAGTCGACCTAAAGGAAGTTCTGTCCACATTGGGAATTTATGAAGTTGACTTAAGCACTTCCTTGAGTCAATTTAATAACTCCACCTCAGAAGATGGACTTGATGTGTAAATTGACATTTCTAAGTCCACTTTAGCCAGTGTAGAGGGGGCATAACCCTTAAATCAACTTTAAGTAGACTTAAGGGCTTTGCACTGTCTACACTGGCTTAAGTTGACTTAATAAAGTTGATTTAAGTGTTGTCGACCTAGCAGCTGCCGGTATGGGCATAGGCAGTCTACAGGAGTTTGGAATGTGGACTCTCCAAGTCAACTTAACACGGTTGACTTTAAGTCGACATAAAGTCGACCTTTTTAGGTCAACTTAACAGAGCAGCTAGTGTAGACAGCATTTTCCCACCACATTGTTTAGATTACTCTGAGAATGATAAAAGAATATTGTTGTAAAAAGTTGCCTGTGGTGATGTGCCTTTGCTACTCAAGTGCTCTCTTCTTTGCCACCAGCAGTCGGAAATGTCCCAGAACTTTAAGTGCCTTTCTCATTTGCCCTTCACTCGCTTTAGTTCCTTAGCAGTGTATCCTTACTTTACTTTACTTGTTTTCTTCCCCCAATCTTAATTTAGATAAGACTAACTACACTTTATGGAGAGGTCAGCTTTTGAATAAAGGGAGGCTTTTGTGCCATGCTGCTTTGAAATCTGCAAAGCGTCCTTTCCTTCCATGTAAACTGTAAGTGTTGATTTGAAAACAATAGAGTTGAAAAATAGTGATGTTTGAAAATTTATTTTAACAAAGTCTGAAATTTAGCTAGATTATATAATTTATTAAAACATAATCTTAGTCATTGGGCAAAATTTTTCAAGTTACATATGAACACATGTTGAACTTGGGTTACCAAGTTACTTAAACACTTCAGAAAGCATTGTCAGTTAACAAATGTTTGGTTTAAACAAACTTTCTTTTAAAAAATACAATGGGATCTTCTCTGCAATTCTGTTTCCCTGGGAGAAAACTTCCTTGATTTCTATTTTAGGGATTTAGTTTTTAAATGAGTATATTTAAAACAAAATCACAATCTTCAATTTTTATTTCATCAATTTCACTATCATTGGGTAAATGTAGGTTGATTTTATTTTTCTTTCTCTTTTGGTTTCAGTCCTGAGAAGCTTAATATAGAAACTGTTATGAGCATTGACCAACTGAAAAAGAAAATTGCACCAGCATTATTCTATAAGGAAACTTATTTGGATGCAAAAGAAGGTAAACGCTTGTGACTTTTGAAGTAAAAATTATATTCAGGTATAAACTTCAGTTTTTAAGATCCTTTGTTTTTCCCCTATTTAATTAGTGTTCAAGAGTGGAATGTACTGTAGCCTTTATGAGGTTGTGGAAAAGACAAGGTCTGGAAGTAACTTGGAAGGCTTACTTCAAAAACTAGAGAAAGAGAAATTAGTGAGTAGAACACGTTGGTTCTTTTTTTTTTTTATTTTTAAAATGTTTGCACTATATATATTCTGTAATGTTTCAGTAAAATGGGGATAATCCCTGTTCTTGCTGGTAACATATTGCAGGTATAGGAGGATTGTTTTTCAGTGTCAAGGATTCATTGGAACATGTTGTTGTTCACGGATGAATCTCCTAAGCTTTGGTGGGTAGTTCATATTAAATATACTTTTTTGTGTGAAAACACAGGTTCTTGTTAAACCACTTGGGGACAGAGGATATCTCTTTCTTCTTTCTCCCTGGCAAATGATATCTCCATATGGTATGTAATCTTTTAAAATGGTTACTTGTCTTTTTAAATATAACTGGCTTCTCCTTAAAAATTTGTGTAATTCTGTTGTTGCTTTTTTTTTCTTTAGAACATCAAACTGGAAGGTCCCGCGTTCTACAGGCATTGTTCCTATTTCAGGAACCTAGAGGTATAGTGACTTCAAGTAAGTCTTTTGTGATTACATTGTTTGGTTAGATGTAGTTAATATGCAGTTGAGGTACTCATCTACATAGCTCAGTTCTAGGTCAGTTTGCTGTTTATAAAGAAGGAACATATATTGATTTAGATCTTTGTGATTGCAGGTCTACCATGAAGAAAAGCCTTTTTATTTTTGTTAGTTATTACAATAATTCACCTTTTTCTGTCTAATTTTATGAAAAGGAACCATATTTATTTCAATTAACAGCAAATTCCAGTAGAATTAGCTAGGTATCTGTCCCTGAAGACTGCCTTTTATTAAGTTGTCTCATTACCTTTAAATTATCAATTGGTTCGGATCCACAAAACTTAAAAAAGGATCAGATATGTTTGCCGGGCATGGAATAGCTCTGTTACTTTGATTGCTTGAAGTTATGCACTAGGACACAAATCAAATTTTCAATTCAGTAATTGAGCAAAGAAAATGTATGCACTGAGGGAAGCATAAGCTAATCAGTCATCACTGCTGTTACTAAATGTACAGAACTGTATAAAACTTAAATGCATCTAAAATGGAATTTATAAAAAAAATCCACCGTTCAGAGTTGAAACTTTCTGCTTTTAGTATTATTTGTTGAGCATGTACTCTAGTCCTGGCTACTTCAGGGTTCCTACCTTACCTGTGTGGCTAAGATCAAGTGTAGTACTGGTTTTCAGTTACGTGTCCAAGTTCTTTCAGAACACGTAAATAAATAAGATTTGGTTGTGGTTACTTATTACTGTTTAATAACAGGGAAAATTGTATCCCCATTGAAAACTTTAAGTTCTCTGACTCCTCCCCCCTCCCCCACTCATGGATCCGTCACCTATTATATTTGTATTACAATAGATCATAAAGGTGCTAGTTGGGAACCAAAGCATCATTGGACTTAGGCACTGTGCATGCCTTTGGTGAGAAGACAGTCTGTTCCTGAAAAGAGATAATAAAAATGTTGAGATACAACAGGGAGATTTTTTTTACAAGAGTGAGCCTACTGTGATTAGAGTAACAAGTAGCAATTGCAGCACACCACACAAAAGATAAAGCTGTTTTAGAGATGATTAGCTCTGAAGAGCATAGAATGTTTTTCAAAAACTAAAATGCAGGCAGTTTTTCAGAACAATGTAACTTTAAATCACCACAAGGGCCACATGAAGACTAATATGTTAGCCTGAGGGCTACACCACTAAAATCTCTTCATGTAACAATATTGAAAATATCAGTAAAAATAGTGTTATTGCAGGCCACAGGAAATAGCTTTAGGGACCACTGTGGCCTGCAGGCCATGTGTTTGTGACCCCTGCTTTAAAACTTGAATTTTTCATCTTTTTCCTGGGGAGGGAATCTTAAGCGCTATCCAGAAACTTAAGGAAGATCAGGCGGTCTTACAGAAGTTAGGTGGAATTGAAAATTGGACTGGCAAGAAGAGCTTCTCCTGGTTGTGGGTGACTTTGTCAGTTCCTTGATAATGGACTAAATCATAGAAAGGGCAGGGTTTCAAACTGAACTAGGGAGTGTTTGAATCCAGGGTTTAGATTTTGTGCCCATCTGTAATCTCATGCCTTAGTTTTGTGTCTGACTTGTGGAGGAGTTTGATCTAATGGGTAAAGTCTCCGCTATTTTAGCAACTTTTACTCCTAAAGAAGGAACTTGTTGGCACTGTAGCTATGGATGTGGGGTGCTGTGAAGAGCCTGAGGTACTAATCAAGAGTGTTAAGAAACTGAAGGACTTCTCTGCTGAAGTGATTGATTAGCGGCAGACAGATTGAAAGAAGTTAGTATAGCAGACATCTGACTGTATACGTGCAGTGTATTGTGAAAACTCACTTTTTTTTTCTTTGTTTGTGTCCTGGCTTCTTTAAGCGTTTCTAAAACTTGCTTTGAGAACAAACCAAAAAAAACCCCTGTTGATTGAGTTTATGGAGTTTAAGCTCTCAAATGGAGGATGGCATTGCTTAAACAGTTGGAGAAGGGAGGAATGCCTTTATTGCCAGAGTGATGAGAGAAATATGAAAGTGTAGGTAGAAGAGAGACAAGCAGTGAAGGCCTTCAGGCTGAGCTTGTTCATCAGACTGTAATCTATGGGAGTGTTTAAAAAAAAAAAGGGGGGGGGGTGAAAGATCTTTCTTACAGGAAAACAGTATAATTTAATAATAATGGATAAATGTCTGTAATGTGTTTTTTCTAAGGAGATGATCTCAGGAAAAGAAAATCAAGCAAATCCAGTCTTTAGGATAGTCTTACCATAGCTTCTATTGACATAAATAGTTGACAAACTTATTTTAAGTAAGCAGCTGTCTATTTTGGCACAGTTTTTTTTTAAACAATTTTGTTTTAATCATTTAAATCATTTCCTTCCATTGCAGATCAAAAAAATGTTTCTTCAGCAGCACCGAAAAGTTCAACTACATCAGTATTGCAGGAAAACAATGAGATTATGCCAAAACTCATGAAGTTCATTCAGTCACTACACTTTGCTTTAATTCAGTCTCGTAAAGACACTAGTGCAGATTTTAATACTGTTGTGGAAAAGCATGTAAATGAATATTTGAAGCGGAGCATCAGTGGATCTAGCAAATACAGGGAATTTGTATTATACCCTTATGAATCCAGGCTGGATGACAGAAAATTTCTATACCCTGCTCCAAAAAACAAATCCCACATTGACAGCTGCTTGCGTAATTACATCTTTGGTTCTGAAGCTTATCAACTGCCTGTTTCTAAAGCAAAAGAATTGATGGAAGGAAATCAGAAAGTTCAGCAGTTCAGCCCCATTTCAGATTATGAAGCCCCAGAAGAAGAAACTGACTTTACAAATGGAAAAGCTGGGAAAAGAAATGGTTCTAAATGTGAAGGCACAGCTGCCAAGCAAAAACCCTCTCATCCTGGAGACTATGATCCTGATAGACTCAAAGAGCTAATTAACTTAATTCAGTGCAAGAAAAAAAATGTAGGTGGAGAATCTGATACAGAAGACACTAGAAACAAAAGCGGACCGAAACGAAGATTACACGGTCACTCTGAAAATTTACGGAAGCGTTTAAAAATGAGTGAATCTTTGGAAAATAGTTGCCAGTATGAAGGTAAGAAATGTAATTCATGTAGAGTTCTTTTAAAATAGTAAAATTACCTGGAAAATTATGAAATTGCTTAAGGGAGGACCATTGTAACTGCCTTGTTGGTATTCAAGGCTGTTCTGTTTATGCACAATAACTTCAGTCATAAATGATTAGTGTGAAGATTAATAAATAAAGAGATGATTGTCTGACACCTTTATAAATGTGTATGACCTGCATTTTTCTAGAGGCCATGAGCCCAAGCAACTGTCATTGATTTCCATAGAAGCTGCTGCTGATCTGCAGCTGTGGAAGGAAGACCAGTGACCTTGTGGAGAGTTTGCTTAGTAATATAGATCTTGGAAGCTGTAAATATCATTCTGTGCATTTGGAGGTCTTCATACAAATTTTTGGTATCCTGATATTTTCTATAGAACTTAACAGTTTAAATTTTTGTATCTACCCTTTTGTGGTTCCAGTACAGCGTACTAGCATCCCTGAATAAGCAGCAAACTGAAACAGTACCTTGAAGTGGCGAGCACTGCACTTGTTCCTCTGGATGCTTAAGACTTCTAAGTCTCTTATGTCTGAAATGCCCTGGTACTCTTAATATTTAATTTATCTTGGCAGAAGCATACCTAATGCACTTAATCCTATGCTGTTGTGCTTTGCATTCTTTGAAAGAATAGTACCAGGAATATTCTTACAAATGCTATAGAAGTAATTATAGCATTCATGGGTTGTGGATATTTTTTTGTTGTTGTTGTTGTTGTCGTCCACATACCTAAACAATTTAAAACAAAATGTATGTGCAGAGAGCAATTTTCTCTGCCTCTTTACCACCATGGCACAAGATAATAGATTCCAGTTTTGCTTAAAAGGCTTTGATTCCTGTCTCTCTTTTTTCTTCTAATCCTTTCTTGAATGAATGAATGAATGAATGAATGAATGAATGAATGAATGAATAAGGCAGCTCTTGGCCTGCTACACACCCTTACTTTCTACACACTTGAAATTCCTCCTGTTCTTATCAGTAGCTTGCTTTTTTCCCCTCCTAGCTCTCCTTTTATCCCCATTCCTGAGAGAAGACAGGGAGAGAATTAGTCCCTTAGCCAGTGATTTATGAGCATTTTGCCTCCTGGCTTGCCATGGGGAAAACAGAACCACAAGAAGCATAGGGAAACTTAAATCATCAGCCGCATGAGTTGGACTCCTGCAGTACTGCAAGTGGGATTTATGGAGCATCTCCTTGTCTTTGAGATCACTGTAAATTATAAAATTAGGGTCAAATGACAGTGCAAATGAAACAAAATCCTAAACCATTCATTTTGAACTACATTTCAGGTGGAAGGGTGAACCTAACTAAATCCTGCTGTTTGTTGAAAATTTCTCCTTGTTAGGCTGCATTTTATATAGGTGCCGAAGGGAGGTTTTTGGTTTGAGAAGCTTTTGTTTTAAAAATAATTTAAACTAGGCTTTGTATAGGTTTGTTTTTGGGTTCAAAAGACAAGGTAAATCCGATTATTGGTGCAAAATTGTCTAATCCAAAAAGACATGCCTTAATGTATGTACTAAAATTTATCATCTGCCTAGTGCAGCACTGTTAGATTAACTAGCTAAAACAGTATCAGACATTTCAAGTAGTTTTTTAATGTTTTGATTTGCCTTTTTTTAAAATAAATAAAATTAGACTAATGCTCCATAATTTGCAGGTAAGTGGACTGCGGCAGGGAGTTAATGGAATAAGATCAATTCCTTGCTTTGTTTTTCTAGGTTAATAAGAGCAGTAATTTCATACTGTTTAAAAAAAAAAAAAGCTTATAAAATTGTCTGACTATTAAGTTGACAGTCTACTCAGCTATAATCTCTATCAATAATGAGGATAAGGAGGGACAAGTAATGCCTGTTTGCTCACTTGCTGGGAGGGAAAGAGTGAGCAATTCATACTGTGGAAGGTAGACAAAATATATAGGATACGTGATGTTAAGTGAGCTTTAAGAAAACTAACTTTATTTTCTGATGTTATTACAGTGCTTTTACATTAGTAAATATTAATGCAACATCAGTCCTTTTTGTTTATGCTATTTAAAATGCCATTGTGCAAAGTGATTGAAATAGGGCTGTTTGAACTTTGGGCAGACTTCTAGCCCTAGGAAATTGCGGCCCCCCTCTTCCCCCAAGGATTACTCCAGATGTTCTCTGTATGTTGAATTATGGGCATTTACTGTGGAGAGTGGGGGGATGTTTAAAAAGCTGACTTGGTATTGACTGGCTTTTTTTCTCTCCTCCACCCCTTCCCCCCTAAAGGCGGAAGAACCTCAGAATCGCCACAGTCTGTTAGCTCAATAATTACTGGTCTTGGCGGACATGATACTGACTTCAGACAGCAAGATGCATCAGACCGTCCAGTTACAGAGACGCAGGGTCTGATTAAGTTGCTCTTGGAAACACTAGCTAGTGCGGGACGCTTGAATCCATCATTGGCACAGTCTGTAAACCAAGCTTTAGGATTGGATGTGGATGAAATAGAGGATTTGAGGCAAAAACATGAATATGAATCCATTCCAGAACAGGATAAGGAAGAACAAATGCTTCCTAATATTGCGCATGCTGAAAATTTGAACTTTAAGGATCCACACAGCCCAGTGATGTTGGAAACTGAAGCAGCATGCTTAACCTATCCTACTGATGTTGACTTCAGGCTTTCTGCTAGTGAAGTAGGCAGCGACCACACACTGCGTTTAAAAGCAAGTATTGTCAATGGAAAAAATCCAGTATTACTGGGGTGCTCAATAAGTATGCAATACTTACAGTTCTGAACGTTTCTTAATCATTATTTCCTGTAAAATGTACCCAAGACTTTTGTTCTTAAGCATTTGTTCTTCCAGCTGTTGGAGCTAATGCGTTTCCCAGGAACTATACTGAAAAGACAGGTTTTGTCTATGCTAACTTGTGCGGTGCGTTTTTTAAAGATACGTGCTTCTACTTATTAGGCCTATTCCTTTCCTTTGGGGGAAAAAATAAGTAATGAGCACCTTGACAATGAAAGGTATACATATGATCTCAATCTGTTCTGGCCTACCTTTTAGCTAGCTATTTTTTCAGCTGGGAAGGTGGCTCTAATAGGATTGCTGGTGCTCCTTTGCTTAAGAAAGTAGCTGGCTGTTAAGTTAGAGAATTACATCTTCTGATATCTTTGTCACCCCAGAAGGAGTCAGCTCTCACTTGACAGTCCATCTTTTCTACTTTTTGCTGGTATCAGGCATTTTTATTCAGCCTGTTACATGATTTATGATGATGTGTCTTCTCTGTGAAGCATCAGGGGTTGTCTGTTATGAAAACAGGCATGATAATGATTATGTAATTGGCCATATGTGTCCTCCTGATGCTTAGTCACCTCTTTTCTGTCCAGAGAGTGGAGATGCCCACTGTGGTCAACACTCTGTGGTGTGCTCTGTTGAGGTCTGCTGTGTTTGGAGCACAATAAGGAGAGGCTGGTGGAGCAAGTGCTCATCACAGGTGGTTCTAGACTGGGAGTCTCAAACATGTGGCCCCTAAAGCGATTTCCTGCAGCCTGCAGTGACATGATCATTACAAATATTTGTAAAATCATTTTATGGAAAGGTTTCAGTGGTGTGGCCCTCAGGCTACCGTACTAATCCTCGTGCGGCCCTCTGTTAGTCCTTATGGTGATCTGAGTTTGAGCCCCCAGTTCTAGACATTGTGCAGATCTTAAATTCTGCCTCCCAAAATGCTAAGGCAAAAGGGATCTATATTGTCCTTTTTGTACTCCTGCAGTCAGACTTCTATGGATAAGTCAATGTGCTTCCCAGTCAGATGTCAGCAGTTCAAGAAGGGTGACAAAGTGGAGAGGATTTAGAGAAGAGCCTTGAGAATTATTAAATGATTAAAAAATACGGCTTATAGTGATAGGCCCAAGGAGCTCAATTTATGAAGAAAGATAAAGTGAAGGGGTAGTTTGATAGTCTGACTGTGTAAGTACCTACATGGGGGACTAAATATTTGATAATGGGCTCTTTAGCCTTGTAGAGCGAGCCATAATACCATCCAGTGGCTGGAAGTTCCCAGTTAGACACATTCAAACTGGAAATAAGATGTCTTTGGAGTCTCCTCTGCATTTTCATAGGTGAGGATTTCAGGATTTGAGGCCAGATCTACCATTTAAACTTATATTGGTGTAACTGTTGCTCAGTGGTGTTAGCAACAGTTACATTTGACCCTGACCCCCACTATAAAGACAACATGGTTGACCCAGAGGGCTTTGCCTGTTGATTCCTACCACCTTTCATGGAGGTGGATTAACTGTGCTGATGGGAGATAGTTTGCTGTCAGTGTAGCAGCATCTTCACTGCAGCACTGAAGTGGCACTGTGCTTGTGAAGTGTTTTAAGCTTAAACTCCCCTCAGACTTCTTGTTTCCCTAATCTGAGTGCAGGAAATGGCAGGTCACCGCATGTTCATTTGTTACTGCATGGATTTAAGCATTGCTTAAGGAAGCATGTACAGTGGAAAGGCTTCAGTGTGTTAAGAGGCTTAGGGGTGGCATTTTTTCAAAACAGTGTTGGCCAGGCTGTTTCCATTGAAGTCAGTGGGGAAAAATGCCATAGATTTTGGTGGGCAGAGACAGGGCAGTGCTAAAGCTCCTGGAAAACTTAGTCTAGATGTCACTCCCAAAATACAGTTACTTGGGCCTAGAGAGAATCTGAGCAGCCAGTAAGTGGCCCATACATACCTCCTTATACCATTATTGTATGACTGTTGGAATATCCTCTCAGGTCAGTTTTTTGGTTGTAGGGTCCTTGGAGCTCCAATCCAAGATTCATCTAGGAGATAAATTCTCCTGTGGTCTAAGTAATCAGTTATTACTAGACAAAACACAGTTTCTGGGTACTTGGAGTTCCATGAGCAGAAAGAGGGGGATTTTGGTCCTATCAGTAAGTAACAGTTCTGACACTCTGGAATCTCTTTTCAGTTCTTGTTGTGTGTGTTCCAGGATATGGGATATGAGTGGGTGAGGTAATGTGCAATACTAGGTGGAAGAGACAAGTTTTGAGCTTCAAAGAGCTGCTCTTCAGGTCTGTGGAAAAAAATGATTCACAGTTAAATGCTGTGTGGGAGACATAAGTGGTTCTCAACCTTTTGTGGATCATGACACGCTTGGCGGCTCATTGTGACCGTACAAGATACACCAACCCCTTCATTGTTCTCCATCTTAAGCCAAATCCAGCCATCCCCGTGGCTCTTCATGACACACCTCCGTGTGGTGACACAGTAATGTGTCCCAATGCAGTGGTTGAGAACCCCTGGTATAAAAAAAGCCACCTAAAATGAAGTCGGCAGTGAACAGTTCTAAAGCTGTATGGCAAAGGGAGGGTTACTGGTTTGCAAATTGTCATAATGAACTCCAAAACAAGTTTCTGAGACCATGATATTTAGTGTCTAGCAGTTAGAACTAAGTTTTCGGGCTTTGCTTTTGAAGATGTTGTTTAGGTTTTCTTTTGAGTATGAGTGCAGATGGGACATGATAGCTTTGTGAAAAGCGGTGATTCACAGGTGATAAGGTGTGTGTTTGTTTTCATCATTTTTCTGTGTGAGCTCGTTAAGAGCAAGCCCCACACAACACACCTTTCCAGAGTCATTTGTCCTATCACAACATGTGATGTACTTCTGCTACTATATCAAATCCCCACCAACAACTGTTGGTGAAACCATGTAATCACTATGCTCTCAACCTTGTCTCAGTCTGAGATCTAGCTTGGAGTCCTAATGATTCCAAATATAGCTCCAATTTATAGAATGTTCTCAATTGAGTGAAGGTGTGCCTCTTCTGACCTGGTTATTGCCTAACCTAAGCTACCAGGTAAAGGGAAGAAAGATGAGCAATTTGCTTATAGACAGTTCAGAATGCTTGAAAGAGGAGTGGAGGGGATCTGTCTGGCAAATATGCCTAAAAATGGCTCTCTAAATTACTATGGGAAAGACAGTTTTTATCACTTTGGCAGCTTTGGTGATATTCTGTCATGAAAGACAGAAATACTTAACATTTAAGTACTTTTGCCTGTGTTCAGATACATTTAAAGGCAAAAATTCTATTTGATTGGTGATCTTATCTACATTCATTCCATTTCTGAGAATGGAAAAGGTTAATATGTGGGTGTTAAGGAGGTGTCACAGTCTTGAACTGAGAATTTCATTTTTCTAGGAACCAAGCACTGGAAGTGTTAGTAGCTTTGATGACTACAGCCCATGTCCTAGCACTCCTGTTGAACATGCTTATCGCAGGCAACATTCCAGCTCAAATAATATAGGAGAGGCTGGAATACACTGGAAACTCATTCCAATTACAGGTAAGAAACAATACCCACTCTTGTATTGTCCTAAAATGTAAAAGAACCAGTTCTCTTAAGGTTTCATCTTTCATAGGTCCCACTCTTGGGTCACACTGTGTGATATTACAGTTTTGTTTTTAATATTTGATTATGGAAATAGGATGAAGTGTAAGACTCTAGGGATCAAATTCTTCTGTTACACTAGCGTAACAACCCATTCACTTTGTTGGGCATGCTTAGCTGTACCAGACATCTGACTTCAACCTCTTGGGTGTGATGACTGAATGGGAATGGCTTTGGTAATATACTGGCGTCATGAGGTGTAGCTATCTGAAATTGTGGTCTTTTCAAATTCAGTTGCTCTCTTCAGTTTGTATCTTAGTAGATGCATCATACTAAAAGCTGCAGTCATCACTTTGATCATGATGTCAGCATGCTTAGTTTGAAAACTAAATAAGCAGCTACCGTAGAGGGGTTCAGCATCCCATTTGAGGTTACAGTTGACCTTATTGGAAGAAGAATCCCTTTTTCACCAAATCAATCTATCCTAATAGAAGTACTTCAAAAATCTTCATCTTTGACCATAAGAATGAAACTCATTTTCTTAGAGAATCTTCTTTAAAGAACCTTTTCATCCTTCTCTTGATGGCATAGTTAATAGTATCAAGTCCCCAAGAAACTTAATGAGCATTGGCTTGAGGGATGTGAATGGCAGGAGAGAAGAGGCGAAAAGTCAAGAGCCATAAATGCTTCTAGGGCTGGGCACTGATTCCTTCCACCCCCACCCTTTCCTGTGACTGACCCAAGTAGGACACATTAACTGTAAAAGCTGTTGGCTCCTGCTTATCTTCCAAGAGTTATGGAGTTGTGGCTGTATACACAGCTAGCTTGGTCTTTCCAAAGGACGCTGAGATCATTTCAGTATCCATCGTCTTGTTTATTTCCACAGTCCATCTTCATGTAGCTTTCAAGGAGATAGGATAGCTTGGGTATGTGACCTTCTGAAGTTTAAGCACTAGAGGACTAAATTCATTATGCATTCAGTGCTTTGCCAAACAGTGAAAACCAGAGAAACTGTCAAGTATCATGGTGGTGCATTCTTGGATGGAAACTATTGTGTTCTGACACTACATGGCTGTGGAAATAGTAATGACAAAGAACATGACTAGGCAGCTCAAACTATAGTTTATTCTAGGTGCTGGATGTGGGAGTTCTTAAGAGTATTTGCCATTTAGCTATTAAAGCATACAGTCAGCTACTAGGTTTCAGTCTTGTATGAAGTTTGTATCAGAACCATGAAATTCTGAGGTATTCTCTTGGATTAAAGACAGAAGGAACATTCCTGATCCTGATCACCACAAGTGAAAGAGGCGGCTAACTTTCAGATGAGCTCTTGTGGAATTTATCAGTACATAAATACAGTAACACAATTTTTGAGAGGTGCTATGCAAGTATCTATCGAGAAACTCTACAAATGCTAACTGCTGCTCTCCCTCAGGAGGGGCAGGAAGAGATCCAGAGGATCAACTGGCAAAACATGGAGATAACCTAACAGGTGAGAAGGATGGCTTTTGGGGGTGTGCTGCTTTTTTTTTTTTTTTTTTTTTTTTTTTTAAATATGCCACTACTTCCCAAATTGCTGAATAAACTCTTTTATAGTCTCTCTTGATATTGAATTTTCATCAGGAAACTGAGGATTGGATAAGTCTGTTATTCAGAGAATGGAATCGATTCACTGAAGCAAGCCAAGAATGTTAAGACAGTTAGAACCATCTTAAAATTTCAGGCTTTTCCATCAGTTATTTGCTTGTATCAAGCATACCTTCCTGCAAATAAAGTAGTGTTAAGGAGTCTTTGATTTTCCTTGTAGGGATTTTAAGACCTTTGTAACATCACTTACAATAGGCTTCTGTGCCCCAATAAGATAGACTGCACCTGATGATTTGTGGGTTTCTTTATTGTGTTGCAGGATGGTTGTGGAAGAAAAGTATAGGCCCCAGGGAAAGCAACTTGAGTTTTCCACTCTTCCTCAATTGTATGCAGATGAAATCTTGATCTCTTGCTTTAAGTTTACAAATAGTAAGGGGAGAAAAAGAAATTTGCCATACTGATATTTAAAAAAAATTTTTTTTAAATCATCTGTGTCACCAGTTGTGAGGAATGAGAGGAAGTTCTGATTTTTTTTAAGAAGTTAATTCTTTGTTTTTTGTTGCATGGTGCTGTCCAATCTCCGTCACTGAAAGAACTTCCTAGAGAGGGAACCTTGCCTTCTGGGCATTGGGTGAACTTCATGACTCAAGTATGCAATTCAACTGCATAATAGGCTGGAAGTAAACCTAGGGTTCGGATTTAGCTATCAGCTTTCTTGCTTATGCTGATATTACATAATCAGAATATGATTTTATTCCTTTAATTTATAAATGCATCTTGGATCTGCTCTCTGTCAGAAATGCAATCACACTTCATTCTTGCTTACTCTCTCCTGATAGCTGTACAAGGAGGATAATGGGGTAGTAGATGATGATCTTAAAAGGGATAGCTTTTGGTGCTATTCATCTTGCAGCCTAAACTGTTACATGTTCTGTGGGTTTTTCCTTTGACATGTGCTACTTGAAATGCTGATTATTGAAATAAACTCATCAAAAATAATCTTTCCTTTTGTCACTCTAAAATGACATCTTTCCACAGCATTGCAGAATCTTGCTGTGTGACTCAACAAGGGTAATCCACTTTCCAAGAGTTGATATTTTTCAGGCAGTCATTTGTTGAAACAACTTCTTTGGTCTGTCTAGTTAAAGTAAAAAGTCATATGTTTGAAAAGAAACAAACGTTGGAAGGTATTTGCTCAGTGTACCTGTTAAAATTAGCTTGACAGTCCACCTGTGTCTAACAAACTTAAGTCTCCTAAGTACTTGTGACCCAAGGGTGTAGATATGTGAAGGATGTCGCCTTCAGAGAGCAGTAATTGAAAGTAATGCCCCCCCCCCCCCCCCCGGCACCCGACTGAAAATGCTTTGGGTTAAAATTCTGGCCTCAAAGCATACATTTGCTTTGTAGTTTGAATTTCTGTTTCAGTTGTTAACCAGCTTTTGGGAGCAATGAAGCTTTGTTACATAATAATTGTTTCAAATTTTTGCTGAGGGGGGGTGGTGGTGTATGGAATAGGTGGTTTCTTTTGTTGACAGACTTACATAGCAACTTAGATAGTTCTGCCTGCTCAGGTAGCCTTAGGTTGAATTGAAAGGCAGATTCTGTTGTACATTTTTAAAAATGCACTGAATTGATTGTTCATGTGTTTTTGTCATGCCTCAAGTTAGGGTTAATATAGTGTAGTGTATCTCTCAATGATTGTTTCATAATTTAGATTTGGAAACTTAGTTGCATTCTGCCTAGTGAAGCATATATGGGGTGAGGGAGCCATATTAGTAAGTCATCCCTGAAAAGCTTTATTTAAAGATGTGACTAGTAGGCATCTGTCCTATTGAAAATTTTAAGTGGTAAAAATGACTATTGTTACTTTATTGTTAAAACTATATGAAAAGATTATATAGTACTGTATACTCGAGTATAAAAATCAAGTAGAAGTTCTGTGAAAGAGTGATTTTGATAAGCAGCTTGAGACAAGTGAAATGCACAAGAAAACATATGGCTTGAGTTTTAAACAAGTGCAAAGGTGGTTTAAAATATGACCATGTAGGGAATGTGAATGGAGTGCTGCTACGCTTTGGTAATGTTTTGCTGCTGGAAAAGTCTAAACAGGGAGAAGGGGAAGGGAGCATGTTTAAAAAATAACAGGCAAGTTAGGGTACATCTCCATGTAGGTCTAATGTGGAATGTATGGTGTTCACTGAATGGGATAATTTTGTTTGTAAAATGCAATTCAGTTCTAAAAGTGGCTCTTAAAAATGTTTGTGTTGCTGTGACTTGTAAATGTCAAATCAAATGTCAAAAAAAATTCCCAGACAAACCCTGCACATCCCAACTTCAAGCTTCGCAAAAAATAGTCTTTGGTTTTGAGATTCAAGCTCTTTTTTTCCCTTCTTTGTGCTAATGCTCAACACAGTCAAAGCCTCAGAGGCTATGAACACCAGAGTTTATGAACTGACCAGTCAGCCAGACACCTCATTTGGAACCAGAAGCACACAATTAGGCAGCAGCAGAGAGAGAGATGCACAAAACAAATATTGTATAAAGTTCTGTGTTTAAATATAAACTACTAAAAAAAGAAGGGAAAGCAGCTTTTTTTCTTCATATTAAAATTTCAGTTATATTTAAGTCAGTGTTCAGTTTAAGCCTTTGAAAGACCATAACATTTTGTTCAGTTATGAACAATCTCAATTCCCAAAGTGTCCCTAACTCTGAGCTTCTACTGTGCAAAGATTCTGTGGGTCCATTTAGTCCCTCGTAACACCTGGGCAATTCAGTTGCCTTCAATTGTAATTGTTTGGAACAATTTTTTTTTTTTTTTTTTAAAGTGAGACGTAAAGGAATAGAATCTTTTTCACTTGTTGTTGACTTTGCAGAGCTAATGGGATTTTAAAAGCAAAGATAAATCTTACTTTTATCACTAAAATGGGTAAATACGTATCTTGTTGCATTCAATGGATGTGTGTCTGTGTGTGTTTAAAGTATTGCAATGTACTGAGAACACACTGATGCACAACAAAAGAGGTTTTATAGGGCTTCTCACTTCCTGGTCTTGGGTTCAAATTTTAGTTGGTCCATGTGAAATTTGTAGTATGCAAGCATATACGTAACAATACTTTGTTTGTAGATCTGGCACAGAGGTAATGCTTGGAAATGGAAACAAGTATATTTAGAAATGCTTTATCTCAGGCTGGAATAATGTAGTGGAACTTTTCTGCATCTGCTTACACTGTTACCTGATCTGCTGTCAATCTTGTATTTTTCATGAGCATTGAGAGAAACTTGCTTAACAGCAAGATTGAAGGGAGACCTGAGATTTGTGAGGAAGTTGCTAGCTGGATTCATAATTTCATAACTGCATGGCAACTATACTTGCACACAGTTTAAGCTCAACACCACAGGGTGTGACTAAATAAACCTAATAAAAATCTAAAGAGTTTGTCTTAAAAGCATTTTCGTTCAGATGAAAATGTCGACAGTGTGACTGGTCAGCTGCTCACCTCAGTCTGCTTATATCTTCAGAAGGTTAGAATACTTCCTGTTGTGCAGTAGTGCTCGTTAGTTACCGTTGTTGGGGCAGAAGGACTTGCTTATGATCTTCATTCTTAAGCGAGAATGATGAAATGCTAAAATATTATTTATTTCTTTCGCCAGAAGCTGAGAAAGGTTAAACTCTTAGTGCGTCTGTATTACCACTTGGCATTAATTCTTTAAGTGCAGGGTTAAGTTGTTAGACAGAAGTTTGTTTTTTTATTACTGCAAGCTTTAAGTGTATCTTTTTGTTGACTTTTAAAAGGTTAGATTATAATAATTAACTCTTCCTGTATAGGTCTGAAATCACCAGAAGAACAACTGGTGTATTTGCCACCAAAGGATGCCCTTCCTAATGACCCCCGGGTAATAAATAGACAGAGAAGTTCTGATTACCAGTTTCCATACTCTCCATTTTCAGACATACAAAAGGGAACAAAAGAAGATGGACTGCCTACAAGTCATATGGAGAAAAATGAAGATCAGTGTGCACTAACAGATCACCTTCTTTCATCTAAGCACTCCATAAGTGGAATAATAGAGTCTACTTTACTGGAAGAATACAGTCTCTTTGCAAGACAGGTTCAGGAGATTTTGCAACAGAAGAATATTGCATATGTTAGTGGAATGTCCACACCTGTCTTTTCAGCCCAAGAGAGGGTAATGAGACTTTCGGAATACATATGTTTACAGGCATCAGAAATTTCTGTACAAGAGTATATAGAGAGGCTGAGTGAAAAGCTGAATAATGTTGTTGCTCTGTCGTCTTCATGTTGTACACGTACTCCACCACTTAACTCTAGTCCAGATGTAGCAGGAGATGCTGTAACTGACACTCAGTTGAATCCTCCATCAGAGCAGGCTGTACCTGTTTTAAGTGACTTTGACAGTGCACGGTTATCAGAACCACCATGTAACAGTGTTCTGGAGGATCCAAACTGTAATGTGCAGCATTCGTCAATGAACATAAACGTAGGGAAAGAGGAAATGGACCATTTGACTGCCACTACAGAGGTTGTATTGGCATCTGATAAAAACACTCCCAGTGATGATCCATTGGAGCCACCAGAAAAGATTCGGAAATCACCGGATAACTTAAACATTTCAACCCAACCTGCGCTCTCTGATTTTATAAGCCAGTTAAAACCTGAAATATTCAACAGCTTGGTCAAAATCATTAAAGATGTACAGAAAAACACTGTGAAATTTTACATTCATGAAGAGGAAGAAAGTACCCTCTGCAAAGAAATAAAGGTAAGTAGGTTTTTTCCTTGGGATCTACTGTTAACCCAGAGATAGGGCACCTCACCCATCATAGCTTCTGTAGGCTGAGCAAATTGCACACAGCAGGGGCTTCTTGTATTCATTCCCCTTCCATTTCCCTGATTCTCCCACCTCAACTGTGCATAAGCTCACTGTGTGCCACCTTCCCATTCCTTTCTGTTTTAGGAACTTCTTGCAACTCCTATCAGCCAGTACTTTGACCTATAAACAGCTGTGGAATTAGTCCAAGTTATGGCTCTGTTGTTCATAATGTATATGTTATGGTTTTGGTATGAGCTGTGTCTCTTCACTTTTTCCCCTTGCTGTCTTTGTTACTCCTCAACATCAGTATAGTTTTGTTCATTGATTCTTGAAACTTTTTCTGAAACAGTGGTGGTAAGTAATCACATTGTGTCCAAACACAGAAATGTCATCAAGTTGAGTATAAGGCCTTGGCCAAATATTTCTGTACTTCAAAAATGTTGTTGTTTAAGCCATTTGCTCTGGAATGAATACACCTGACTTTCAAACATAAGGAAGAAACATAGATACATTTGATCTTTGGTATTAGGTGTTCATTTACTCATGAAAGATGAGTGAGATATTTGTACTGAGTTTCTTTGTTGTCTGGGACAGGTATAAACCTATTAGCTGGCCAGTGGGATTGGTTGTAGAAGAGTGCAGTATTTGTTCTTTCTGAAAGTAACGCTGTAGGACAGGTTTTATGATGTTCCAGGAATAAAATTGATCAAAAACATAGTGTGTTGTCCTTTCTACAGATGTGGAGAATTTGGTGGGGAGGTGTCAGATGAAAAATTCCTACCATTTTTGCTCTTTGAAATTCCAGCTAACATTGGGAAATTGCACTTCTGTATTAATATTAAATATCATGGAGTTGAAAGTAAAATGCTTTTGTGAAAAGCTTGTGCAATTTTCAGCAGATAGTAAGACACTTGAAGCCACTTACAATTCTGTAAAATTGTTTACAGAAATAACATTATAAAATTACTCTCATCCTTCTCTCTCTTCTCTCTCTCCCCTCCCCCTTTAGCTTGTGCTCTTGGATGTAGGTTAAAGCCACCCTCCTAACCCTACATATATTCTATTTAAAAATGCCTGTCTGCTTGTTTGAATGGTAAAAATTGTCTGCATGTTGTTTTAGAATTGCATTGATTTAACTAGTTAAATCTTTGTTTTTTTTTTTGTGGGGTAGGAATACCTTACAAAATTAGGTAATACAGAGTGCCACCCAGAACAATTCTTGAAAAGAAGAGCTGCTTTAGATAAACTATTGATAATTATTCAAAATGAAGATATTGCCAGCCTCATCCATAAGGTACATTAAATAAACTTAAGCTTAAATTAGTTATTTACGTCTAAAATCTTTCACTGTAATGTGCTTTTAAGTAAGATAGATTAAACTTGTTTGACTTACCCAGTTTTATAACTAATGCTTTTTTTATGACCATGCAACTTTTTTCCTTTCAATTTATATTAGGCATCCAAACTGTTTTTATGCTTCAGTAGCCAAAGTTGAGTTGTTTGTACCAAAAGCAGGGGTTTAACTCTTTTGCTGTTTTAGTGCTTGCTGAGTATAAAATGAATATTCTAGTCTTAAAAGTAAGTCGGCTAATTAGTCTGAGTTAAAATTAAGTAATTAATATCATGTCTTAAGGAATGTTGAAGCAGTTTGCTCAATTAAGGTTATGCTAGACAACAAAATAACTAAAACTTAATGGAATCTTGTGCACTTTATATGTAAAATAGCTTTTACATTTTTAAGAGTAAAATGTTTTATATTATCTTTCAAGAGTGAAAGTTATTCTTTCAGCAGGGATTGACAATTGCTGTTCTATAGAGAGTTTTGTATATAACAGTTCTTTCAAAATGGGGCTGTGGTCACCTTGCCTGATATTAGGTGGCCATTTTTGTGAAGCCTTGATCTCTATTCTTATCAAGATAAATAAATTCAAGTGCCACAGGACTCCTTATCATGAGCTTTCGTGTGAGGAAAAACCCACTTCATCTGATGATTTGAAGTCCTTCAAATTGTTTGAAGTGGGATTTTCTCTCACAAAAGCTCATGCAATAAATAAATCTGTTAGTTTTTAAGTGCTACAGGACTCCTTGCTTGTTTTGCAGAACTAGACTAACACAGCTACCCATTTGAAACTATTCTTATCAAGGAGATTGAAGTCACAGGGCATTCTTATTTTTAAAAAAGATCTGCTGGCTTCACATTCATTGGAAATGGTGTGAATTAATGGCTATGTTGACGTGGAACACCTTAATGGACAGTTGTTGTGACTTCTGTCCTATTGAAGAGTTGGCAGCTATTTTGAAAGGGGCCTTTAGTCAGAGAAATGAATGTTATGTATAAGTCTCTGCTGACTGATCAGATTATAATGGAGGCTCAGACTAAATTCATACCCTATACCAGAAAAGATAAGAGTGCAACAAGAATGCCACTGGCTAAACAGAAGAGCAGTGAAAGCTCTATAGGAGGTTAAAGTAAAAGGCATCTTTTGAGATTTGGAAGTCATGTTTTTGTGAGGCTAATAATAGGAAGGAGCGCACACTGGACTTGCAGAATTTAAGAGTGTAATAAGGCTGGCCAAGAGAATCTGAGAAACAGCGTTCTAAAGAGAGACAAACTAATCCTAAGGTGTTCTGGTATGTCAGGCTCGGGAAGCCTGCCAAACAGGCAGTCAGGCCACCAGCTGACCAGGCATTAAAAGATCCTTCAGGGATTATGACAAGGCCACTGTAGAGAAGCTAAATGAATTCTTTGCAGAGTGGTATGTGAGGGCTAGCTCTGATGTGGGTATTCTTTTTGGGAAACAAATCTGAAATATTGCTCCACAGTGATGTCAGAGGATAGCTAATGTAACACAGGGTTTTTTTGAAAAGCAATTCAAAGGCGATCCAGGCAATTACACTGGACGCTTTATTGAAAGCTTGAGCAGAATGCCCAGTAGTGGTCAAAAAGACTAACAATATTAGGAACTGTTAGAAAAGGGATAAATAGTAAAACTAAAAAAAATCATGATATTATATAAATCTGTCATGCGCCCGTTATGTTGGATACTGTTTGCATTTCTAGTTGTCCCATCTCAAAAAAGGATATTGTGGAATTGGAAAATGTTCAAATATGGCAAAACAAAGATGATTAAGTGTACAGAGTGGTTTCTATGTGATAAAAAGACTGCAGATGTTTATCTTAGAAAACTGAAGACTAAGGGCAATAAGATAAGTGTCTAGAATACATGATTGGTGTGGAATAAGTCAATAAGGAAATGTTTGCCTTTCCCTCCTCCCAGTACAAAACCCAGGAAGTCACCCTATAAAATGAATAGGCAGCAGGTGTAATGCAGACAAGAGGAAGTACTTCACACAACACAGTGTCTACTTGTGGAACTTACTGTCATGGGATATTGTGAAGGCCAGATTTATAATTGCACTCAAAAAGGAATTAAGTTCATGGAGTTCAGATGCTTCAGTGACTATTATTTTAAGATGGCTGATGACACATCCCCTTGCTTCGAGTGACGATAAACCTCTCAGTCCCTGAAGCCATGGGGGTGGAGGACTGTACTGGATCACTCTAAAATTCTCCTGTTTTTGGACACTCCCCCTGATGCTCTGATACTGGCCATTATTGGAGACAGGATATTGAGCTAGATGGACCATTCATGTGACTTAATGCGGGAGCTCTTCTGTTATGGAAAAAACTACCATAAAGCCTGAATTTTTCTGCTCTCAGGCTACTTGTTGAATGAGATCTGTTCCACAGAAAAATGGGTCAAGTGAAATGGAGGGTGTGTAGGGATATAAGGGGAAATATGTGTGAGTACACAGAAAGGGTGATGTAAAAGGTGGGGGGACGACACAGGAGTGGGAAATAGCAAGTACAATAGTCTTCCTGTTTTAGGAAGTGTCAGAATGGCATAAAGTAGCCAGAACATAACAGGGAATTTGTCAGTGATGTTAAAAATAGACCCTTTAATGATTTAAGGTTGATATTTCACATATCTGGTGATATTTCTTAGTTATGTTAAGTCTCATTAAGTTTCTTGACTTTTCTTCTTGTAGGAAACTTATCATTTTAAAGAGTTACCTGAGAAAAATAAAACTGTTTTAAAATGGGGTTAACAATGAGAGTATGCACTGGTAATTCAGGATAAAATATGATGTTGCAGATATCCCAAAGACAACCTTTTTTGGATTTTTCTTACATGTGACCTAACTTGAATATCTTGGCTTTATAAAGCTTAAGATAAGGAAATGCAAGTTAGGATAAATCTGCACTGTATTGACAGTGAGGAGGCAGAAGAAAGAGAAATGTAATGTCTTTTACACATCTGATCTGGGAGCGCATATGCTAAATGTCTAAATTTTGTGGTTTTATATGGTGGTATTGCAGGGCAGAGTTAAGGTTGTTGGGTGGTCCTGTCAACCTTAATTCCATTTTAACATTTTTTGGTTTGGGGAATATAAAGGTAATTACCACTGCTCTTTAGTCCTGGATATGCTTTTAACAGAAAGTACAAGCAGCCTCATTTAACTTTCTCAGTGCACATAATTCTTAATATGTATATAGCTCTGTGAAGGTCTCATAAATGCTGTCTGTTTTATGAGGCAGTAGGGGTGGGTGAAGGCAAATTTATGTGCACTTACATATTCTGTTAATGGCCATGGTATAAAATGGGACAGAGCATCTATTTAAGATATTTTATGGACTATTCACATTTTGTACCACCACCTCCAGCCTTCCTTCTGCCTGCATGTCTGTAATGACTTTATTATGAGATCATGTCCCACAGAAATTAGTAGATTAATCATGTCTGGAAGTCTGTCTCAGAACCTACAAGCTAGTGTCAGAGATGGGGGAACTTCGTATTCCTTGGTTCACCCTCCGTCCCCAGCTATTTAAAATGTAGTTTCAGATCAGTCAGTTTTCGCTTGTCTGTTTGCATCATACTTCCACTCGTCTAATTCAAACAATGTATTTCTCTTTTTAAACAGATACCTGGTTTAGTAACTCTGAAGAGGCTTTCATGTGTCAGTTTTGCTGGTGTTGATAGCTTGGATGATGTGAAAAACCATACTTACAATGAATTGTTTGTGTCTGGTGGTTTTGTTGTGTCTGATGAATCTGTTCTTAATCCAGAGTCTGTCACAGTTGGTAAGAATTTTTGCTTTAAAATAATTTTTTAGTGTGGGGGAAAGAGGTCTTATTGATAGCACTTGGTGGGGGTGGGGGTGGGGGGGGCAAAACAAAAAAAAACCCCTGTATTGAAGTATGGAAGAGTGACATGGCACTGTAAACTTCTTGCGATTATAGGCGTCAGACTTGCTGGGAAAGACCCGTCTCTAGGACATTTATGTCAGTTTACGCTCGTATGCACTTCATCATTGGCCTTTCTGGGGATAACTGTCCACAATCAACAGGACCGAGGCCACTTTTATGCAGATGCTGATGTAAAAGACATTCTAGTCTCAGCCTGGGCAAGACTGAATACCTACCTTAATATGAAAAGTTCTGCATGTTGCTACTAAGTCATTCCAGTCCTCAAAGAATTATTCAAGACTTATAATCATTGCCTTTAAAATAGCATATTTCTCTCCTTTCTCTTTTCCCTTGTCCGGTGACCACCTCCCCAAAACAAAACTGAAGTGTATTATTTTTAATAGAGCCTTTAATGGCAATAAGTCACTTTGGGCCAAATTTAGTCCTTGTGTAAGTTTACGCACCTTTAATGGACCTGGGTCATGGACCACAAACTGTAATCTATTAGAAACTGAATATTCCCAAAAATAATTCACACAAAATTTAGTATTGGGTTTACAGTTGAAGTTGTTTTCCATTTTACAAATCGCTGATTAACAATGGTATGTTGTATTTATAGCTTTGATCTGGTATTTTATTAAACGTTATTTTAATTGTCTCCAAAACAGATAAACTTCAAAATTTCCTGAAGTTCCTTGAGGACCTCAATACCCCAGATGGGAAATGGCAGTGGAAAATCCACTGTAAAATACAAAAAAAACTCAAAGAGCTTGGGAGGTAAGCAATTCCAAAGGGGCAGCCATGTTAGTCTAGTAAAGCGGGGGGGGACCCAAGGCATCTTGGGGCACTTAAAGACTAACAGATTTACTTATCGCATGACCTTTTGTGGGAGAAAATACCACTTCATCTAAATATCAAAGTAGAGAAATGACGTTAGAAAAAATACTGGTAGTGCTCTCAAGGACACAAAATCTTAAGAAAATACATTGGAAGGGTGTTTTTATTTTTGATACAGTAATTTGTATCTTGAGCTAAATGTAAACATAAAATCAGTCCTCTTTTAAATAGAATGGATTCATTTTTTCAGAATGAATGCTAAAGCCCTGAGTCTGCTGACACTTCTGAATATCTGTCAGAAGAAACACATGGTTGAGATTCTGTCCTATCATAACTGTGACTCTCAAACACGAAATGCTCCAGAATTGGACTGTCTTATTAGACTTCAGGCTCAGAATATACAACAAAGACACGTTGTCTTCTTAACAGGTAAAACCAGAACTTGAATCTCTCTTTCTTAACTTTAGTAGTAGTAGAAGTAGTATATTACTAAGTCATACTCTTTCTTTTTATAAACTTTAGAAAAGAATGTCAAAATATTTTCAAATTACGCTGATAATGGAATAGTGGTTGCTACAGTTGACGACTTTATGCAGAACTTCAAAAATCTTGTTGGCTACCATAACTCAATTACTGAAGAAAACCTTCCTTCACCTGGTGTTGCTGAGAGACAATCAGGTAACATTCAACATATTTTATACTCTTCCCAGCTAATCAGAGGAGTGGGGTGGAGAGCTTTTAAGTATAGTGTGCCTTTACTCATACCAGATAAACACTGTAGATTGTGAGGAAATCCCAACTCTCAAATACTCTTCATTATTACTAATGGGAAAGGGAAGCTGGGATGGAATACTTTTAAGGGATCTTAAATGCAGAACTACATGATAATTCAGGATCCAAGAAAGCTCAATGATGATACCCTTCTGTTCTGAGGGAAGGATAAGCTTAATGAGATTTAGAAATGGTAACAAAATGGAATTGGATGTCAGTAATTGCGTTCTGTAATTGTCTTATCAAATACTGACCTACTGTATAACTTTAGATGCTGTTTTGACATTAACCCCTTTGGAGCTGGGAGTTGGGATTTCCCAACACTAAGCATGAACACAATGCACAGAAGCATTTAGCATCGGAATATCTGGACATTCAAACAAAAGGGTTAAGTGTGTGTGTTGAGTAAGTGAACAAGAGTGGCAGAAGACCAAGCCTTAAGTGATATTGGACTTGCAGACCTGACGCGTAACACTCTGTGAGTAGTGTTTAGCTTTTTTTTAAAAAAAAAATGTATATTTCAATAGAGCAGGACTTCTCTTTCTTAATATAGTTCATGTAGAAAGCGATGAAAAGGACGAGGAAGACATGTCTTTGGATTCAGGGGATGAAACATCACAAATAGAAATCTGCGGTGATGCCTCAAACTATGAATCTCATTCAGAAGCTTTACAGACAGAGACCAAAGGCTCACATGGAACAGATTCAAAAGAAAACTCTCTAACTGATATCCATCTATCATCTGAAGGACAAATTGGGTTGATGGAAAAGACTTCTCAACTCGATTTGGAGGAGACACAGCCAGTTACTCCTGTTTCTACAACATGCTCTGCTGAAGGAGAAAAAAACAGTTCAGTGGAACAAGTTCCTCTCAACAACTTCCAAGTTTACAGCAGACAACTAAGTATGTCCCATCAGTTCAGTCATTTTAACGTTCTTACTCATCAGACTTTTCTGGGAACAACATACCCAATTTCCACAAGTCAAAACCAAGAAGGTGGGAATTATTTTCTGTCTGCTTACAGTCAAAGCATGGACACAGACAAGGCTTCATCTCCTGGTAACTGGGATGTAAATTGTGATTCTTCTAGGCCATATCCAAAACAGAAATAAACACAAAACTAAAACTTTTTATAGGTTGTTGTGGACTTTTCTGTTTCTAAAAAAAGTGAATTAACAGTTTCTATTTTATTCTCTGAACAAAATGTTTCTTGTCCTTTAACTCAAATGTTTTCTTGTCTTATTTAAATCATGATGGCCTGTACCAGTTGAAGCATCTGAAAATTGAAATAAATATATTTTTTAACATTTATGTATTTGAATTATCTTGTTTGTGGGCACTTTTAAGTTTTTACATTTGTATTTGACCTGTACTTAGGCTTCAGTTTGAAGTCTGTTTTAATGTAAAACTGAATGTTTGCTTAAAAGCATGTGAAATAGCAAAGCTTCATTTTTAAAGTAAACAATAATAGAGCATCCAAACCACTTTTCTTTCAGTGACTATCAAAACTGTTGTGTATTTATTTGACTGACATTGGACACAAATTTTGTACAAAATGTTTTTACGTAACTATAAGGCAGTGTAGTTATTTTAATGAATCTATACATATATACTGGATTTTGGATAAATACCTCAATTAGAGTAACTTAATGGTGCAGTTGCATTTTAAAAAAAAAAATAAACTCTTCATGCACATGGGACCTAGTAGCAACTTGCATTGTTTGTTTTATATCCTGTTCCCAATATGGGAAACTGATGCTGCAAAGTTTGTTTCAATACCATTTCAAGGTGCATCTAGTTAATTTAGTAGTTCTTGTTTATCACAAATCCATGGAAAGGACCATGTTGTTTTAAAAGTTCTCTACCTTATCATTGTAAATAGTCTTATAGGTGGCAGAAGGATTTGTTTTGGTTTTTTTAGTTTGAATTACATGGAATAGTGTAACAGGTTCTAGGCCCTGAACTTAAGTGGTCTGCTAAATTTGACACCTATCACTTAAATTTGTATCTTCATAAGTGTAGTTTGCTTTTCTTAAACCTTCGTTATGATTATATATATTTTGCTAGTTTTTTTGTTCCCCTTTGCCCCATATTTTTTTTCCGTAGTAACTCAATTACTGAAGTTCCAAGGGGCAGCCATGTTAATGTAGTTCAGCAAAACAAACAGAGTCTTGGGGCACTTCTAAAGTATTTTAAAACAGCCATCTTACAGAGCTCACATTCAGATGTGTGGAGTTTTTTTCATGTATGTAATTAGTGAAAAGAATTTATCCAAACAGGTCCCTGACAAATGTCCAAATATTTATCACTTGTACCTCTAAATTAAACAAATGCTCTGCAGTGTGGTTTAAAGGCAGCTAACTTTGAATTCAAGTTTTTTACAAACTATCCAGGAGGAATATTGTTTGAGCTGTACATAATACTACTTCTAGTAGCAATTTTGAAAAAATACTGGGCAATGCCATGAGCCCATTGCGATGAGTTAAAGCTAATTCCTCTGTACAGGAAGCCCAATAATTTGCCATGAACTGGCTTTTAAACACATTTAGAGAGGTGAGCCCAACCTAACTTCAGAAATAGGCTCTCCATTTCGAATACCGTTGGTGACATACAAACCTAGTTTAGAACTATAAAAACAGCCACCTGTGCTCTAAAAGCAGGAACTATCTCAGTTTTTATTTGAAAAAATGACCTCACCTCACATTAAGCAGTGGGGGCTGTTTGGCTTCTTGGCAAAGATGTGTCCCCTTTAAGGGCTAGGTAGCCAGCGTATGATTTTATGCTGCAATAGCAGACTAGATCAGTGTGAGGATATTGTACCTTATCCTCAGATGATGGGAAGAAAGGAGGACTCTATAGGTTCATGCTGGTTCAGGAAAAACCCTCTGACTTCAGGGTGGCATGTCTGATAGTTTTTTAATTTATTTTATTTTAAAAATGGATAAGTGAACTAATAGCTAGGCTCTGTGGGGATTCTTTTAGAAGGGCTATGGAACTGAGGGATATAGACTGGGAGGGACCATCGGTTATAGTAACCATGTGGAAGTGAGACTGATGAAGGTGGCTGGAGTGAATCAATTATTCTACTGGAAGTTGGCAAGTCTGGGATCTGCCCTGTGGAGTACTGTGAAGGCCCATATGTGGCGATAAGACCAAGGAGAAAATAGCCTCCTTTATTCAGTGTGGTGGGATTCCCTTGGCACCATACTAGTTTACTACAGTTTCAAGAGAGGGGGGAATCTAATAACATTAGAGCACTCAGCACATGGATTTAGTTCCCACTCAGTCAGGAGCTGATGGCAACAGCACAGGCCCAGCTGGGCATCGGGCCTAGGGTAATTTTAGGCGATTGGGTATTGGCAGTGTGAATCTCACAATTTATGATAGACCTTGGGTGGGGAGACAAGTTAATTTTCCACTGCATGCTCATTCTGCCTGGCAGACAGACGAGGCAGATGGCGGTGTGGATCTGCAGGCACAAGATTGTTTACAGATCACATAGGTGGGCTTCCAGGTTGGCTGGGGGTTTTGCAGCTGGGCCTCAATGGTGAAGCAATCCGGAGCTGGCAGGAGAGCAGGGGCATATTACAGGACCAGCTGGTGCCCCTTTTTTTATGTGGAGGCCTCTGAGTAGGCACCAGATGTAATTGTGGTTCACCATGGGAAAGATCGTTTTGAGATGGTATAAAGGGGTAGACTTCTTGGTAAGATGTAAGAGGACTTGAGACTGATCCTGGAACCTTCCGATGAGTAAAAAGTGTGTGGTCGGGCATGATGAAACACAGGGAGCTGTGAAGTCCTTGTAAGTTGATGAGGCTAGTAAGTATGTGAATAGGGAGGTAGCCAAATTCCTGGGTGTCAAGGGGTCAGTAACTTCACATTGAGACATAGGATACAGGCACCAGAATTATTCAATGATGATAGCATCCACCCATCAGAATTGGGAGCTGACACGCTTCTGGTAGATATTAAAGGGTGCATTAGAAGATATTTGGGAACCCAGTTAAGGGTGGGGGAGGCAGCCAAGCTAATTGCATGTTACCAGGTACCTCAACGCTACCCATCCTTAATGTGGAGTGTTCTTTGCTTGTACCCTGCTATAGTTTAGCACCCTGGCTCCACAGGCATGAAATTCCATGTCCCTGCAGGTCTCCCTTCTCTGAGCAGGTTAGCACTACATATACACCAACCCTTGAGTCCTTAAAACATTCCCCATAATGCTCAGCCCATGTTCCATTCATTAGCCTTACTCAGTATCTTTACACTCTATCTTTCATCATCATCTTGATTTTTTTCACTGAGATATTTTACTGCTCTGCCATTAAAAGGACCTGATTTTGAGCTTTATCAGTTAAGCTGTGTGTATAATAATTTGATGAACCTGGTAATCATTGTGAGAGCCCAGTGTGTGTGCGCATGTGCACACAGTGGTCTTACAGTAATGCGGTGCACAGTCTTGCATACACAATGCCTCTGCAATAATGTCAAGTCTTGTGACATCACAGACTGCGCTCCCTGAGACCACACTGTCCCTGAGAGAGAGTGCTGTTTTGCAGAGCATAGTCTCACATATGCAGTGCCCCCACAATACCACGAGAGTGCCCTAGTATTTTGATTTATGCTATGTACGACCCACTTAAAGTGCATTTAAGTCAAATTAGGCCCATCACAGTGAAGGAGTTTGACACCCTAGTGGTATGCTGTTTTTGAGTGCTGGTTTACTCAACAGCACACACACTCTCCATCTCAGTGATAAGATGGCTTTAGGGGGCAAAGCAGCACTTAAAGTCGAAGAGACTGGTACTTCAATTTTTTTTTTAGTGTGAGGCAAAGATTTGTCATTCAAAAATTTTATTTACTCAAATACAGAAATTTACTTTCTACAAGAAGTGAATGTAAACTTGCTATACTGCTGCTTTTCCTACTATATAATCTTCATAGCAGAAGAGCATTGTAAACAGCAAATACGTTATATATTAGATTTGAGACTTCAACAAACTTCATGTTGAGAGCAGGTCATGAAACGACGCATCTTGTCACATTTCATGTAGAAGGTTAGACCTTGGCTAAAACAAAAAAATATTAGATAGTTAGTGAATTACAGTGCTGTGCCTGACATTTTTAAAGATAAATTATTTTGCATGCTTGTGTACCTTTCCTAAAATGGTGAAATGAAGTGTTGTTCTTGACTTATGGTTGGAATTAGACCAGTCTCCAGCTCTTTCTGCTTCTGGAGGAGACCCTGAAATGATGAGTGCAAATTAAATGCTGACAAGTTTCAAAGGAGTAGCTGTTAGTCCAGCAAAACAAACAAGGAGTCCTGTGTCCCTTTTAAAGATGAACAAATTTATTTTTTGCATGAGCTTTTGTGGGTGAAGTCTCAGTTCATCAGATGCAAACTAAATGCTTTCTTCTTCACAAATTCTGAATAGGGGTAAGCTTCTGCTTTTTCTTATTCATCCTTTTAAACCACTTGTTTTAAAGCTCTTTAAGCAGTTTGAAATATTTTAAATTGTTAATCAAGCAGTCAAAGTAGAAAAACACCTCCCCTCCTCTGATTGTCCATGCTGGTTTTTTCCTGTTTCCTTCTGCATATGCACAATGAGAATCCTGCCTTTCACCGATAGGAAGTGTGTGGCAGAGCAAGGTAGTATGGTAGTGGCTATGGGCCGTAGCAGTGGAGCAGGCCACCCCCTCGCCCCTTCCAACCTCTTAGCACTGGGTGCTGAACAAAAAGAAGGTCCTTACTCTCCAAGAATGTATGGAAGCCTTTTGCTCCTGCACACCTTGTCTGTAGGCCCTAGCATTGAAAGAGGAGTGGATGTGGCCATTTTATATGCTTGGCAATTCCAAGGTACAGGAAGGTCCATAAACATGTTAAACTGTCATATTGGTAGTGTCATGCACAAAAGATAATGAAAAATATTTCCACTAATAACTGAAATTTGGGGGGGGGGGGGGGGGGGGAAGAAGGAAAACTTGACAACTAGCTTTTTAAAGGAGAGGTAAGAGAGTCTCAGAGGAGCCAGAAATGGGGTCTGCAAAAGGTACCAATCCAGAGCACCAGTAGCATGCTGCACAGCACTATTTATGCTTTCTGTACAATGTGAGCCATGGGAGGTGTGATGGGTGCTGGAGTCTACGACTCCAGATGCAAAGGCACAGCCACACCTACAGTGGTGCAGCTGTGGGGACATCGCTCAAAGAATGTACACCTCCATGACCTCTGCCAGTAAATTACTGGTAAAACTTGCTTATTTTTTGGTGAAATCACTGCTGCACCGAACACTATGGCACTCCATTAGGACATATTCTCATTAGAGAATAAATGCAAACAAGGTTAGAGCTGAAGCTCATTTAGCTAATGTTCCTGTTTTCATAGCATGAATTAACTTTTAAGTGCAGAATGCGAGTGCAACCTGAAAGGCAACTGCTACTGAAGGGGGGGCAAAGGGGGGAACAAACCACCAATACTACTTGCAAAGGCCAGTTTTCTAGCCATTTTATGCCTGGTAGAGAGTTCTGGTGTAGATAGGAGGCAGCAACTGCCATGTACTCCATACTGCTTGATTTTACAAGATCAGCTCCAAAAGGGCAAGGCCACATGTACCCCACACACCAAATATTACAGACACTGAGCTGCATATAATAATGCTTTCAATAATTTGTTAATGGCAATTTGAAGGAGGTCAGTCAATACACAAAGCAGGAACACACACACATCAGGTCTCTGTCCAGTTTGGCTTGTAAAAGTTGCATGAAGTATGTATTGTAGAGATCTCAATATTGATTACTAATTTAAACAATGTTTAATTTTTGGAATGAAAGGTATTAATGCTGGGCCTGTGAATGCCTTTATGCTATCAGTTATTCCAAAAATTTTCTTTGTCAATGTGAACTGTTTTTGGAGTTTTGTTGAAGTATGCACTTTGCGCTCCCATCCAGCTCATTTAGCAAAAGAAAACAATACTGCGTTTCTGCTGGTGGTTCAAGTCTACTATCTCACTTGTCCTGGCTAGGCAGAATGACTGGCTTGCAGTGGGGAGAGTTTTTCTTACTGAGCTGCAAGTACATCCATCCCAGGTACATGTACCATTTTTTCCCCATAGTTGAGCTTGCTGCCTCTCTTTTGCATGGCTCTGTATAGATGAGTGCCTGTTTTCCCCCCTTCACCATTCCTTTGACTGCTCCTTAAAGAGCCCCAGAACTTCTTCCTTTCTGTAGCTAGACAAGGACCTCCTGCATTCAGCTGCACTGAGCACATCTGCTTTGAACCACATTCTATTATCCACTCATTAACAGGATGAGAATCAAATTCACTGCTGTCTTACTAACTGTATGCAGGGCAACATCATTTCAGTAGTATCATGACCCTTCCCTACCAAGTATACATCCTTCAGAACCATTTATTAGTGTTTTATGTGCAGTGCGTGTCCTCTTAATTATCTGAATCTTTTCAGTAAAATAAACATCTCATTCAAAATTCTTTTCACTAAGCCTTCGGAAGATACGACATTACCATTGACTGACTAGAGATAATGGAGCAAATGCTGCAATCCTCACAAACGTTCACAGGATTTTATTCTGAACAAATTCACATAATCTGTTAACGCCACTTCTCATTTTTATAACTACACTGGGAATCTAACATTGAGTGTAGTGCTGACAAAGGAGATCCTAATTTAGGAAAGGGTTTTTTAAATAATTCCTACTTCAAATCAACAAAATAAAAATGTTTTTTGTGGATCCTATACGATTGCCAGTCCTGCTAAAGTCTTTCCATGTGAGTTGACAGCTACACTTTGATAGGGCCATCCACTAGTTGTAGGAACGTCAGTCCCTCAAGATAAGGTCCTGATGTGCTTTGAAAAATTATTCTGCTTTTATCCATCAGGTTGCCTTGCCCTGCTCCCCAGGAATACCACTTTGGTGTCCAACTTTCTCAAAGCCAGGAAAGGAAAGACAATGAACATGAGAATAATGTAGGAAATATCAGGCAAAAAAGTAGGATAGAAGAGGGGAGAAAATTGAGAATAGGACTAAAAGGATGGGAAAATGTTCATGAAAAACACTATTTTAAAATGTTCATTACAGATTTAGTTCATACTGTACCTGGCGTAATTCTGACAGTCCTTTGAGGATTGCTTGTTGTCTCTCTCTGTTTTTCACCACATTAGGATTAAAAAGTGGATCTCTCACATGGTCAGAACTAAAAATCTGTCGTGGTGTATGGTATGAATCTAAAGATAAGTATAAATCCAATTAATTATATTATGTAATTGTTTCAATTTCATATTATTTTTCCAAGTGATCTTTATATGGGCCTTGCAGAATTTTTTAAAAAATAATTTAAATGGAAAATGTTTGTTTTTATGCATTTTTTCTATTTATGTAGATTTCAGTTTTCACAGTTGCAAGAAATTTTGGGGAGATCAGGCAACTGAAGGTTAGACAATAATTGTTAATGCTAGCAGACACTGAGATTCAAAAATTAAAATTGTATAACCATTAAGCCACTAATTGTCAATACTACATGTCAAAATATACAAAGCAAATATCCTTAATGTCCCCACAGCCAAGTCTTTTTAAAACTTTGCCTATATGTAAATTTCAATTGTTACTGATGGAAATATCTTTTTCAATAGTTTGCTTGTGTAATGAAATCAATATTAACAGATATTTACTAATAAAAATCTGCTCCTTCCATGCCTATCTTTATAGCTTATAAAAAGCCAGTTTTCCTTCCCTGCAAGATTTTGTATCAGTAAAACTATTTCACAAGTTAAACCATGTTTCAGTTCCTAAAGTCATTCCAATTCCAATCCATATAAATGTATCATTTAATAAAGTAAAATGAATGCTTCATCAGAATATATTGTTAAAAAGAACAAATTAATTTAATTTTCTTTTAAGACTAGTATGTGGCCTAGGAAGAACAGGATCTCTGTACAATACTGTGCACAACTGCTTAGTTTCCAAGGCAGTTATAAAGACAAATGGAGACTTCAGTGCATTATTTACATCAGCTATTAACACACCTCTTAAAACTGAATCACTATAAGACCCTTCCCCGCATCTTAGTATCAGCTCACAACACATCTCAGTACCATTAAACTGTCGATATTGCGGATCATGTGTTGAAGGTCTAGTCATTGGTGCATCTGGATCAAGATAATAAATTTCATTTGTCCGCACATATGGAATAAAATGAGAAGAGGGTGGCCTTTCAGGTTCAATAACTGGAGAAGCTTTCCTTTGCTGCATATCTGAATTGGTATTTTTCTCTTTTCCATTCTGAATTGGGAAATTAGAAGCATTTATCTGCTTCTGTTGTACTTGATGTAATTTGTTTTTAACTGCTGGAACAGGTGGTGATTCTGATCTGTGCAAAACAATTTGAGTTAGAATAAAACAGCCATTTTTCAAGCAATATGCTTCATTTCATTAATAATTCTAAAGAATTATTGTTTAATATACGTTTAAACAAAATCTAAAACATCATCTTCCCTCTCCTGTGTGTTAGATGTGCACCATAAATATTTTGGAGCTTGATTTTCCTATCTGTGCTGGGCTCTATGATTCACTCTTGTCAACAGTGGTTGGAAAATTGATATTGCTAATTAGGAATTCTGAGGTTACGATCAGCATAGTGACTGTGTTACTTCTTGTATGGGTTGATGAAAGGGAGAGCCCAACCAGCTGGTTATTTTCACCTGCCAAACCAGTTGCTTGGGACCAAATGCTGGGCCAGACCTGAGAATCAAGCCATCAGTATTCTGTTTTTAATCAGCTGTAGACAAGTGTGAGCTCTTCTTTCCTAAAGTGATTAGCATCTTATAACTTCCCTTCTATAGTATTAAACACTTTTAAATGTTTATCAGAAATATCTATTTGCTAAAATGAGCCATTTGCTTGTCATTCTCTTTGTACCTGAAAATGAACTCTATGTAATTTTATATAAACTACTAATATTATTTAAACCTCTGCTAGTTCTTTTAAGGCTAGAATGCATTTGGAACACTTTTCTGAGCTAAACGCAAATACATGTGCTTAACAAAAAAATAAATGCTGCAAAAGGTCATATTCCTTGGTCAAGTGACAGAAAAAGAGTAGGTTCTCTTCCTAAGTAACTGAACTTGCTCTCACGTTGAGACGGACTCTGCTGCCTAATATTGAGGCTCTAGCACCCAGTTAAGCACATGAAAAGGCCAATTTTGATCTGTTCTGATACCATCTCTTTATACGGAGAAGTTGCAGGAATGGGTCATCCAATGAGGAATCTGATTCATTTTGCACTTGAGTATTTAAAACAACCTCACTGAGGGAGATTAGTCAGTGACTGCAGGAGTCACTTCAGGATTGCCAATCCCAACCATTCAGAATTCATTCATAACCACCTCCCCCATAGCTTACAATAACTGAAAATCAGTTAGTATTTTAATAATGAAGAGTAGATTCTTTTTGTCTTATAGTATCAAAAACCAGTCAAGTTTGTGTTTAAAGTTTTTCTCCACAACCATAGGGGAATTGTGTTTTTCTAATTCTCATTACAAGCATCTTTGACATCTGAAATTCCAATTACATAGAGGTTAAGGGGGCTGAGAACACTCCAACTCTAAAGGAAACAAAAAGAACCTTCCGTCCTCATTTGATCAGCTATTATACTTCAAAGTCTAGCACAATTTATCCAAATTTACTCTCTGGGGAATGAAATACATATCAATTTTTACTTAAGAAATTGTGTACTAGTAAAAATTTGTCTAAAAACTTATCTAATTTCTAATCCTTAATTTCCTCATAGTAACGAATGCAGACGCACCTTTCTTCATTCAAGTGACCCTGAGGCTGTTCTTCCTACAATAAAAGCCAGAAAAGAAAAAAAAAAAAAACCTTTTTAATACACATTATTTTGTAAAACAAAATGTTCAACTTCTTAAATTCCTAAAGTAGTGTTACACCTGAATTCAGGAGCAATATACTTACATAAAGACTTGCATCAGAAATACTGTTAAAAACATTGTAAACCAAATTTGTTCCTGATGCAATTCTAGTGAAAGTTAACTTATGCCTCCGTAAGATTTACGTGCAGAGCGAGTTTGGGCTTTCCAAATCTGATACAAAAGGTAAGAACCAAGGATTTTAAGGTCTGTAATGCTAGAAACTCTTCATGGTTGGAGGTACAGTGTGTAAGATGTTTGTGACCCAAGGGACCACCCTGGAGGCCATGACACTCCATGACCAAATTTTGCCATTAAGAGAAACCTCGCTACCTCAGACAAGGACAAGTTCTGACCACTGGAGGTGGACTAAGGAACCACTAGTTACTTCTTCTGGGGAAATCAAGGATTAGAAGTTCAAGCCCTCCCACTCAGTTTGGGTCTGGTAGTATGTCTACAGAACTGGTAACCTGGAAGAGTGATTATGTAATAATTCCTTCCTCAATTTATGAAGCTGAGGAAGCAATTGAGATCTCTGCTAAACCTGATGAATCACAGCAATTGATATGTAACACCTAAAAATCAGCAGTTTGGGAAAAGGGCTAGCATCCTATCAAGAAAAGACAAACATAAAATCTTGGAGAGAGGAAAAAGCTATACAAGTGAAAAATTTTCCATTCTGTATTAGGAGAATACATTTTTATTCTATTGATATATTTCTAGATGGGAGGGTAATTACAGATGCTTGGCACAAAAAAAAATGCTGCAATATTGAACCTGGTACAATATCTTCTTCTTCGAGTGCTGCTCCTGTCCATTCCTTAGTAGGTGTCTGCACGCCCCATGCACGGCACGCCGGAAATTTTTCCCCTAGAGTACCCGTAGGGTCGGCCGTGGCGCCCCCTGGAGTGGCGCCGCCGCCACTGCCTATATAGCCACGAGCCGACCCGCCCCTCCTCAGTTCCTTCTTACCGCCCTGTCGGTCGCTGGAACATTCCCTGGCTTCGTGCTGCCTTGCACGTGGCTGCGTTATTCGGAGTACCCGAATCTTTTGTTATTTATAGTTAGTTAGTGTTAGTTAGTTAGTTGTTAGTTGTTCGTGTTGGATATTTCGCCCGCCCCGGGCTCGGGGTCGGGCCATGCCGGGCTTTAAAACTTGCGGGCGTTGCAAGAAGCCCATGCCCATGGACGATCCGCATGGTGATTGCCTTTTGTGCTTGGGCGAGGCCCATCTCACCGAGAGGTGTAAAATCTGTCGTGGCTTCAAGCCAAGGACCCAAAAGGACAGGGTACAACGCCTGAAGCTGCACCTCATGGAGGAGGCTCTTCGGCCGGTCCCCGGCGATTCGGGGTCCAGCACGGCACCGTCGGTGCGCAGTGCACCGGCCTCCTCGGCACCGTCTGCGGCACCGAAGCCGGGCCGCACTAAGACGGCAGCAGCGTCTCGGCGCCGTTCCTCCTCCCCGGTGCCGACTAAGAGGAAGCGGGAGGAGACGTCCCCGCACCGTGCCCCGGTGCGGCAGGGAGACGGCCAGAGCCATGCTGGCCAGCCAGTCTCTGTATCCCCGGCGTCGTCTCGTGACCCTTCAGAGGCACGTTTTAGCCCGGGTTCCACGTCTTCGCCGACTCGGGACATTTTGGAGGAGGCCTTGGCTCTGCCAACTACGCCGGAGGCTTTCGCCGCAGCGCAGGCGCTTGCGGCACCTTCGGTCCCGTCGGCACCGTCGTCGACCTCGGCACCGCGTCCGGCACCGTCCCGAGGGAAGCCGGCTCTTCTGCTGAGTCGGCGCCGCAGTCCGGCACCGTCCCGGGAACACCGGCACCGCTCACCGGCACCGGCACCGCCCCGGGAGCACCGGCACCGCTCACCGGCACCGGCCCCGGTCGTCGCAGCGGCGGGAGCTCCTCCTGTCCGATCCCCCCAGCGGCACCGGGAGTCTCCACCTCGCCGTCCACGAGAGAGCCGGCACCGGTCCCCGGTACCGTCGGCGGCACCGCCATGGTCCCCGCACTCCTCAAGTTCAGCGCCAGAGTCGGTGCTGGACTGCCCCCAACAGGTTGCAGGGCCTGTTCCTCAGTCGGCGCCGGCGGTTCCGCCCCCTCAGTGGCCCGGCTGGCAGTGGCCCTTCTGGACTCCCTGGGCCGTCCACGCATCTCGAGTGGGCGCTGTGCCCTCTGCTCGCTCGCAGGTTCGACTCCCTCCATCAGCTGCGCTGGGCGCTCCTCCCCCTGTCGGTACCGGGGAGTTGTCGGAGGTTGAGTCCTTGCGGGACGAGGTGGACAGGGAGAGTTTCACTACGGGGGCCCGTAGTGTAACTTCTGGGACTCAGTCCAAGGACCCTGAGTTCGAGGAATCCTCCTCTTCGCCCCCCGATGAAGCGGTGGCGGGAGCCAAGCCCCTAGCGATCCTGGACGATTCTAGGGTCCACCAGGAGCTCCTTCGTCGGGTGGCAACCGGCCTGAACCTACCAGCCGAGGACATTATTGAGGACGCGGACCCTATGGTCGACATTTTGCTCCCAGAGACCCCAGGCCGCGTGGCTCTGCCTTTTATTAAAACTGTGCATAGCACCACCAAGGCGCTTTGGCATACCCCGGCCTCGATTCCCCCTACGGCCAAACGCGCTGAGCGCAAATACTTTGTTCCCTCTAAGGGCTACGAACATTTTTATTCTCATCCTGCCCCTAATTCCTTGGTGGTTGCGGCGGCGAATGAGCGAGAGCGACAAGGTCGACCAGGGTCCACCCCTAAGTCCAAGGACTCAAAAAAACTGGACCTCTTCGGCCGCAAGGTCTACTCTACTGGGGGGTTGGAGCTGAGGATAGCAAACCAACAAGCTATCCTCAGCCGTTATGTCTTTAACGCCTGGTCCGCCATGGAGCGTTTTAGTGAAAACTTGGAGCAGGACTCCAGGGCGGCCTTCTCCGCGTCCATTCAGGAGGGCAAGGTGGTGTCTAAGGCCCTCCTGCAATCTGCTTTGGACGCAGCCGATGCTGCCACTCGTTCCATGGCTACGGGGGTCACTATGAGGCGCTCTGCTTGGCTGCAAGCGTCTGGGTTGCCCCTGGAGGTCCAACACACTATCCAGGACCTGCCTTTTGAGGGGCCTGATCTGTTCCCCCCCCAAACTGACACTCGTCTCCAGACGCTAAAAGATTCACGGGCGCTGGTTAAGTCCTTGGGTCTTCACACTCCGGCGAGCCAGAGGAAGCCGTTTAAGCCAGCGCCTCCTCCTTCGCGTCCCTACTTCCGCCGCCAGGACGAGGACCGGCGAAGGGGTAGAGGGCCACGTCGGCCGGCTAGCCGCCACCCTAGTGGACAAGGCCCCTCGCGCCCATCGGGGGGTGCAAAGAAGTCCTTTTGAAAATCAGCTCGGGGGAGACGTACCCATCACCCAGGATCCAAACACCCTTGTTTTTTACAACAGACTGTCCCATTATGCGCCCCGTTGGCGCCTGATTACGAAAGACCGCTGGGTTCTCAGGACGGTTCAGGAGGGCTACTCCCTCCAATTTTCTTCAAAGGGGGCCTGAGGCCCATACTGGACTTGCGCCGGCTCAACCGGTTCCTGCGCAAAATCCGGTTCAGGATGGTCTCCCTCGCCTCCATTGTTCCCTCTCTGGATCCGGGCGATTGGTACGCCGCCCTCGATTTACAAGACGCGTACTTCCACATCGCGATTCATCCGCGACACAGGAAGTTTCTGCGTTTCGTGGTGGGGCATGCCCACCTACAGTTCACCGTCCTCCCCTTCGGACTCTCCGCCGCTCCGAGAGTCTTCACAAAGTGCCTAGCGGTCGTGGCGGCTCACCTCCGAAAGCAAGGAGTCGCGCTCTTCCCATACCTCGACGACTGGTTGATCGTGGGGAGATCGCGGCAGGAGGTCTTCGCCCACCTAAGCGTGACCCGGTCCCTGTTCACTCGCTTGGGCCTGCTAATAAATGTTCAAAAGTCGACCCTATCTCCTGCCCAACGGATAGAGTTCATAGGGGCGGTCCTCGATTCCACATCAGCGCGGGCAAGCCTCCCAGCCAGCCGCTTCCAGACGATAAAGCAGACAATAGACTTGCTGGTGCGGTTCCCTCGGGTATCGGCCCGCGAGTGCCTTCGCGTATTGGGTCTCATGGCCGCTTGCACGTTTGTGGTTCCCTTCGCCCGTCTGCGAATGCGGCCCTTCCAGTTGTGGCTTGCGACAGTGTTCCGCCCGGGGCGGGACAATCTGGACGCCATGCTGTCCGTGCCGCCGGTGGTGCTCGAGTCCCTGAGTTGGTGGACGCGTACCCCCAACTTGTGCTCCGGAGTCCCGTTCCGTTCCCCTCAGGCTTTCCTGCGCCTGACTACGGATGCATCCGATGTCGGCTGGGGCGCTCATCTTGGAGCTCTCCGAACTCAGGGCATGTGGGAAATAGCAGACTTGCCCCTGCACATCAATGTGAAGGAGCTGAGGGCGATCCGGCTTGCTTGCCGGGTATTTCGGGACCAACTCCGGGGTCGATCGGTATCGGTTCATACCGACAATACCACTGCAATGTACTACATAAACAAGCAAGGTGGTACTCGCTCACCCCTCCTTTGTCGGGAGGCCATGCAGCTCTGGGAGTTTTGCATTCGCCACGAGATCCGACCGGTGGCATCGTATATTCCCGGCCTCCGGAACTGCTTAGCGGACAACCTCAGCCGGAGGTTTCTCACGCACGAGTGGTCCCTTCACCCGGAAGTGACGGATTCGATCTTCCGGAGGTGGGGTTATCCCCTTCTGGATCTTTTCGCCACTCGGGTCAACACAAAGTGCCGGAGTTTCTGCTCCTTTCGGGGTCGCAGCCCCGGCTCCATAGGGGACGCCTTCGAGATCCACTGGGGCGGCCGGGGTCTCCTGTACGCTTTTCCTCCGACCCCGCTGGTGGCCAAGGTGCTGTACAAACTGAAGGCGGACAAGGCGCTGGTCGTCTTGGTCGCTCCCGCCTGGCCCAGGCAACATTGGTTTACGACCCTGGTGCGGTGGTCCCAGCGCCGGCCGATTCCGCTTCCGCTCAGACCGGACTTATTGTCCCAGGACGGCGGGAGCCTGCTTCATCCCAACCTGGAAGCCCTGCATCTCCACGCGTGGTGCCTCCGTGGCTGACGGGTGCTGAGCTGCTATGCTCCTCCCCGGTGCGGGCAGTGTTGTGTGGTAGCAGGAAGCCCACCACAAGGTCCACGTACGTTGCAAAGTGGCTCCGGTTTGCGCGCTGGGCTTCGGAGCAAGGAGAGGACCCAGAGCTGGTCTCGGTTCACCGCCTCCTGGACTACTTGTGGCATTTGAAGTCAGAGGGTCTGGCGTTGTCCTCCTTGAGGGTGCACCTAGCGGCGATTGCGGCCTTTCGCCGCGCCCCCGGGGGTGTCTCCTTGTTCACGGTTCCCCTGGTCAAGCGTTTCCTGCTGGGTCTTTCTAAACTGTACCCAACTATTAAGGCACCCACAGCCCAATGGGACCTGAATACAGTCCTTGTTAAACTCACTGGGGCCCCCTTCGAACCACTGGCGACCTGCTCCCTTCTGTATTTGTCATGGAAGGTTGCCTTCTTGGTGGCTGTCACATCAGCCAGGCGGGTGTCCGAACTGCGTGCCTTGGTGGTTGATCCACCGTATACGCAGTTCTTTAAGGACAAAGTACAGCTCCGCCCGCACCCTTCCTTCAGACCTAAGGTGGTGTCGCCCTTTCATCTGAATCAGGACATCTCCTTACCGGTTTTCTACCCGAAACCCCATGCGTCAGAGGAGGAGCGGCGTCTCCACTCCCTAGACGTGCGCCGGGCGCTCGCTTTTTACATAGAGCGGACTAGGCCTTTCCGAAAGACCCCCCAGCTCTTCGTCACTGTGGCGGACAATAAAAAAGGCCAACCGGTGTCCTCTCAACGCATCGCCTCCTGGATTGTGGCCTGCATTAAAGAATGCTATAAACTGGGCGGCAGACACCTACCGCGGGTAACGGCGCACTCCACTCGGGCGCAGGCGGCTTCCACTGCCTTCCTCGCCGGGGTCCCGATTGCCGACATCTGCCGGGCGGCAACGTGGTCTACCCTGCATACATTCTCGCAGCACTATGCCGTCACCCAGCAAGCTCAGCAGGACGCTGCGGTGGGCAGAGCGGTGCTTCAGTCCATTTCCTTGTGATGTCTCCCACCTCCGAGGTATGGCTTGTTATTCACCTACTAAGGAATGGACAGGAGCAGCACTCGAAGAAGAAGAAGAGGTTACTTGCCTGTAACCGGTGTTCTTCGAGAGGTGTGCTCCTGGCCATTCCCAATCCCTCCCACCTCCCCTCAGACAGTAGGGTAGAAGGAACTGAGGAGGGGCGGGTCGGCTCGTGGCTATATAGGCAGTGGCGGCGGCGCCACTCCAGGGGGCGCCACGGCCGACCCTACGGGTACTCTAGGGGAAAAATTTCCGGCGTGCCGTGCACGGGGCGTGCAGACACCTACTAAGGAATGGCCAGGAGCACACCTCTCGAAGAACACCGGTTACAGGCAAGTAACCTCTTCTTTTATGGTTGAATCAACACTGCCCAAAGCTTCAGGCTCAACGCTATTGTAAATGTCTGTCCGTTTGGCTATGGGTAAGGGACAAAAGATTTTTCTTATAAATGAAAAATAGTTTTAAAGTTTAGACTTCTGAAGAAGCAGTTTTATACCAAACTTCAGTTTATCTTGGCTTCACTTGAAAGTCCTGTAAATCAAGTGCAGCACTCTAGTTTTAATAACTGCCACCATTGTTGACAAATGTAAATGGAAAAACTGTCTCCTGTTTTGCAGCTCTATCTTCCAACTTTCATTTAAGACATGCACAAGAAAAACCATGGAATGTCACAAATAAGTTATGGTCCCCATAGCCTTTGCTGAAGTGCAGCTGTGGCATTTATTTTCAGCCACACAGATTAATGGTCTTTTGACTAACTATACTGAATTAGAGGTCACTTTATTTCCCAAACACATTTTTCACTGTATGGTAGAACTCATGTAAAGGGGAGAAATGAGGCACAATGCAAGTGCTGCAAGTGGAACAGTATCAGCATTATTTTCTTTAAAGTGTAGGAAGATAGGATTTTTTTCCAGGTATAAGCTACTGATGATGTATGTTTGGAAGAATGGGAAAAGGAAAAAAGGTCCATTTATTAAGTTTATGTATGATTTTTGCCAAATTCTGTCATCAAGAAACAGGAGCCTTTTTGGTTGTGCAAATTAAAATTGTTCTGCTGGACTTTTCTCTGCCTTCCCTTTCCCTTTGAGGGACATGGAGGGTCAAGACAGTTTTATATATTCAGTCTGTAAGAGTACAGTGATACCCAGACTCATTGTTTGCTGCTAATCAGAGTCCCTTTTCACACAAAGAAAAAATTTATAATGCAGTTACAGAAAGAATACACAGAGGAGGGTTATGGGGACATCAAAACCCAGATGAAGTGAAATCTGAATGCATTATGTCACTTGACTATCCACATTATTAATTATTGGATTAATGATTTTCTGGCCCAGACAGAAGTGAGATATTAAGTGAGCCAAGGTTTTATGATAAACTGTTGTTCAACACCAAATCATTACCTTTGTCAATGCATATCCCTTATTCTTTGCATTATTTTCCTGGTGAGGTGAAGAGCACCTTTCTGGAGAGACACCTTTCTTTTGGCAGAGTTTGCTAGGAGTATTTCTTTCTACCAATTGAAGCAGCTCTATTTGTCGTCTTACTTTCTTTTCCTCCCTTTGCTTTTGTAGCTGTCTAGGATATCTTTCTGATGCTGGAATATACCTTTTCCCAGGTTTGTTTATGTTCCAGTCAGGTCTTGGTCCGTATTTTTCCATAGGTTTTGTTTGTTTCTCTTTTCTCGCAAATTGGTCGTATAAATCAGTGTAATTGCCGTTATTTTCTTTTTCTGAAATTTTCTTTTTATCTGCATACTGCATTTCTTTCTTGCATTTTTTGGTGTTAAAGTTCTCTTTATATTCTATGGAGATATCTGGAGATGTACAGTCCACAGTTCTTTCTACAACAGGTTCAATACATGTTTCAGATTTGGTATATGCTCTGGTGTCAAAGTAATCTAAAAACAAAAGTATTTCTTTTACATTTTTCTAAGCAGACCACTGTTTTGATTTATATTTTAGTACTTTGACTATAAATACATCACCACTCATTTTATTCAAAACACTGGTTGCTACAATATTAGCATGTATTTATATTCCTTCTGATATTTCAGTGTGAACAGCACAAGGCAGAATTAAACATGGTGACCAGAGGAAGTCAATCTGTGTTTAAAAGTATGGAGAACAAAATCTAGTCAATGTAGGATAATGTAAAATACAAATGAAATGAAACTACACTGTTTTGAAATGTAGCATCAATCCTGTGTTGTAATAGCCCAGTGATGAAAAACAATATGAAGCTTTTATAGGAATCTTTAATGTGCATATTGCTCATGGTTTGTCAGATCACATTCACCATTTGGGAATGCCTGTTTCCATCAGTAGTGCTTCAGTCTGGTTTCTCCCTCTCTCTCAGGGATTCTGAGTGAGGAGCTGAGTCAGTAACCTGTCAGTTAGATCCCCACCAACATAGGTTAATTGCAATCTGAACAGGAAAACCAATTAACAAATAGGGCCACAGGTGAAGGACCAATTAGTGGAAGAAGCAACTCCAGCAGCCTCAAGGAAGGCAGCACTGTACCCGTTTCCCTAAGGGGAGGGGAGCTGACTGGGACTTGTATATGTGTTAGCAGTACTCCAGGCAGGGGCCTGAGACAACCCTAGAATAAAGCACTGTGGTGGTGGTGAGGGAGGTTTGGAGTGAGCGTGGTCTGTAACTTAGGCAAGAGATGCACAGGGAACCCACCCTCTGATGTACTTGGGGGCTTGCCCAGGGTCAGTTTCCCTTATCTGTCTAGGGAGCCAGTACAAGTGTCTGGGCCATGGAAGAAATCTGGAAGAGACTGTGGAACAGCAAAAGGAGCTGAAGCAATCTGTGCAGCTTCAATAGTCACAGCAAGTGCAGATGGTATAGCAGGCAGAGGAACAGAAAGCTCTGCCGAACTTTATCAAGGAGCAGGTGGCAGTACGGCCCCAAATGCTGCAGAGTCTGGTGAGTCCTGTAACTAAGGGCAGCTGTAGCCCAGGGAACTGGAATCTCTATGGTGGCTCTAACAGCTGACCCTGAGGCCTTTCATGAGACTTTTGAGAGGATGGCTTTAAGTTGCATCTGGGATAAGGTGTCATAGGCTTTGCAAGTAGCTCCCTATCTGACAGGCAAGCCCCCAAGCAGCCTAAGTGAAGAACAGCGACTGTGATGTAGTCAAGGCAGCCATCGCAGACAGGATGGTTCTGCTGTCCAGTAGATGCCAACAAATATAAGGTGGTGAAATGCACAAAAGGAATAAGGCCCAGCTTATTTGTACAGAGACTACCAGATTGGACTGCTAGCTTGTTATGATCTGAGAGCCAGGGCTTGGAAGAAGTGATTGGATGTGGTGATCCTAAAATAGTTCTTGCATGGTCTTTCTGAGGGGGGGAGTACATGGGTGTACTGGTGCTCAACATCAGACAGTCTAATGAAGCTAATCAAAGAATTCTTAAAGGCCAGTCTACCCAGAAAGACAGTAGAGGAGACAGGAAAGAAGTTGGTATATGCCCAGTCATGAAAAGGAGGGAGGAGTTCAAAGCCTCCTCATATTGTGCCAGAGGAGGAGTGGGGTGTTACCAGTGTGAGCAACCAGCACACACAAAAAAAGAGTGTCAGCCTGCAATCCATATATGGACAGGTTTTCCAGTCCACCTGCAAAACTTCCAGGGACAAGACATGCATATCCTTCCAGTCGGGGTTGCCAGGAAATGAGTGAAATGGTTCATGGACTCAGCCCTAGGGCATCTGCACTTCACTGAGGCCTGCTGAACTCCACTGGATGTTAACCAGAGAGGGCAGTAAGGTTAGAATGTATACATGGGAAATGAAGACATTGTCCCTTAGTGAAAATCCCTTCAGAGGTCAAGGAAGTGTTTAAATGGAAGGTGGAGGTGGTGAAGACTTCACCCATCATATTGTATCTTGACTGGAAAACCCAGTAAAAGAAGGAAGAAATTCCATGTGGCCACAGGGTTAGTTATGGATTGTGGAAAAGAAGGAAGAGGTAGCACAGAGAGAAACAATAGAACCTAGATATGGAGATAGAAGAGAATCTGGTAGAGATGGCAGAAGAGAAAGGAAAACAGGTATAACAGCTGGCCACCAAGATGCTCAAGTATAAAGCTGTTAAATGGGGGGGGTCCCAAGGACTCCAAGAAATGGAGTGCCATGAGAATAAGATGTTGGACCTATATGAGATGGAAAAAAGCATCATGGAGAGTGAAAAGTCTAGAATTAGAGGTAGACCAGCAACAAATTGAAAAAGGTTAGATGACAGACTGTGCTTAGTGTGAAGACAGATAGGCAGGGACTGAATTGTGGGAATAACCATAACCTGCAGATTTATTTTGTGAGAGAGAGAGACAGACAGAAGACTGCTAGTGAGGGGCTGAGAAGTCCAAAGGTGGGGGGTCAGACAAAAATCAGGGAATGTTGACAAAAGCAGAGGCTGAATCAGAAGAAAATAGAGCATTGGCAGAAGATAAGGAAGGTGAGTGATAAGGGTTCTCAGTCAGGAGCTCATTCAGTAACTTGTCACTCAAACTCCCTCCACATAGGTCAATTTGAACCTAAATGGAAGACAAATTAACAAGTATGGTTGTGCAGCTGAAGGGCTAATTAAAAGGGAGAAGCACTCCTACCTATCACCTTGCTGGTCTCCCTCATACACTATATTAAGCACAAGCCAAATGTTTCTTAATTCTTTAGCCTTTGCAAATCATCACTGATCTTTCTATATTTGCTGAGAAGTCCAAAATATAAACATATTGTTAAAGACACAACAACAACAAACATCAGAGGAATTTGCCAACCCACTTCAGGGCTCAAGGTTGGTGACTGTGCTCTTAGAGTAGATACTTTTTTTTTTTGCAATAAACAAACTTCTTGATTATGTGAAAGGCATAGAATGGCTGCACATTTCTACTAAAAAAAATTTACCTTAATTATAGAGTTAAAAAATGTAAAATGTCCTCAGTATTCATTTCTAATAGAAATGTTTGTCTTCTGGAAACAAAAGATTTGGGTATGTGTTAATGCAATGCCAACTGGGAAAAGGCTATCAGACCTGACAAACTCATTACACCTAACACTGCTGTAATAGTATTTATCTATAAAAAGTGCTATGTGAGCTATTAAATGAATGCCAGAACCATGCTGGACCTTAATATTTTAAAATATAGGTACTGATTTATATTTACAGTCACATCTCTTGTACTAAAACTAGTTGTATCAAGGTGTTACCTCTTGACACAGAGGTGAAAAATCAGTTTTGCCAATCAAAGGGATGCATAGTCCAGTAGTTCCCAGCCGGTGTGCCACGGCATGCTGATGTGCCATGGCAACTACTGCAGTGTGCTACAAGAATCCCTCAAGCTGGAGCCACAGTCACAGGTAGCAGCCCCAGCTGGGGGATTCACTGGAGTTGCTGCAGTGTTCCCCTGGGACCCTAGCTCCAGCTGAGGGAGTTCTCCAGAGCTGAAGCCACTACCACTGGCTGTGGCCCCAGTCAGGGATTCCCCCAAGCCATGGGTGGTGGCCAGGTAGGCTCCCTGGAGATGGAGCTGTGGGCAGCAGCCCCATGCGGTCCTGGCCCGGAGTTTCCCCATAGCCGGAGCTCCAGGTGGCAGCCCGATGCGGCCCTGAATAGGGGGTGAATCCCCAGAGTTGTGGGCAGCAGCCCCGTGAGGCCCCTGCTGGGGGTTCCCCTGAGCAGGAGCCTGGGATGGCAGCTCCAAAACTGGGTACCATGCATCAGCTTCCTTACCACTTGAAATTGGGGAGGGGGGGTGCTTGCTAAATTGGCATAGCAGGTTTATCGAAAACTGGAGGGGGAGTTAAGGAAATCCCTGGTGCCACAGCTTATGAATATTCATGTATTAATTTGAACATTCATTACTGTACTTATAATGGGAGTGTGCTGCAACATAATCAAAGGCATTGAAGTGTGCCGCAGCAGAGGAAAGGTTGGGAACCACTGGTATAGTCACATGGCTATCCAAGTATGTAGTTCAAGCACTTAAACCCAACACAAGGGAAGCTATATCTGTATTTCAAGTCAATGTGAGGCTTCAACGACACTTTGGAGCAACCATACCAACTAGTAGGATGTCATCCTGACTAAGGCCAACACAGTGAGTGTTGGATGAGGAAATCCCTTGAAGGATGTGGGGTGTTTTCCTGAAAAATCTGCATCCTAGTTTTGTCAAAGGACTGAATTCTGGGGAGAAAAATCTACTTTATAAAATAGGAAAGGTAACCATTAATAAGTGCAGACTTAGGACTATGGTAATGGCAGTGCAGTGAAAAATCATAAACATGAGTGAAAATACAGCTTGAAAAGACACTGAGCAAGGCTAATGAATGGAACATGGGCTGGGCCTATGGGAATGTTTTAAGGACTCGGGCTGGTGTACATCTAGTGTTAACCTGCTCACAGAAGGGAGAGCTGAAGAGACCTGGCTTTCCATGCCTTTTGGAGTCAAAGGCTATTGGTTTCAGGGTGCTAAACCATAGCAGGGACAGACAAGAGCATCCCATATTAAGGGCAGGTAGTGTTGAGGTACCTGACAACACTGAGGGACATCACAGCCGCTATCTCTACACACACAGTTTTATTTCGAAATAAAACCCTTATTTCGCAATGACTTATTTCAAAATAAGGGAAAGCCTGCTATTGAAATGGCTGTTATTTTGAAATGGTTATTTCGAAATAAGGCCGTTTGGCCATGTTGTTTTGAAACTGTTGTTTTGAAATGAATGGGGTTTCAAAATGCCGGTGCTTATTTCGAAATGACGGAGCTCGTCATTTCGAAATAAGGAACCGGCGTGTGGACCTAATTTTTTTTATTTCAAAATCACCAGTTATTTCAAAATAAAAGAGACGTGTGGACATACCCAGTGTGATATCCAGATATACTAATTACTTTTATGTATGTTTGCAAGCAGTAACTGTGGAAGGTTTTGCCAATTGTTAAACTCAATACATTTTGTTTGCTTATTCCAAAATCACTGGCATCAATTTTATACTAGCTTCACTATCTCTTTAGGGCCCCAATTCATAAGGTAATAGACACATGCTTATGCATAAGAGTAATTCCATTGAAGTTGTGAAGTTAATGGGAATACTCATGTGTTTAAAGTGAGGCACACATTTAAATATCTTGCTGAATTGGGTCCTATATTGTTTACCCACATGATCCTGGTTTAGTGCCATACTGCACTCAGACAAGTATGAATTTGTTATAAGCTAGGTAACAGACTAATCCAAGCATCCTATGTATGCATTCAGACCCAGTAAGTTAATTTTGGTAAAAAGATGAGAATACGCTTATGCAGTACTTATTTACCTTCATTTTTTAAAAGTTTAAGTGTGCCTGCCTTTCTTAGGCCTATCACATCTTGTACAGGATAAGCTTCCCTATAACTGCTGCTATTTTATTTACTTTTGATACTCTAACATGTCTATTTTTGTCTAAGCAATAACGTCTAGTGTTACTTAAGTGCTGCATGAAGAAGTTTTGCCTCTGCCTCTAGCCTGAGCTAATGAAGGAACTACTCCACTAGTTTATGTAGTAAACAACACAATACCCTACTAAATCATATCATTATATTTTTTTAAATTTATACCTGTCTGCACAGCAGTATCCTTCCGAGGAGAGGTTACAATTTTTATTTCTTGATGCATCTTACTGCTCATTTCATCAGAACAATGATCATGCCGTACATTCGAAAGGCCAGTATTATAACTCTCATATATTTTGTCACCTAAACAGTGAGAAAGAAGTGACTTAATTAAACTATTTTGTATTAATGCTCTATCTAAATCATAATATCAAGCTAACCTATCACTGTAGTTTAATAATTAGAATAAGAATTGGGAGGTAGGGCTTCTGGTTCTAGTCCTGATTATGAAAGTGGCTCACAGTGTGACTATGACTAAGTTTCTTAGCTTTACTGGGGGAGATCTTCATAATAAGCAACTGCAGGACTTAGGAGCACAAGTCCCACTGAAAGCCAGATCAGTTGTACTTGTGCTATACATGTGCTCCTGAAAATCTTTACCCTTTGTCTTCATCTACAACATGTGGATAATACTGCTTGGTGTTTGATGCTTGACTAGCATTAACTTCTTCTGTTTAACTTCTTGAGATATTTGAGGAAAGGGGTCAAAAAGATAAGTTTTATTCAGTTTCTAAAGCCAAGGAGCACTGGAGAATTGTTTTCCTGAAAAACAATATCCATAGCTCATGTTCTCTCTTTCTGTCTCTCTCACATGCACACAAACGCACACGTGTGCGCGCGCACGCGCACACACACACACACACAGATGTTTATTACTTGCCGCTACCACCACCATCAAGGTTCTTCTGAAGTTTTGAAATGTCATGTCCTTTCTGAGCCAACTCTCGAATTCGTTGTTCTTGTTTTAATCTCTGTGCCTGTTCTTGAGCTCTTTGCATTGTCTGATACAGTTCATTTGTTTTAAGAGTCATGATTTCCTATCATAAAAAGGGAACAAATGTATGAGAATATTTATTCTGAGAACAAAATAAAAAGGGCTACATAATCTTACAAAGTTTAAATCTATTCTTGATTTTTTTTTATGTATTTGGTGATGGGGTTTTTTTGTTTTTTTGTTCCTTACAAGGTAGCAGAAGAAATTATAGCCAGGAGCTTACTGGGATTGTAGCACAATAAAGAGCTAGTCCCTTGTGATCCTCTGTATCGTGTGGCCTGAAGGAAAGCAAAGAAGCAGGCATTTGAAAACTGTGCTCCCTAATTTCATAGAAAGGAGACAGCAGAAACAGCAAGTCATCCCCAAGCAGAGATGCCTCTTCACACTTTTCAGGTTCCATTGATTTAAGGTGCAAGAAATGGAGCCAAGTAACAACTCCTCTCAGTACATTACAGATTTCAGAGTAGAAAGAAGTGCTGGAATTTTGATATCCTCTGTGGTTTAGTGCATGTGGGTAAGAGAATGTGAGCATCTGATGACAGTGAGTTTCCTGAAGAAGCTCTACTACTTGAGGGAGGGCATTTGTTACAGGATCTCACACCCTAAGATCTATATGGATGTGGCTGATTTCCCTGCAGAACCTGAAGCCATGTGTGGCTGAAGATATCCCTGCATGCCTTTCTTGAAACCCACGCCATCTCCTCCAAAAAAGAGTAACTGTAGTTCTGTGGCTCAAAACATCAGCTAAAGCTTATTTTTTTCCCTTCCACACATTTGTCCATAGAAGGTAAGAATAAGATTGCACACCATTAAGTATGAATCCACCAAGCTGTCAAAGGTTCCTGAAACTTGAAGATTAAAATAATATTTACATCGAATGTTGGGTGGTGGGCAGGAAAGGTATTCTAGTACCTATAGAATTTGTCATTGATTGTTGACATAACATTACTAAAATTTATTCTGTAAAAAGCTTCAGCCCAGTTCATTGCACATCTAGTATGGCATTTTTTAGGTGTCTCAGAAGTATCAAGCTACAGACCGACATTCCAGTTATTTATTCAGTGAAATGCAAAGCAATTTTTGCCATTTCCACTAAAAATGCTATTTTGGGTACAAAACACTAAGACTACCTTCCCTAGCTCTTTTAAAAAACTTGGCTGAGACTTTTGTCCATCTTTGTGCCTTTCTATGAAAATTGTCTGGATCTCAAACTGCTCCACTACCAGAAACAAACCCAAACTCCACTGCCAACCTTTTAAACTAGAATACACAAAATTAATTATATGAATGAGGATGTAGATTTCAGTTTAATGAACAGAAAGTAAGTTCATTTTTTTTTAATATTATGGAAAAATAGATATACACTGTCTTGTATTTTGAAGGTGCTGGGGGAAATAAGGTGATACTTCTTCCTCAAAATAGCATGGTGAAGTGCTGACAATTTTCTAGACTTTCTAATTTAATCAAGAACATTGGGCAAAATTTTTGAAGCAAGTCAAAGGATTTTGTCCCATCATATATTTAATAACTTAATTCATTTTAACAGAAGTGTGGCAAAATCCCCTACACTGCTTCAAAAAAAATTTTTTTTTACCTTTAACTATAATTACAAATGTAATTTCAATACTGCTCTTGACTTGTGGATAGATAATAGTATTATATATTACTTATTTCTTTCTAAGTCTATTAGACACAGACAGCTTGATTAAACACTGTCAATTTACTTGTACAAAATAAAGGTTTAATAGTGAACGCAGACACCCACTTCCTTTCTTTTTTGTTTGACCATATCCTCTTCAAACTGTTTTTGCATTAGTTCTCGTTCTCGTGCTAGCCGGTTTTCTTCCTCCTGCTCTTCCCATTTTCTTTGCTCTTCTTCCAGTTGCTTCTTTCTTTGCTTTTCCTCTACTTGAGCCATTATAGCCTTCTAGTGATGTCAAAAGCAAATAAAATTTAGTAAAATTAAGTTAATTTGCAATATACAAACTTTCATGTCTCCTATGTGCGTTAAAAATATAAATAGCTTGTATTCTGATTCCTCATGTCCAATTAAATAGGTAAGGTATTTTCTGTGCCACATAAGAAAAGTAGAACATCACTCTTTGGCAGGTAAACCGTTTCTGCAGAAATTATGTCAAAAAACACAATTTTCAAGTACCTTTGTGCCCAGGGATCCTGTCATTTTGATTGTCTTTTATAGGCTTCAGCTTCCTTGGGGGGGGATAATAAAGCACCTGGAGTACTCTGATCTGTTTGTTTGCCCTGGAAGCTGTTGTAATAGTATAGCACAGTATATTATGACTCTAGTCAGTCACGAACTGTGTTGCCCTGGCAGTGGATGTAAATATAACTGAGGGCTTAGCGTAAATGAGAATAAGATCCACGCTTTGTTTAAACATCTGCTGACCAGGAACTACAGCATTGATCAAGCCTAAAATACAGAGAAGGTTGGAGAGAAGGGCACACAAATCCTATTAGATCCCTGAGAATGTCTTAATTTTTCAGCGGCATCACATTAATAATAGAGGCTTTCAAAGCACTTGACAAAAGTTAATTATGCCTTAAATACTAGTGTGTATCTGGTTAACCGGATAATCTGGTAAAGGTGAACTATTGTTCTTTTGAAACTATGTGTACTGACATCTAGGCTCCTGCCCTAGTCACCTCACCACGCTTAGTCCCCATTTCCATTAAGGCTGTGTCAGATTAAAACATGATTGTACCTGATGTTCTAACTGTTTCTGCCGACGCCTGTCTCTTTCCTCAATTTGTGCAGGATCCAAGAGAGCGGTCATTGACCGGAGAAAACTATGAAGAGAATAATTTAAATGCTTTCCAGTTTATTTACCCTCCCCCCAAAAAAACAACAAACCTCAGATTAATGTGAAATTTCAGCAAGATTTAAATGTCATGATTATGTCAATACGTGTATCTTTCATTCACTATAGATTTGCATTATAATAAATAACAGTTAACCAAATGAATGTTATTTCCAGTAAACCTCACTAGCAAATGAAAATACATTTTTTCTTCATAAGGAGCCAAGCAAAAATATGAATTCCTGAAGTGAGGAGGAAATACCAAATTAATATCTTACAGAGACCTTCTAACTTCTAAAGATATATCAGAAATTAATTGAATGGAGGAGTCAACTTTCATTACAGAGTGTACTCACCTGGGTTTTTGATTTTGTTCCAAATTGCTGTTGTCAACACTTTTATCTACATTATCCACCTTTGAATGTATAATATGGCCTAGAGCTGTAGGCGTAAAAGGATGAAGACAAGCAGTCAAAGCCTGAGATTCGGGGGACAAACAAAGAATTTCAGGCTGCTTTGTATACGTTCCATTTATGGGGCTCTGTTGATTAGAATATGGGTGATTCTTTAAAGAATCAAACTCCATTGCCCATCTCTCACGCTCCTTAGCCTAAATAAAGTAACAAAGAAAATGGAAATACACTGTTACATTTTTATCACATCAAACTAAGTTTTATTAATAAGTACAGTTAGCAAAAGCATTTGACAATTTATTTGTTTTGATAATAGCGAAACAGCAGTCTTCCATTTTTTAGAAGCTATTATGGAGTTGTAACACACAGAGTAGTCAGTGCCAAAAATAGGAAAACTGGTTCATACAAAAGTAACCTTACAAGAATTCAAAACAAATCTTTAGTGAAAAAGCATTTGTAATGCATCGCTACTATGTACAGCAAGACTTAAAATCTAGCAAATGAAAAAGTTAAATTTGTTAATCTTTGTCTTGTATAAAATAAGTTACTATCAGTCCAGTGTTTGCCATGCAGCTTTTTCTGCAACCTTATTTTGATCTATGTATGTTTTTTGTATCTCCACTAGTCCTACAGGTTGCTCAGCTTATTGGTTACCATCCGTCACTCCTCCACGCAACTTTGTCTTTCTCGCCAGATAGTCACTCCCTCTCTCTCTCAAGCAGTATCAGCAAAATTTGTGTGTATGAGAGAAAGCTTTTCTGAAAAAAACTCTCTTTATGGGCAAGAATAAAAACAAGCATTCATGCTCGCTCATCAACTCCCATTCATGCCCCTGCCCTTTAATTCTGTGGTAATGGTCAGTGTGATGTGCGTTGTACAAGGATTCTCACTATTGAGAACTCTTTTGCTTGCCCCTAATTTTTCAAACACAGGGCACCTGTTAAGAAATACTACATCAACACCAGGAGGTGTTCGATGTATGAAGCCTGGTTCAGGCACAGAGCTTTGCCAAAACCATTCTCAGCCAGAGAACAGGTCTTGGAGACTCCATGACCGTCAAAAAGAAATCATAAAGCTGTTGGTCACAAGGATTGGGTCACGTTCTTTATGCTGCCTGAGGTTTTTGAGGAAGAGCTGTCTTGTTCCTAGCTTCCGCCATCATCTTGATTCCCTTTCCACTCTTTCAAATGAGCAGTCTGACATGAAACCCACGGGAACCAAAGTTTCCCGCTGGTCCTTTCTATCATGTGGGGGTGGTGTGTGTGTGTGTGTGTGTGTGTGTGGGTGTGTGTGTGATATATATATATATATATATATATATATATATATATATATATATATA